>OW285244.1:2644278-3229278 GCA_935421215.2 Melolontha melolontha | reverse complement strand
AGAATTACAAGAAACGAGTTTATGTTAGCAAATTTCAGAATTTCTTATTTTTCTTTCATGCACTTACTTTCCTCGTATCAAAACAAAATACTGTATAATAAGGGGTATCCCCTGATTGTTGTTTCAAAAGTAAAAAAAAGAGCGAAGTTCATTGATAATAAATACGTTAAACGAGAAGGTTGTGCGCGAAGGTTGTGCCTGATTGTTGGTTGTGCGCGATTTTTTTTTCAAAGTACAAGCCATTTTGAATGTAAGTTTTGTAAAATTTCAGTGATTTCTAATAATGTAAGTAGTGCAAAACAATAATAATTTTTTAAATCGTTTCTTCACTTTCGTGCTATATTGGTTTAGCTAACATGTCTGCCACTAAATCATCGAGATTAATGAGAAGCTCACCAGGAACGTGGCTAATTGGGAATCAAATTGAACGTTTTTGTCCGGCAAGACTTCCATCAAAAAGCGATGTGCTTAAACTGTTCAATTTTTATCACTTAGGAAAAAAGTGAGCTGAAACGATTAGTATTCGAGAAACGGCAAATGCAGTGACCGAGATTTGGGAACAAGCAAGACTTCCTACTCAAAGAATTGATTCGATCGTAAGAATAATTCGTAAGCTTTTAGGTCAATATAACATTTTGAAGAAGAGTCGGAAAAACAATCTCAAAAGCAGTCGGGCAAAAGAAGTCATGTTCAAAGCAGATTTAAATAAGACGTAGCCACAAAAGATGCATTAAACAAAATCAAGAATGAGGAGGACAAATTGTTTCTTATAATGCAGAGGGAAAATAATATGAGTTGCAGCATGCCGGGAATAGACAAAAAGTCAAAGGAGAAAGAAGATCGCAAGCGAAAGAAAGAAGTGGAATTAGAGGCAAGGAAATTGCGTAACATTGAAAGTCAAAGAGCTATTGAAAAAGTGGCTGGATTGTCTACGCTGAAGGATTATGTTGAAATTTCCGGCAGTGAGTTAGATTCATCGCACGATGAAGTTAAGTTTCGCGAAAAAAAAATACAACTAAACCAATAAAAATGAAATCTGTTTTTACAAACGACTTTATTGGATCTATTGACCGTGTAAATCTTTCTGATCGGAATACCATGTATGTTGTTGGAGCTGCAGTTCAAGCGTTAGGTATACCTGTATCCGAAATTGCCTTATCACGTACCACAATACAACGAAAAAGAAACGATATCCGAAAAAAGATATCAGTAGCTGATAAGGACTCATTCTCTTTACAATATCCAGTCGTATTGCACTGTGATAGCAAATTATTGCCCGATATTTCTGATGAAAACAAAAAAGTCGATGAGAGTTGGTTGCTATACTCATCAGTGGCAATGGAAAAGAAAAACTTTTAGCAGTTCCGAAGATCACAAAAGGAACCGGTGTAGAACATTCTAACGCTTGTTTGGGTGTCTGTACCGATTGGTCAATAAAAAACCAAATTCGAGGACTATACTTTGACACTACCGCCTCCAATACTGGTTTAAAGCTAGGTGCATGTACTTTTATTGAAAAAGGATTAAATAAAGACCTAATATGGATTGCTTGTCGCCATCATATGTTTGAGGTCATGCTTTCTAATGTTTTTAAAGAGTATCTTGGCCCAAGCGGAGGACCCGAAGTGCAACTATTTAAAAGATTTAAAAATCAATGGCCAAATATTGATAAAGAAAACTTCAAAGTCGGAGATGATACTCTATTCCATACAAGTGACTTGCTTCAACTCCAACAGCAAATGTATGAATATTATACCGATGCCATCAAAAGTCAACAGCCAATGGACGATTACCGTGAACTCCTTACGCTTTGTCTAAATTTTCTTGCTGGTGCAAATAAAGCAGGAACAATGAAAGTTAAATTTTATGCACCAGGCGCGTGCCATCCTGCTCGTTGGATGACGAAGGCGATCTATTGCATAAAAATATGTATGTTTCAAAATCAATTTGATCTCACAGACGAGGAAAAGAAAGCAGTTACCGAAATAAGTTTGTTTGTAAGTCTTATATATGGCCGATACTGGAATGAAGCTCCTTTAGCAATAAATGCTCCTCTTAATGACCAAAACCTTCTTAAACAACTCGAAAACTATCCCAATGAAAAAATTGTTAAAGCTGCTGTAAAAGCATTTCATCGACATTTATGGTACTTTTCTGAATATTTAATCGGGCCTGCCTTTTTCGATTCCAGAGTTACATATGAAACTAAAAAAACAATGGTGAAAAATCTCCAGCTACCACCAAAAGCTAAAGCCTTAAAGAGACTGGACGGAAAAGTATTTAACCATAGAAATCCACTTGAGTCCTGTTACCAAAAGGTCAACAATGTTTTTTAATTTACTATGCGATGATGGACAAGAAAAGGCACAGTTATTTCTTTCAAAGGATCCTACAGAGTGGAAAGACGACGCCATTCTTATTTCGATGAAAGAAAATGCTAGACTTTTAAAAGTTGTAAATGACTGTGCAGAACGAGGTGTTGCTTTGGTGACCCAATTTAACAGCTCAATTACGAAAAATGAGTAGCAAAAGCAATATTTGCTTAGATTAGTTGATCACCATAGAAAAAAATTTCCCGGGGTTTGTAAAGCTAATATTGCAAAAATGGTTATCGATAATTTAAAAAAATAATAAAATATATGATAATTTGTACTTAATATACAGTTTTATTAATTCTTTATTTATTTGTTTTATTAAATATTTTCATTTTTAAATAAACAATGAATATCACCATAAAAAATCGTTGTATGTTATATTTCTATCTAACCCCGAAAAATCATTAAACTATCGCAACCTCTAAATATTGACCGATTGTGCTCAAATTTGGACTGAACATTTTTAAGCACTATTCGAATAGGATCAGCGTTGTGGAGAGCGAATATTCGATGCTTTTGTATTTTGGGCCACCCTAATATATATATATAAGGTAAACTTAATAAGTCGGCGATTAAAGGTCTGGTTCATTACTTCAAAGTATATATATTTAAAACAACCCTATATGTTTCGGCAATGATGCCTTTGTCAAGGGAATAATATATATATATATATATATATATATATATATATATATATATATATATATATATATATTTTTTATTCCCTTGACAAAGGCATCATTGCCGAAACATGTAGGGTTGTTTTAAATATATATACTTTGAAGTAATGAACCAGACCTTTAATCGCCGACTTATTAAGTTTACCTTATCATACCAAGGTCACGAAAATATTATATTTATATATATATATATATATATATATATATATATAGTATTTTCGTGACCTTGGTATGATAAGGTAAACTTAATTAGTCGGCGATTAAAGGTCTGGGTTATTACTTCAAAGTGTATATATTTAAAATAATCCTACATGTTTCGGCAATGATGCCTTTGTCAAGGATATAAAAAATATAAATGACAGAATATAAAGAAATTTACTGCACATTTAATATTTATGCAAGCAAACCATTAACATCATATTTAAATAGTATATTATTAACATATAATAATAATAATATTCTGTCATTTATATTTTTTATATCCTTGACAAAGGCATCATTGCCGAAACATGTAGGATTATTTTAAATATATACACTTTGAAGTAATAAGCACACCTTTAATCGCCGACTAATTAAGTTTACCTTATATATATATATATATATATATATATATATATATATATATACCGTGGGTCCCAATTTCGATGCTCACCATTGGTATCTCGGTTATTAGAAGATATAGAACAACGGTTAAATGGGGAATGTTTTGCAGAATTCAATACTCGCGGCAAATCTCAGGATTGTTCCTAACGTTCTGCAAAATATTATTTAGACGTGTATCAGCATCATTAACTTCATAGTTAGCTCGTTTTTGTTCGAAACTTCCAAAGTTTTTTAATTTGCTAACTAGTCTTCTAAAAATTGGCCTGTGTGGCTGTTGTCTTTCTGGAAAACGCTCTGCATAACTCGTGCACGCATTTTTAGTGTTTCTATTTGCTTTGAAATACACTTCCAACATATCAACTTTTTCTTCGTTTGAATATGTATGTGTCATTATCAATACTTATAAATCTTAATACTTGACAATAATTACTTATCACTAACTACAAGTAGTTTTAATTAACTTATCTCTGCAGCACTAATTGTACTTTGACAGGTTATCGTTTTGTTTCATTGTCAGAATACATTTGTCATTGACGTTTGACGGAACATAATGTCTTTGCTAGTGATACACGCTCAGAGGTTAGAATTATCTGACATTTGATGTAAAACCAAATACAAATCTCCCCACTACTTTTAATCCTGCGCGAACTTACCCCTCCTCGCGCCAATTTAATTGGCGTTTGCTATACTTAGAATATCTTATCACTTTCATTTGACATTGGTGTTTAATTTTTCAGCCTACTAATTTCATATTAGAGATTAATTTATGTTTTTATTAATATTTTCCTTATAAATAAAAATTTTTCAGGCATGTTATACATCGTTGAAAAGCACATTTTGAGAACTACCTAACAAACCCAAAATCCAATATGGCCGCCATATGAAAAACAAAAGATAGTGGTAATAACTTAAAAACAAATGACAATTGGGGGTTTCTGTTTGTATCAAATAATTTGTTTTAAAAAAGTGTCTGAACAATGTAAAACTTTAAAAGAGGTCAGACTAAGCGTTATCGAGTTATTGAGGAATAACGAAATCGGCAAATTTTTGATTTTTCAAAATATTTTAAAAATTTAAAAAGTTAGGTCAAATTTGAAATGAGATTTGCCGCGAGTATTGAATTCTGCAAAACATTCCCCATTTAACCTTTGTTCTATATCTTCTAATAACCGAGATACCAATGGTGAGCATCGAAATTGGGACACACGGTATATATTACCGGGTGTATTATGAAAAACCTTTGGGGCTGTAGCTTCCTTATATTTTATCTGATTTTAATGAATGATATGTCAAACTAAAGCGTTTTTAAAGCACTGTAACCTGTTTAAAAAAAAAAAAAAATTGACATTTCGTTTTTGACAGACAGTAGAAATTTTTTTTTTTTTAATTGTACTACATATTTTTTTTACTTATTCTAATAAACATTTATTTCCTGAAGACACCTCCATTAAATTGAGTGACAAATTTTTTATTATTAAAAAGAAACTACGAAATTTACAGAAAAGAAGCTATCATATATTTTAATGAATCAAATGTTCGAAATTGGCCCCATTTTGTTCCAGACACATTTGACACCTTCTATTAACTCCAACTGCTGCGTTTAATATAAGATTTGGTGGTATTTCATGACATACTTGTACTATCCTTCGTACTAAATCATCTCTGGTATCAGGTGGAGTCAAATAGACATGATCTTGAATGTAAGACCACAGAAAGAAATCCAGTGGATTCAGATCTGGCGATCTAGCAGGCCATCGAATAGGTCCGTAAGTGCCCATCCATCTGACGCCAAAATAATTATTTAGAAAATCAGTATTCATTCGTGCATTATGGGGTGTGGCACCGTCCTGTTGGAACACCACCCTGTTTAACTCAGCAAGTTGCAACTCATCTAAATAATCGCCTAATTCATTGCGTAACAAAGTATTATACTTTTCTTGGTTTAGATTTCCCTCCACAAAAAAAGGCCCTACTACTCTATCGCCTAAAATGCCACACCATACATTTACACTGAACCGATTTTGAAAATTGTGTTGCATCACAACATGGTTATTTTCAGTGCTCCAATAGCGATGATTATTTCTGTTGAATACACCATTTTTCCCAAAAGTGCATTCATCTGACCACAACACACGACGATAAAAAATTGGATCTCCCCTTAGTTTATTCATGAAAACCGTGCAGAATTGAACCCTTCGTTGAGGGTCGTTTTCACCGAGAGCATGCACCTTTCGTGGTTTATAAGGAAAGAACTTGTGCTTCTTCAGAATGTACTGAACTGTAGAATGTGATACCTGCATGTAGTGAGCAATTTCTCGCGTAGACGTATTAGGGTTTTCTTCCACATAGAGCAAGACACTTAATTCTAAATTTTGATCTTGAATTCGTGCGTTTATTTTCGGTTTTTTGAATGATCCAAAATTTCGTAAATTTCGCACGAGCCTTCCAAACTTATCGGCACTTGGACGCAGTCTGTCAGGAAAACGATTTCCATAAAGTCGCAAAGCAGCTGCAGAATTTGTTCCGCATTCAAAATATGCTTGAATCGCATCCACACATTCGCCATTATCCATTTCAATAACAAAATTTAGAAATAAATCGTTGAAAATGTTATAATGAATGTGTGACTGACAGATGTCACAGCTCTCTTCGAAAATTTGGAATACACTTTTATCGTTCAATATGACTGCTTGATTTTTAAATTTTTAAAATAAACACTGTAAATGTTGTTGTTGACCCACCGCTCACTGATAACATTGGTTTGTAATCCTTTATGGGTTTTAAAGGTACACACATTTGCTGGTAATAAAATGAAATAGAGTATTTAAAATGCATTTAGGAAATCTCTGGGTTCGGAAAAACCAGAATAAATCGAACTAAAAAAAACCTTCAATTTCTCGATTTTTTTTTATACAAGGATATCGTTGTTTACAGTTTCATATTCAGAAAAAGTAATATATTTGAATTAGGAAAAAAAAAAGTAATATATATGAATAAGGAAAAAAAAAGTATAGTGCAATTTAAAAAAACACAGTTTGCAGCTGTCTGTCAAAAACAAAGTTAAAAAAAAAATTCAAAGCGGATCACGTTACAGTGTTTTTAAAACGATTTAGTTCGACGTATAATTTATTACATTCAGATAAACAATAAAAAAATTTACAGCACGAAAGGTTTTTCATAATACCCGGTATATATATATATATATATATATATATATATATATATATATATATATATATATATATATATATATGTGAAACCGTAGATTTTCACGGCCGACATCTGTTAACTGCTATTTTCGGGAGTTGTGCCGTATAGATGTCACTAAGCCCTACGAACGGCTCTTTTCTGGACGAGCTTTCGGCAATCTCTCTACTGCCATTTTAAAATCGTTGCACTTTCGATTTTCGAGTTGTACTGAGTGTTATTCGCAGCGTTGCCAGAAGTATAAAAATAAAAGTACTCGGCCAAAGACAAAAAAGGTACTGATCTAGAGATAAAAGTACTGCCGACTTAAAATGAGTAGTTAAATTAATTTTCTTTTATTTGCGAAGGTGTAGTAAATTTAAATAAAACCAATTGTCTTAATATTTAACTCTTTTATTTCCTTCAAAATGTTATTTATTTTTTGTATTACTGTCTCTATGATAAAACTACAGAATAAAATATAAAACCGTTGCAAGTAAGTAAAGTACAAGCATTAGTTTACATATGCTGCCATCTATCATCTTTAATCAGAATCAAAACAGAAAGTGGCCGATAAGAATATTTTATTCATTCGTGTACTATACTATATTCATGGATTATATCAATAAATCTTTCTAAAACGACAAAATATGTTCTGAATATGTCGCACAAAAAAAGTACTGATGAAGGAAAAGTAGCACTCAAGTACTGTTAGAGGTAAAAAGGTACTGATTTCAGTACTTTGGTACTGACACTGGCAACGCTGGTTATTCGTCTGGGTGCCAATATTTGTAGGTCGGTATCGGGTGGGGGTGGAGTGGAGATCTTTGTGTTTGTTGCATTCGCGGCTGTATTCAATGTTTTTGTACTCGCATCTATTTTTTTGATAAAACGTTTTTCCATATATTGGGTAGTCTCTGTCCGCCATCTCTTTTGTTTAGATTGTTCGGTCTTTTCTCTATTTCGGTTGCTTCTCTTGTTATTCTTGAATTAAATTGTTTTATGTTTTTCTATTGTTTTTGTTCCCTCAGTGTTGATGTGATGACCTGCGTGAAATGGGTGTTCAAACAGCGACGAAGATAAATCTCTGTGTGCTATTGCGTTCTTATGTTCTTCCTTGCGCAAACTTATTCTGCGATTCGATTGTCCTACGTACATGCGATCGCAAGAGCCGCACGGTATCTCATACCCCCCCCCCCCCCCTCTTCTTTGTTCTTCATAGGAATCCGAAGGACAATTCCTAAGAAACTGCGAAATTTTCTTGTTCGTAGCGTACAGTGTACACCGTGTCGATTAAATATTTTCTCAACATGCGTCCTAATCAGTATTAACCGGAGCAATAAGAACGCTGACTCACATATCATCAACACTAGCTGATCAAGAACACCAAACTCAAGAGCTCAGAAAACTACACGAAGCACTAGTACAAAACGGATTCACAAAAAGACAAATTCAAACAGCAACGAATAAAAAGCGCAAAGAAAATGAAGAAATAACCCGAACATATCACTTCATTACCATTAAATAAGTAAGCAATTCGGCGTACAGTACAAGATTCTGGATTGTTATTTAGAACTGCTTCAAATTTTCTTTCTACATTATCAGCAGCAGCTCAAGGGAATTGGGAAAGGAATTGACGAATATCATTTACAATATTCACGGCGTTAGTTATAGAATTCTGTGGATTGGCTGGAGTAACGTCTAGATGGCGGACGATTACAGGTATTCAGGAATAATGTCCATAAATATTGGCTAAATCTATCTGAATAGTTGGGTCCATAAATACAGGGTGGCCCAAAATGACCGAAGGGGTTTTAATTCCTTATAACTTTTTTATTATATATTTTTTTTTGTTTTCAGTATTTTGTAAAGAAGACTTGGGGAATTTAAAATGGAACAGTACACAATTGAACAACGTGCCAAAATCGTTGAACTTTATTTTTCAAATCAACGATCCATTGTTTTGACTCAGCGTGCATATCGCCGTTATTTTAATGTGCGGGTTGGACCCTCAGAGTCAACAATAAACCGTCTGGTTGCAAATTTTCGAAAACAAGGGGCTGTAAGGAACCTTCCTGGTGCCGGCAGACGACGAACGGTGCACACGGATGATAATATTGAACGGGTACAGGAGAGTATTCGGTAAGATGGAGAAACATCAACCAGGAGACGTTCGACACAACTTGGCCTCTCAAGAGGGTCGCTGCAGAGAATTTTGCATACAACAAGAATGTTTCCATACAAAATTCAGCTTGTCCAACAATTGAAACCGACAGATTACCAGCAACGACTTGATTATGCAATTTATTTTCGTCAAAAAGCAGAAGAAAATCATGATTTTATTCATAATTTAATTATGAGCGACGAAGCCCATTTCCAATTAAATGGGTTCGTTAATAGGCAAAACTGCAGGATATGGGCTACGGAAAATCCAAGAGTAGTTCAACAGCGAGAATTACACCCACTTAAGTGTACCGTTTGGTGCAGTGTTTCGTCGGAAAGGATAATTGGCCCATATTTTTTTGAAAATGAACACGGTGTCGCCGTTTCCATCACTGGTGTTAGATATCGGACAATGATGGAAAATTTTTTAAGGCCAGCCGCGGAAAACCATCCGCAAGTATGGTTCCAACAGGATGGAGCCACAGCGCACACTGCGAGGGACACAATGGCTCTTTTACGCGACATCTTTGGTGAACGAATTATTTCCCGTACAAGCGATTTTAATTGGCCTCCGCGTTCACCGGATTTAACCGCTTCAGACTGTTTCCTTTGGGGTTATTTGAAAGGAAAAGTCTATATTAATAAGCCTCGAACCATACAGCAATTAAAAAATAATATACGCGACGAAATCAACAACATAACACCTGAAGTTTTGCGAAAGGTTATGGAAAATGTTTTGGAAAGAGCACAAATATGCGAAGCAGAAAATGGCCACCACTTGCGAGATATAATTTTTCATAATTAAATTAAAAATATTCTCCATTAATATACTGTATTTAAAATTTAAAAAATTTAATAATTATGTCTTAAATAAGAAGTTAGAATGAACTCAATCAAACCCCTTCGGTCATTTTGGGCCACCCTGTACTTGTTGTGCGTGTAAAATAGAAACAGCATCATTCGGTTCGAGTAGCTGTATTATTCTTTTAGCCTCGTCAAAATGCATTCTTTTGGGGTCCTTCAAAATCTGTGGTTACGACGAGTTACGCCAGAGAATAATTGACGAAGTGCAATTAATTCGTGAGGAGGCTTTGGTAAATGTTATTTCAAGAATTTGTTCACAAACTTGCATATTGTCAACAAGTGAACAGTCATCATTTCGAAAACTTTTTTAACTGATATTGATATTGTTTCTATTTTTTGTGTTCATTTTTCTTGTTCTCAATAAAATTTGCATTATTAGATTTAATTACATATTCCTGTCGTTGTTGAAGAAAAGGGTGCCAAACCTTATTATTGCTGAACTCCCAGAGCATAGCTCTATGGAAATATACAGGGTTTTCCATTTAAATAAAAAAGTTAACATCGTTTTCGGCTAAACTGGAAGTCTGATTCGGATACAAATATACTCATCGAATCTCCGACTTGCATTTAATTGTGGAAAGTCTTATTAAAAATCTAAGTAGCCATATCAAAGATATTCAAATGAATCCATACATTTCTATTTTTTTTATATAAAAGATCATTAAATATATTTTTATACAAAATATTATATTAATAACAAATAGTAGGATATATAAAATAAAAGCTCTGTTTTCTTTTAATTTATTTCCTCATTCAAAGTCTAAATAATATGGTAAAATTATTTTAAACAATGAAATTATTTTAAGAAAAATACATGTAGGTCGTGAGTGGGGTAACATATTGTATGTATTTTATGGACAAACGAGACAATGCTATTTTTTTAAATATATTTTTTATTAATGTACTCTATGTTTTAATATAAATGTTAGTAATACTTTTTAACATATTAAAAAAGTATATTAAAGTAAGCCTTAAATTAATTGAAATTAATCATTCTTAATATCTAAGAATACTTGGATTTTGTTATATTTTAGAATTTTTATAATTTTATAATTATATATTTAAAAAATATTTTATATGATATTTTCTAAAATTAATGCAAATATAAATTATATTTTCGTTTTAATATTAATAAGCATTTTTTCACAAAACTCACTCTGGGGATTTAGAAAACTTCCTTCTTAGCACTTACTATATTATTAATAATGAAATAAATGATATTGAATATAATAAAAAAAAATACATGGTTCCAAAATAATAATAATTATTATTATTATTTTTATTAAAGAGAATATTTCGTATTATTGCCAAATCGTAATATCTTTAAAAATATTAAATAATTTTATATGTATTCGTTTCTGAAATAAATAGCAACATTATCGCATACATTTTTTCCATAAAAAAAATATTGGTCTTCATTGTCAAAAAACTTTTGGATTATTATTAAAATGTTTATTGTAATATCTAAATCTATAATTCAAACATAATTTAAACATATTTGGGATGTTTCAACATGTCAAGAAATACTTTAGACTTAAACTGTTACTTTATTTTTTGTACCGGGAAACTTGACTTTATAAAAGGTTTTCAATTTTTATTTCAATTAACTAATTCTAAATCAAATAAAATTATTTCAAATGATCAACTGACCAAAAAGTCTAATCCAATAAAAGCTGTATGTATGCATCGAAAAATAAGTGCAATCGGAGGATGACTTACATTGGTGCACAAAGGAGGAGGTAGCATGTCGATTTAAAAAAAACTTACCTTTTCGGAATCAAGAGTAGCTGGTGGTGTAACATTGGTCGTGTCCGTGTCATTCTGGCAAGCGTAGTTGGCGGCGAACCGTGTACAGAGTTTATGAAAGCAGGCGTAACAATCTGGGGAACACAAAGAGCCGCACATGCAACAACAAGACACACAACAGGTGCAAATCATCGAATGGAAGGATAGGATCCTGGCGCAAGAACTCGTGGAGAGGACCTCATCGGTGCCCGTTGCCAGAGAGCTACCACTCTCGCGTAAAACAAACATGTCCACGTTCATGTTTAAGTCCATGTCAGGAGGTTGAGTCTTCGCCAGGTTAAACCCCGAAGTCTGACTATAAGAGCGTGATCTTTGTTCGAGAACAGGACTGATTCCTCTGAGCATATAATTCTCGGAGTCTATGTTGACTATGGGCACGGTAGCGGACATTTTGACATCGGAAATGTGGAAACGACAGTACATACCGTCGGTGCCGTTTTGTTCGTTGCCGGTTTCCTCCTGGAGGTTCATGCTGTCATACCGTATTTATGTATGCCCCATATATACACTTTGAACCGGCTTATATATCAGCATCGCTCACATACTTAACGCTCGACTGCCTGAAACCGACTGAGATTGTGTTGTCGCTCTGATGTGAATACTAGATGTCAGACTTCTTTCCCCAAGCACAGACAATATAGCAAGCTTGCGCCTTTGTCCCCGCGCAGCTCGTTCTACACCTTCTCTCTCTCACACTACCTTACGCGCACTCCGCCCCACCGCTCCTCGACTCGATGCTCCACAACTTATTAACATAATTGCGATTCGGTTTTAAACTGAACGACCGCGGAGCGTACCGAGCACTATAAGAATACCAGGAGGACGGCTCCGATGAGGGACTTGAATGACGGCTTCAGAGGTTCTCTAAGAAAGCAATTCGTGTAGCGTGTCAAAACCTAATTTTAACGAAACTGTGTATTTATAATTACATTATTTTCATGTTATTTGAAACTAATCGACTATTATTAATTTATAGGGAGAAATCACCCTTGAAGTATTCTCTGCAGTACATAGTGTTATTTTGAAAACTATTTTTGTCAAACAAAGTAAAATTACACAATTTAATAAACCAATAACAAATAGGTATATAATATAATTCTTATAACGTTCAGATGAAAAAAGGATCTAGATTATACATTATTACAGGAAATAAAAATAAAATATTAAATTATGTATTATTACTTCATCCAGATACAAAATTTATCATATGGAAACTTTTATATGATCTGATTAAATCACTAATCGTATGAAGAAGATCTGTTCTTGCAACCAAAAATAAATCAATGTTAATTGGGTTATTTTAATTTTCATTTTCTTCAAAATTTGCCTTTTAATATTATTAAGAAAATGCCATATTTTACTCATAGGATATAGAAGTAATTTAATAGTCTTCTTTTCAAGCTATACAATATGTCTCAAAAACATACCGACAAACTTGAAGGGGTGGTAAGGGACATCAAACCAGAAATTTTTTGTTTAGTAGACATATGTCTGCAAACGAGCCGTTTGTGCTGTACCGTAATAAATTGTTTTAAATCATATCCAAATAATTAAAGTAATTCTTGATTTAGTTGGGCGCCACTGTCTTTCATTAAACATTTTTTGCTGCCACTACGGTTTTTGTTGAGCAACAGAAACATTTCTTTATCACAATAAACATTCCACAGATGCCGATTTTGAGATCGTTGTAGTTATTTGTGATATTTAGTTGTCATCATAACATTAACTATATTCATTATTAATTTAAAATTTAATTGAAAATGAATGATAATTTCTATTTGAAGAACTTGCCGATATGCACCTTGCTTACGGCGCAGCATAGTGTAATGGAAGAGACGCAACACGCTTGTATGAACAGAGACATCCGGAACGTCGGCAACCTCATCAACAACCTTTGCTTCCATCCATCGTCGCCTTAGAGAAAGTGGAAACCTAAGACGTCCTGGTGGTGGCGGTTGTCCAAGAACAGCTCGTACGATTCAATTTGAAGTAGAAGTTCTACATCGTGTGGAACAAAACCAATCTACGAGTGCTCGCGCAATTGCACACCATATGGGATTCTCCAAGTCGACGGTACACCGTGCGATTCATGAACAACTTCTCTACCCTTACCATTTACAACGCGTACAAGCTTTAAATCCTGAAAATTATTCAGATCAATTGGTTTTTTTGCCAATAGTTTTTGGGTCACGACGAACCTGATTTCGGGAGAGTAGTATTGTTTTCTGATGAGACATATTTCACGCGCGTTTTTTTAAATAGTAGAAACAGTAAACAGTAACATTTGGCATGATGTAAATCCTCACACTGTGGTCTCTAGAAGACATCAGCAACAATTTAATGTTAACATGTGGCCTGGTATTGTTGGGGAGAATCTAATAGTTCAGTTGATGCCTGCTCGTTTGAACACAGACATTTATTTGAATTTTGAATTTTCTGTAAAATGTTTTGCCTCTGTTATTGGAAAATGTTCATTTAAACATTAGAAATAATAGGAGCACCTTTCTTTTATTAAAATATACGATCGCCGGTTGATTAATTCGCATGACCGTACAGAAACAAAGAAATAATTTAGATAAACAAACTTTATTTTTCTACATAATCTCCTCATTTGATCTATCTGTGTTCAAGCTACTTTATTCCGTCTCGAAAGTGATTTTCTTCTAACCTTGTAAAATAATCATCCACTGTTGAAGTTAGATCTTTATTTGTGCGGAATTTTTTCACCTTCGAGAAAATCTTTTAATTTGGAGAATAGAAAGTCAGATGTTGCTAGGTCTGACAAATATGGAGGGAGAGAGGGGGGGGGGGGGGGGGGGGGGGTACGATACTAATTCGCACCTTAATTCTTCAATTTTTTGCAACAACCGTACTGGAACGCACAGATGCATTATCATGGTGGAAGAGCACTTTCTTCTTAGTCATTCCTGGACGCTTTTCAGCGATAGCCGTCTTCAAAGGATCTAGAAGATTTGCGTAATATTCGACGTTTACAGTGTTGCCCTTTTGAAGATAGTCTATTAACAATATTCCTACTTCATCCCAAAATACCGATGCCATCACCTTTCCGCCGATAAAACTGTCTTGGCCTTTCTTGTTTGGAGTTGGTTCTCCACGCTTGGTCCACCACATCGTCGATTGTTGTTTAGATTCGGATGTATGAACCCATGTTTCGCCACAAGTAATAAATCGGCGTAAAAAATCTGTTGTGGCGCACTTAAAAATTTCAAAATTATTCATCGATATTTGACGGCGAACACGACTTCATTCGGTCGCATCTATATATTGCCGAAAATATAAAGCACCCATTCCTTGAAATTCCCACTGCGCCTGCTATTTCTAACGCTTTCAATCGTCGGTCACTTAGCAACAAATTATGAACTTTATCCACCATTTCTGGACTCGTATATATGATAGATAAAATAGTATGCCAATAACTAATAATCTAATTGTATTAGGGTAGTTTGCCATAAGTTTTGGAACTGATTAGATGACCTGCAAAGGCTTGCAATAAATGTAGCTTAAAATCTAAAATAAACGATTTTCTAAACGGAGACACAAATCGATCGCAAAAAATTGAATGAAACAGATTCTGTTGTTTATAAATTGATGCAGTATAATTCGACAAATGACATTCGCACATTGCTTTTGGGTAGTTGTCCGCAAAAAACTTTGAGAGACTCGTGATAAGTAACGAATTACTTCTACCTGAAGACTTAGAAACGACATTCTGCACAATAATTTTGCTTAACTAATTGAAAAAAATAATAATACAATTGGTAATAAGTTGATATAAAATGGGATACTGACAAACCTTTCCAACATTTTTCCTAAAAATATATTTAAAAATAATTTTCTAGGTAACGAGACCACACGAATATACCTTATTGTCAGGCTTAAGGTGCGTCCCCACAATTAGTTTCTTCTTAACCAAATAATTAAAAATATGAGTAGACTCAGTGAATCGAAAGAAAATATAAAAATGAGTTTTCGAAAATCCTACAGAATTAGATAATTTTTTTTTATATAAAACTATAATGACACTGTGCAACAAGGGTACCTTTCCTATAATAAATGTTTTGCTTGTGTTCATTAGTGTTCTAAAAGCATTAATTTTTTTTTACCCTACAGAAAATTATTGCGCAATTCAGTTGATACAAGGTGGAGCAAAAGTACATGTCATAATGTGAATTGGTTGCCATTTTGTTAGAAAAAATTGGGCTGTTTGATGGAAAGTTTATTTAAAGGTGTAAAATTGATGATCACCTCCTTAGTTGATGCACATTTATGCTCGTTTGACGGCATTTTGAATTGTTGCTCGCTCCAAATTGGTGATTAATTCTTCAATGTGGACTTTTAAGACTGGCAAGGTTTGAGGTTTGTTGTGGTAAACACGTGATTCCAAAAAGCCCCAAAGGAAGAAGTCTGCCGCTGTTACTTCTGGCGATCCTGCCGGCCAGTTCAAATCGTCAAAACGGGAGATCACACAGCCCTGAAATTAGTGTTTCAAAATGTCCATCGTTGCCGGAGCTTTGTGAGCAGTTGCTCCGTCCTGCTGGAACCAACAATGCTCAAGACCCAATTCAGTAACTTGCGGCCAAAAAAACTCGTTTAACATCTGTGTGTAGCGCTCACCTGTTACGGTTAAGGTGGTGCCGTTGGCGTCCTCAAAAAAATAAGGACCAATCACTTTTTCACTGCAAATGCGACACTAAACAGTCGCTTTGAGGGGCTGCAACGGCTCTTCGTACATTTAATGTGGATTTTCCGTGCCCCAAAATCTCAAATTTTGCTTATTCACATAACCATTTAGAATGAGCTTCGTCGCTCATTATGATTTTGGATACGAAATCATCCCATTCTTGCACCAGCTTTAACAGAGCATGGGAGTAAGATAACCTCACTTGACGGCCTGTCTGGGGGCTTGACGAATACCCAGTCTGGTATAATCCACCATGTCGTAAAAGGCGACAAAAAGGAGTCATGGTTTTTTGTTCTTTCCATCTTGTATATGATTTACTGTCTGTCTGGGGGTCAGAAGAATACTCAGTCGGGTGTAATCCGCCCTGTCGTAAAAGGCGACTAAACTGAATCCTTGTCAGCTTTGTTTCGTTCTATCTTGTACACCGATTTAAGGCCTGTCTGGGGGTCAGAAGAATACCCAGTCGGGTGTAATCCGCCCTGTCGTAATAGGCGACTAAACGGAATTCTGGTCAGTTTTGTTCTTTCCATCTTGTATATGATTTTAGGCCTGTCTGGGGGTCAGAAGAATACCCAGTCTGGCGTGTCTCGCCAAGTCGTTAAAGGCGACTAAACGTTTTCGGTACTCCCTGTATATAACATCTTTAGGGTTAGTCACTTAAGCCCTGTCGCAGTTTGCGCTATTGCTGTTTTTAGACGCCGTGGCTAATTCTATTTGGGAAATAATTTTGTGGATTTTCAGCTTTCGATTTTCGTTTGTACTTGAGAGATTCTGTCGTAACGAAAGCTTTTCGATTTATGTCACTCTTATATTTTTGATATATCGTTTTAAGTTTTGATAGTATTTTTGCGTATACTGATTTAGGCCTGTTGGCAGGCCAGTAGAATAAAAACCGGTTGACATGGTTTTTAATTCCGATGAGTAGAAGGCTCTTTTAATTTTGACGTACCGATTACCGATTTTGACTTTATTTAGTGATGTAGACTTGCGCTTGACTGTTGTTCAAGTACGTGTCTTGAATTAACAAATTTCGTTTCGCAGATCCTTTTGTTTTGGAATGTTTTGGTTCTAGCTGCTCGTGCTAGGTGTTGTTAGACTTATCTTGTGTTAAGTTTGTTATTCCAAGTTGGGTCTGGACTGCGAAAAATCTGTTGCATTTTCGTTTAAAGATTTTGACTTTTATATTTTGGGATAACTGTTGTTATCGTGTTGACTCTGTTAACAATCTTGTAGATTGGTTAACTGTTAGATTATGGAGTTTGGACGTTTTAGGGTTTAGAGCTGTTGATAGTGTGTTCCATTTGCCGTTGTTGCATCTCTATTTGGAGGATTTTGGGTCCACACTTACACACAGTTCTAACCAGTTAATTGAGTTCCTGCCGTTGAAAGTTTTATCGTACCGTTTAGGTTATCCTCGCGTGAGGGCTTTTGTAAACTCTTATACGGGCTGGACGTTTTACGTTTGTCGTTTAGATCATTTACATTCTGATCTACTTTTACCATTGGAGAAGTGTATTCACACCTTCTTCAATTCTGACATTTGGTCTTCCGTTTTGTTTGTCGTAGGACGTTTGCGTACTGTTTTAACGGTCGATCTTTATTTGATGATTTTGACGTTAACTCTTGGTTAACCTTTTGTTTACCGATTTAGACTTTTTTAGATTTTATCCCATGGAGTTTTACACTTGAAGGTCTGATTTAGCATTTTGGATGTTCTTTCCTGTAAGAATGCTGCAGTTGCGTTTTCTTTTAGACCATTGTGTGTTACTCAGAAGGATATTCGTATTATGACCTTGGATACATCGTTGATGTGATCCCGTTTTCAATACTTTGTCGACACTCTCGTGTGTAGAAGCGGGGTGGACCTCAATAAATTCCGTCTTCCACTCCTTAAGGCTTCATATAGAGCTGAGACCGACACCCCTCGTTACGTATCGCGTGTTTTTTCTTTCGGTCATGGACGTGTCTGCTTGTTTACCTATTTTGCGTATTGGTCCTCAACCGCGTCAGTGTAGAGGTTAGGCCGCCTCCGCACTTTAAACTTCGTTTTCACTACCGTTCATTCTTTTTGTTTGGCCAGATTATAGTTTTGTGTTTTCTCTATCTTAAGACGTATCGATTGAAGGATTGTTGGAACTCGTGAGTACACAGTGTCTCAGTTGCTCATATCCTACCTTTTAGCTTCTAACCTATTTTTCCTTATCCATTTGCATCCTTTAACGTTAGTGATATACCTCTTTTAGTTAATCCTGTTTTTTTTTGAGCTGCTTCTGCTTTACAGTTATCAGTCTCTTTTGAGCTGTCGGAAGTTGCTCCCTAATTTTGGGTGTGACGCAGCGATTTCCATGACTGGCATTCAAAGCGCAGCTTTCTGTCTTCTTTCGCCGCTAGGAGTAATGATCCCCTCCTAGTCTGTGCTTTTTTCGGTGCTATATGCAGCTTTCCCTTCCCCTTTCTTGTTTTCTGCGTGGCGCTTGAACACTCGGCATGATATCGGCTGTTGCGCATTCCGCTGCTGGGGTGACGACCGTTCAGTATTGTTTGTTTTGTTGTTTTTAGTTTTCGTTATTTATAGTCCCCGTACCGACCGAATGTCGAAGGGCCTCTGTGGTTGTTTAGGCCGAGCAACTGTAAGACAGTGTTGTTGTGGTTGTTGGTGTTGTGCCAGCGAGTCTCCTCCGTCACTCATTATGGTATGGTATGGTATTGTTACCTGAACTGTTTTAGGCGTAGCAAATTGTCGCCCAACGTGGGGCCTACGGTTTGCACTTTGTAAGAAAACATCTTTAGGTCTTTCACAAAAATTCGACGGAACGAACGTGTGAGCATCGTCGTCTCGTCGATGTTTGTGGACGACAAAATTCACGCTACGTTGAAACAAAAGACCGGAAATTAGCCAAATAAGCAGTAACAATAATTCCGTGTTCTTCAAGTGCGTATCGCTCCATTGCTTGTTGTGAATTAATTCTATATCTGCCTACAACATAAATGTCAAAGCACAATGATATTTGACTGCATTTGCAAAAATCATGACACATTCACATTATGACATTACTTTTGCCCATCCGTTACTAATTTTCTTGGTACTCTACCAAAGGCCTTTTCTAGATCAAGAAACGTTACGAATGTAGTATTACCTATGCTCTTCTCAATTAGTTACCACAGTGTAAACATGGTTTTGGAGATTTTAAGATTTAAACTATGAAATTCTATAGCATCTCCTATATTAACCAGACTTACGTTCAAAGTAAAAGGTAACCTCCAAACCTTCGTCATTTCAGAAGATTCTTTAAAAATCATATTTGTGCCCTTCTTAACATTTTGATATATTTCAGATAATAATTTGTCTAACTTTTGGATGACTCTACTTTTTGAATTGAAATAGTTTTCAAAATTGCACCAAATTAAAGAATTCTTAAGGTATGATTTCTAATATTATAATGTCTTTAACGACAAAAGTGGCAAATTGTTGTTTTTTCCTTAAATCTAACAAAGGAATTGTTTTTTTTATATTTTATTCGTCGAAATTTGATTTAAGAAATGGTTTAAACTAAATTACAATGACTCGAAATAAAATTCTAATACTGATGCAACACAATATGCCCAAATTGTAACAAGAATTTCTTAAAATAAATGTAAAAATAACTTTATCCGAAAATAGATTCGAATATGTCAAAATTAAAATTGCTTGTCTGGCATTGTATAGAAAAAGTTACTCTAATTATTTAGGTCCATATTTACAATCCTTGGTCAAAATAGGAGGAACACAGCTTAGTTAAATTCTATTACAAAAACATACATGCTTCACTTTAATTTTTTCACAATTTCGCAATATACCTTAAATATCTTTTATTAATTCTGCCTAATTAGTATTTGCATAAACAATATTTGAATTAAACATTTTTATTTATTTCGTATATGAACCGAACTTATAATTTCTTATTGCTTTTGCCACATGACAGTATACTAGCTTGGTAAGAATTTATGAATAATTCTTCTTTCCGTATATACAACGAATACTACTGCCGCTTGTAATGTGTGATCTATGATGCGTATGATCTATATTTGCTCGAGGGATTGTCTTCTAGTACAGACCAATCTCGTTAACATACATAATTTATGCACAAATAACAATTTACCTTTGAACCCCGATAAGTGATTTTTTTTTCTTTCACGAAAAGACACCAAATGTTATAAATTAAAATTACCAACTTGGAGATACAAATATATCACGCATTGAATTAATTAAATAGCTGGGTGTTACCTTTGAGACTCTTATTTAATAAGCAGCAATGTGTCTATAAGCAAGTTACACAATCTCTGGGATTTATTATCCGTAACTGTGATCAATTTCCTTATATAATATATTAGTGAGATCACGTTTGGCATATACTGGCTTGATATCCATTTTATCAAGCACAAAAACGTCTATCTGTGCAAATTCAGTGACGATTCTTGAAATACTTGTGGTTTCATGTGGACGGCGTCTATGCCTCTAGGGGCTTTGATCACCCTCTACTCATTTCTCGCTTTAACGTGCCTTCCCTCTCATTTAGACGTTTTGTAGCTTCCTCACAACGAAATTGACTCTACAACGCTATTATCTTTTTTTAATTTTCTTCACTTCTGTCTTCAACTCATTAAAGGCATCACTTGGTCACATGGCAAAAAATCTAACAAGATAAATATCGACATCATTTATAACACTAACGTATTTCTTTTTAATTTTATAAATTTTGTGCCTTGCATTTCTTTTGTGTGTATATTAGAATTTTTTTTAAATTTTTCCTTATGTTATTGTGCACGGATATTTAAATTTTTGCTTTTCTGTTGTTATTATGTTTATTTATTTTCAATTACCTTAATTTTTGAACTATTATATTATCCTGTAAATGACTCGACTGTTGATCTATTATTATTATTATTATTATTTTGGCCAGGGATTGTAAATATTTAAACTTAAAAATATTCTTAAATATGTAAGGTATTGACTTAGTAAGGCGTTCCAGTATGAGTATTAAAATTACACTTTACATTTGCATCTAATAAGTGTTTTTATTATAAATTTAATTATAATTTAAAACAATTGCATTTCAAATCTAATGAATATATATATATATATATATATATATATATATATATATATATATATATATGAAAAAATTCAATTAATCAATAACACTAAATATAATTCGAATTTCATTTTGTTCCACTAGGCATTACACCATTTTGTATCACGATGACTATAACTTGAAGAACATGTTATTTTGACCCAGTGTATACATGAAAATGCGCGTTACCGTACGTAGTAGGTTTGTGCCAGAATCCTTTGACGCCTTCATTTAAAAGAAAAAAAAATGTATACTTACCTAAGCACTTCTCACCAACTGGCCCCGTACCCCATATGTAGTCCTTACCTGCAAATAACAAAACATACAACTTTTACAAAAGCCTTTTATCCACAATTAGCATACGGTATAAATATGCACATATACATACATATGCGGGTATATGAATACATGTGACAACCTTTTTTACATCTGAAAAATCTCAATTTTTCTATTCACGCATGGCGGGGCCAACATTTGTAACAAGGGTTACTGACAATATTCAGATAAGGAGAGTACGAAGTGGTTTTACTAAAGTTAAGAAAGAATCGAGGAAAAGTATCGAACGAATAAGTGACGAACGTCCCTATTCAACGCTCAAAGTATATTCTTATGACCTTGTGAAATTTAAAGTTATTTTGAGGAAAAAAAACAAGAGCATTTTAGGAGATTTAATCAAAACTTAAAATTATGATATTATTTTAATTAGATTTAAAAAAAAATCCAACTATTTTTTTTTAATTGTCAATTATTAAAATGATTTTTAATATTTTCAATATTTCTGAAATGTATATACGAGGGGGTATGGGTAAGTACTTGCCCTACAATATAAAACGGCGCAATATTTCAATACGAAATTTTATTTTTTTAATTCAGACTTACACATTTAGCAACGTAATTACTAGCTCTTAATTTAGGTATTGGTCTACAAACCAACTATATGTGCTATTGAGTGCATGCATAGCTTCATTATTTGTCGAAAATATTTTACCTTTAAAATGTTTATTGAGTTTTTTGAATAAATAATAGTCTGGTGGTGCCACATCCGGATGGTCAACCAATTCAAAACCAATTTCATCAATTTTTTGCAATGCAATCAACGACGTGCGAGAACGTGTTGTCTTGCAAAAAGAGCAGACCTTTCGCAAGTTTTCCGCGGTGTTTTTCCACAATTTTCTTACGTAATTTAGTTAGCAACACAGTATAATAATTCGTCATTATTATTACATCTTTGTCCCAAAAAACTGAAACAAGTCGATTTTTGCTTTGTGGAGAACCAGAATGCTTTCACTCTCCGGATCTGCCGTCATTTTGAAGAATCTTCTTTAAAACGGCAGCAGATTTTCTTCGACATCAATTGAGTGTGTTTCTGATTTATCATTCGAGCATCTTGAAATTCATTTCGGCAAAAGTTTACTCAAACGCGAGTCGCGATGAATGATGCGAAACACACATTCATAGGAAATATGCAATGCTTCTGCAATACACTTAAACAGAATCAATGTTTTCCGGACTGATCACAGAAATTGGTCTTCTGTGCTCTTCTTTAACATCTGATTTGCCTCTCTTAAATTTCGCAATCCAGCTTTAATGGCGGCATACGAAGGTCACTGGTCACTAAAGGCTTTTATCATGTAAACAAAAATTTCTTTGTCTAACAATTCTTTTAAAAATAACTACCCCAAACTCGTTTTACTCAAAATCTAGATTTTTGTCACACATATCAAAAATTAACAATTGCCCATTAGAATCTTTCAAGGCTAACTATATATCAATACCTCATGATAAAATCTTGTGAGTATTTACTCAATTTCTTTCTTCGGCCATTGACCAGTGTCTAATTTAAATCCTATATAAAACATTTTTCTTGGCTACGTTATATTTAACTTGAGCCCATATTATTTCGATCGGATTTAAATCCGGATGGTAGGGTTGGAGCCTTAAAGCTACGTGGCCATTTTTTTGAAGCAGACTATCGAATTTGTAAACAATGTGTTGTTTTCTATGATACTGATATTAATTTCAATTTACAGCTGTGGCTTATGCGGCGAAAAAGCCACAGCTGTACCGTGTAATTTCTGATCCAATTAATGCGATATCACATTAAGGTTTTATTGTGCTTGCTCATATGAATATATGTCGCTACTGGGTATCTTGATATTCATTCAGATCAAAATGAAATTGTAATAATTACTATTACAATATGTATAATAATGTATTAAATATAATTTCTTAGCTGCTGCATTTTTCATTCGCGGTGGTATACTTTACTTCCCTAATCAAAATATTAATATTATAATTGCTATGAAACGTACAATATCTAAATTGTTATCTATGTATGTTAAACAAATACTAAAATTTTTAAAACAAATTCTCGGTTGGCTATTTTAATTAAAAAAAAAATTATCTACAATTTAATAATACCATGATTAAAACTTGTTCCTGCTTTTAACAAATCTGGTAGTAATTTGCTAATACTAAGGATAGACCGTTGATCCCTTAAACGTGATTAAAACGAAATCGACAATCCCTTAAACGTGATTAAAACTAAATAAACAATCGCTCGGAATAATCTCAAAAATAAACAAAATGTCGCCCGAATTTTTTCAGATAAAGTGGAAATATAGATTTTATTTCTATTTTTTTTATTGCTGCGATAAGAGTTCGTTGAACTACTTGGTAACGAACGTGATGGATTAATCTTAAATGTTTCTATTTGCGGTAAAAATCATGGAATTAGAGGACTTAAGCTCATGAATAAAATATATGTAACTATTTTCAGCTAGATCGTACATTCTCTGAATATATGGAGAGCTTAAACCAGTTTAAATGTTTTTGATTGTTATGTATAAGTGCTCTGTACGCCTATAGTAAACTTTAAAATATTTTTCCTCTCTGTATAGGTAAAATTACTGTCAAAGTAGATTTTCATATTTTTAAAAAGTCGTACACACACATACATACATATATATATATATATATATATATATATATATATATATATATATATATATATATATATAGCAACTTAATTACTTGACATTTATATCCTGTCATTCATATTTTGTATTCTCTTGAAAAAGGCGTATACAGCCGAAACATGTAGAGTTTTTTAAATAGATATATTTTGAAGTAATATACAGACCTTTAATCGCCTGCTGATTGGGTTTGCCATATATATATATATATATATGGCAAACCCAATCAGCAGGCGATTAAAGGTCTGTATATTACTTCAAAATATATCTATTTAAAAAACTCTACATGTTTCGGCTGTATACGCCTTATTATATACGCCTAATATGAATGACATGATATAAATGTCAAGTAATTAAGTTGCTATTATTTAAACCATAGCAACTTAATTACTTGACATTTATATCCTGTCATTCATATTTTGTATTCTCTTGAAAAAGGCGTATACAGCCGAAACATGTAGAGTTTTTTAAATAGATATATTTTGAAGTAATATACAGACCTTTAATCGCCTGCTGATTGGGTTTGCCATATCATACCAAGGTCACGAAGTTATTATATTTATATATATATATATATATATATATATTGTGAATATATAATTGCGAAGTAAATGTGAATGTAAACATTGCTGTCTGCAAATTACAAAGCAAATCATACGAAATTTTTAATTGAAAAATTTTGTCTACGTTGGGACTTGAACCCAAGTCTATGGTTTGCCGGACTGTTGCTTTACCAATGAAGCCACGATAGACCTTGGTTCAAGTTAAGCTGAAGGAACAGGAGCAGCAGGAAGACTATTCAATTCAATCAAGAACTCGTTCCTAGATAAAAAAAGAAATACCCAAACAGATAAAAACTGAAATATTGAAGAGAGTAGCCACCCCAATCTTGATATTTGGCTCCGAAACAAGGACATTGACAGAAAAACACGGAAAGCACGGAAATGAGATTTTTGCGGAAAATCGATGGAAAAACAAGAATGCACAAAGTAAGAATTAGCCGAACGGCTAAGAAATTATCTTATCGCATATATATATATATATATATATATATATATATATATATATATATATATGTGGTTACATCCTATCGAAAAACAACGTTTTCCAAAGTTCTTGACCGCATTTATACGAGGTTCTTGGAATTGCGGTTGGTTTTGTAATGAAAAAAAAGTTTTTACTAAAGATGTTTCGGCTTAAGAAATTCAGCCTTATTCATTTGGTTTTATTAGATATCAATGAATTTAAAAATATGACGTTCGTTATTATTTAAAAAAATATATAATGAAAACAATGCTTCTTTGAAGCATCGCTAAGTTAATATTTAAAAAGTAAAAACACAAGACTATACAAATTCAAGATAATTACTGAACTTACTTAATCCTAAAGCCTTTGTACCCCTTGCAGGTGTAAGTAAGGCTGTACGGACCTGAGTCAGGACTTCAGTTTCTTTTTACATATCTCTTTCCATTCTTTTCTGTTTTGCACCCTATGTCTCATTTCACTCCACTCAACACCCTTTTCCCTAGCCGCATTTCTAACGACATCACTCGTTTTTCTTGGTCTTCCTTTAATTCTTCTCTTGTATCTACTTGCTTCAAAGACTCTTCTTACCGACTTATTTTCCCCCATTCTCAATACATGTCCCAATCATCTCAGCTGTCTATCTTCTATTAGGTTTAGTATTGGACTCGTTTTCAGATTATGTCGGTATTTCTTACATTGTACATTCTTGTTTTCCCATCGATTTTCCGCAAAAATCTCATTTCCATGCTTTGAATTCTATTTTTCTGTCAATGTCCATGTTTCAGAGCCAAATATCAAGATTGAGGTGGCTACTCTCTTTAATATTTCAGTTTTTATCTGTTTGGGTATTTCTTTTTTATCTAGGAACGAGTTCTTGATTGAATTGAATAGTCTTCCCGCTGAACCTGTTCCTTCAGTGATTATTAATTTGTTCTAATAGTGTGCTTCCAAGTTGTATTCAATGTTTCTTTTCTTTTGCGCTTATAACCATTGTTCTTGTCTTTTTAACATTTATTTTCATATTTCTTGCTTCCAAACTGCTATTAACTATTCGTATGTTTTCATTAAGTGTTCTTTCGTTTCTGGCGATCAGCACCAAATTGTCTGCGTACACCAGTTCGGTCACCTTTATATCTTCCATTCTCCAGTGTCCTACTTTATATTTGTTGAAGTTCTTTTTAGCCTCTTTAATTCCCTCATCTAACACTATTGAAAAGAGTAACTCGAGATGCAACCCTGTCTCACTCCTTTTCTGGTTTCGAACATATGCGATTTTTCCTGTTTAACTCTAACGAAGTTCCTAGTTTGTTTATACAGTGCTTTTATGCCGTTTATCATTCTGTCGCTTACGCCCCTTTTTTCTAGTGTTCTCCATATATCGTTTCTATTTAGTTTGTAAAAAGCTTTCTCTAAATCTATAAAGCAAAGATGTACTTCACCGTCCTCCATGATTGCTTTTTCGCTTATTTGCTGTAGAATGACATTTGCGTCCGTCACTCCTCAGCCAGGTCTAAAACCATACTGTGTACAATTGTGAACTGTGGCAATTACTGAACAGATTAAAAATGCACCGGTACATTTTTAATCTGATCAGTAATTGTCTTGCATTTTATTACAAAACCGACCGCAATTCCAAGAACCTCATATTAAACATATAAATACGATGTTTGTCTATAAAATTCGGTGAATGGTATAATATAACACAAAAACAGAATGTACATTGGAAATACCTTTATTGGTCTTCGAAGTAATCGCCAAAAAAACACAACACACTTCTGACAACGTTCGTATAGCTTCTGGAAACTGTCGGAAAAGTCTTTTCTTGGAACCGTTTTCGGAATAGCTGTTCTGAATCTCCTCGACGTCCGCAAACCATGATCACTTCATGATCCCCTTAACACGAGGGAACAAAAGAATCAACAGGAGCAAGAGCTGGAGAATAGAGTAGGTGTTCCAAAACAGTAACGCCACGCAGACAAAAATCGGCGTACGAGGGTGTTCGTATGTGCATTGTCGTACAGTAATATCCAATATCCAGTCTCGATCATATGTAGCCTAACACGCCGCTACAATGCGCTACAACGAACGTTTGAGAACCTCCAGGTAGAATGAGGCATTCACTGTTTAGCCACCAGGGACGAATTCCTTATGGATAATTCCCTCTTTATCGAAAAATGTTATCAGCAGGGTCTTGCACACGGCTCCTTGTTTGTCGCGGGGAAGAAGGTGACCACCATTCTATTGATTGTCTTTTCGTTCTAGAACGTACTGGTAACACCAATAGTAGTCTTCTGTGACAATGAAACCTAGAAAGGACGGATTCTGTCCCTTCTATATGGATATGCGGCACAAATCATGAACAAACCTTGCGTTTGCCCAAATCTTCATGGATGATGGCTTCCACTGTGTCTTTGTTAATATACAGTTGTTCTGCTATTAATCGCAGGGTCGATCGCCGATATTCTGCTAGCAGCACATGTTTTCCGGTGTCCTGCTTGCGAATGGCCGGCCCGACCGCCGTTCGCCTTCCGCCGATTTCTTATCAGCGCGAAAGCGTGCTGCAAACCAATCTTACCCACATTTTTTTACTCACAGCATCCTCCCGTAAACTTACACCAACATTTTATGGGTTTCCGACACCATTTTACTCAATTGGGAGCGTTGCTCCATGGCTTTTCGACGCGTACTGCTCGGAACATTCTGTTGGTATGAGTGCAATAGCACTGCTTTAGCAGCCTCGCGCAACCCCCGGCACAGGACAGGTTCAGACATGTCCATGCATGCCTACGCATACGAACGACCTTGTTTCAAGCGTTGAATACCGATATATTAAACCATTCACCAAATTTTATAGACAAATCTCGTAAATTATTTGTCTCAAGAAAGTATAAAGTGAATTCCGAAACGCCGGTAGCTTGTTTTAATACATATAATCCAAATTCAGTTTCTTGGCTATGCGATTTATAGGCGTATACCACGGTGAAATGGCAAGGATAAGAAAATCCCGCCACGTGTTGCCGATCATGTTGTTCGAGCATTTAAATCTGAATTTAAGAAAAACAACTTTACGCCGTTCAAAAAAAGACTGAAAGTTGAGTAGCTTCAAACGCTCTTACCAAGTGTAGTTGTGTTTCTCGATATTTAATTTATGCAAGATCAAGTTAATAAATTTACGTTGAATTTGTTCAATTCTGTTTGAATTAGATTCCAAACTGAACAGCTATAACAGTGTAGATCGAATTAAATTCTGAATAATAGCTACATATAACATTGCTAACATATCTAGTTTGGCGTTGTATAAGGCCGTACATTCTGTTTGCTTTACACATAATATCGTCAATATGAGAATATGACAAATATGCTGAATCGAAAATAACTCCCAAATCTTTGATAAGAACAATTCTTTCCAGCAAATATCCGATATTTACTCATCTTCTCTTTAAACTACGACGAAATAGCATTTATATCAACTTGTAGGTGAATACACTCCTGCTGAGAGAAAAACGGAAAATAAAGTTTTAGGTCGTCAAAATTATTGAAATTTGCGGTGTTTGGCAAAGCGTGAGAAAAACATTGGAATAAAATGGCGGAATGCCAGACGTAACTGGAAAGTAATAATTCAATAAAAATATTTGAAACATGACCAAAGTTCGCCAATAATTTCATAACTTCTAATTTTCAAGGCAACAAGTCATGGTTAACTCGATCCGTGGCGATGTTTATGAGAAAATCATCTCCTTCATGTCGATACTGGTTAAGAAGTTCTTGACCAATGTTTTCTTCTTTGTTCTTTCATGATATCCAGTAATTGTTGCAGGATCCATCCGGCGCAGTTTTTTTTTCGCAATTTAATGTCTGAACAATATACTAAACTCTTTCTTGACTAATGCCTAATTGGCGAGCAATTTATTTTTGCGTAATCCGGCAATTTCCTTGAATTAATGCATTCATTTGTCTTTCATTCTTCTCAGGCGTCTCTCATACTGGTCGACCTAATCGCTTTTCGTCAAACGCCTTCATTTCGCCTCTATAGTACAGTTTTGCACGTCAAACTCACTGGCGAACATTCTTCACATAAGCGCGCAACCTTCCAGTGTTAAAAATTCCATCACAGATCGTTACTTGGTACGCATCTAAGAAATCCAACTCATGATAAATGACACTGTTACTTAACGACAGTACACAGGAAAATGAACTTGTTTCAGCCCCAAACAATGGCGTTGTTGGAGACCTTATATATCAATCCGCCTTCATATTTCAAAGAAATTAATTTCAATTTATAAAAAAAACACCATGTTAATTTAATAAAATATTCGTTACACCTTACTTCACACAAAGATTTTGAAAACGAAGTTATTTTGACTTCCATTGTCTCCAACACAGATTTTTAGGTCTTCTCATATTATTAAAAACGTTCCTCAACATCGGTGCAATGTAACGTGTGTTCATTTGAAAAGTCAATCTAGGTTACTTTGAAATTTTGATAGAATAAGACGCAAATATATTAATATGTGTTTGTTGTTCCGTAAACGTAAATCCAAATGACATTTGATAATGTCAATCACAAATATCAGTTAGTGCATAAAATAATCGTGCGTCGATTCTGGTTTAAATAAATTCCTTCTCAGTTTTAAAATGGCTTTCACTTTAGAACAAGTAACAAGTTACTTCTACGCTCGGTCTGGATAATTTCTGTGATGTGGCGATGTGGTTCTTTTTTGTGAATGTGTCTGAAGATATCCTTTCTCCAGCAGGGACGTACCGATGAGCCTGTAGAAAGGCGAAATACGTATCTACGTCTCTGGGAAGGGATATGTTCGGACACGTTCACAAAAATATTAATAGTGAACCTGTATTTGTGTTCACCAGATTTTTAATAATATTTTATATTATTAAAAATACCTTTGTATTTTACCTAGCGAATTGAATAAAGATTTTTATCAGAGCGTAGGTGTTGCTATGTCTAGATGCTATCTAAATAACATACAAATACTTCAACTCACAATCAGTAATGTAATACTATAGCAAAACGCACGAAGCAATCCACTTTCGTCATGAACCGAAAACAATTATGTCTGTATTGTCAGTCTCATAACAACGAAAGTAATTGTCTTATATATTACTAAATTTATAATTTTATTAATCTGAAATATATTATATGTACATATATAACAGTAATTATATGATGATTTCGATTAATAATATTAATTAAAAATTATAATTTTGGCGTTATTTCAACTAGTTTTATTAAGAATCTTAACATTAGATGTTGGTCATCATGAAAAAACGTTTACATGATACTGTCTTGGGGGTATTCTATCAAATACGAAATTTAGGGCAAGATGTGCGCGCTATCTCGGTTTCATATGGCGTACTAAATATAGTATTGTTGCCAAGTCTTTATAGTCTCTGTATCTAGGGATTATAATCAAACATCAAAGAAGGTTTAGGTATGACGAATGAAATAGTTTTTAGCGTTATTTTCACCAAAAAAATTTCATTGTTCATATTCTTAAGAAACCTATGAATAAATATGGTTAACTAGAGGAGTATGCGATATGGCAACAGTACACGGTACCGAGGATACAATAAAAATGCAAATCATAATGACGTAGTGTTTACAAATTATTTTTGAAGAGGAACAATTTTTGGGTAAGTTTTATTATTATTAATTGTTGTAGTAATAATTAATTTTAATATTTTGCATAAAAAAATTGCTTTTATAATGACGTTTCCAGTATGCACAAATATAAATTCAAAATTACAGGTTGCCAAAATCGATATTATTCTAATATCTTTCCTGATTCGAGTATCAAAATAAACATTTCTTCACTCTCCCTTCTGATGATGGTAGAAAACAGGTATGGATGAACTCTATTATAAGTTTTTCAGGTATTGATGGTTTTTCGAATTCAAAACAAATATATGTTTGCGAGGATCATTTTGAAGAACATATAAATAATTTAGGGTCTTCTCATTCCGACGGGTTCAATTGTGAGGAGGATAGTGGGCATATTTTAACTAATCTGCAATCATTTATTCTGTTCAGCCTAAAAGTGCTAAGATTAGTATATTGCATACGAATGAATTAGAAGATTCTTCGCTAAGTATTCCGATTAATGATGAGAATGATTTTAATTATCAAGCTGTCACCTATATGTGTGGATTCTTCCAAAAAACGCTTAATTTACCCGATTGTGAAGTTTGTAAATCTTCTTTATTTTCTGCTAACGTAGAACCTAATCACACATTTACAATGTTTAAGAAATTTAGTGAATCAAATAATCTTCTTTATCCTACTTTTAGTTTGGTATTACAGTAATGTCCGGTTATTACGAACCCGGTTATAGCAAACTTTCGGTTATAACGAACCAGTTTGAAAAGTACGAACCAAGGTTCCATAAGAAACGTGTTAATTTTTTTCGCATATAACGAACCCGCTTATAACAAACTTTCGGATATAACGGACCTTATTTTCCATTTTGTATGTAAAAAGTTTTCGGTTATAACGAACTTATAATTAGAAAACAAGGGACTTCCCCGAGTATCTCGCCAAAAATGCAGTAGTCGATTCTAGCAGTTTGTGCAAGCAGTCGACGTCGAGTCATCAATCTGTGCTTACGCTGATTCTCAAACGTGATTTTAAGACCATGAGTGACGCAGTTGCGAAGAAAAAACGTAAATCTTTTACGTTGAAAAGTAAACATGATATTGTGAAACGATTGCAACGAAGTGTCAAACAAAGCGAAATTTGTACTGAAATGGGACTAAGTAAATCAACGGTAATAAAAAACTAAATTCAGGATAATGCATGTATTAAACAAAAACATCATTGTAGGTTGCTACAATTTGGAAGCGAAGGCAAACCATATTGAAGAGTTTCGAACAAGTACGAAACTCAAATGTGAAAAAAATCAAAAACCTACTAAGCACGAAGTTGATCAAGGACTTTTGAAATGGTTTTCTCAGCAAAGAAGTAAAAATGTAACTATCAGCGGTGCCGTGTTGCAATCTAAAGCTGAAGATCTTGGGAGTAAATTGTTGGAAGATCCTGAATTCAAATTTAGTTGAAGTTGGATCGAAAGGTTTAAACGAAGACACAACATCAGCAGCGGAAAAATTGTTGGAGAGGCAGCCTCAGTTAATATGGATGTTGTGAATGACTGGTTGGAAAATAAGTGGCCAATAATTAGAGAAAACTTTGGAGATGAGGACATTTTTAACGGCGATGAAACGGGGTTGTTTTATAAGCTCACACCAGACAAGACATTAAGATTCAAAGGGGAGACCTGTACAGGTGGAAAGTTATCTAAAGAAAGAATTACCGTCTTGGTTGTAGCAAATTTATTGGGGACAGAGAAAAGAAAATTATTGGTGATCGGAAAGGCCAAAAACCCCCGATGTTTCAAAAATGTGGTACGATTACCAGTCAATTATAAATGTAACAGAAGAGCTTGGATGACCTCCGAAATTTTTACAAACGAACTACGAGAATGGGATGATGAATTACGTCCTAAGAAACGAAAAATCTTATTACTAGTGGACAATTGCCCGGCTCATCCGGATGTAAAAAATTTGGAGTGCATTAAGTTGGTGTTTATGCCTGCGAATACAAGTTCGAAATTGCAGCCCATGGACCAGGGTGTTATCCATAGCTTAAAAAGCAATTACCGACGATTCCTACTCTCGAAAACTATAAATTCTATTGATAATGATCAAACTAACTTCACTGTGAGTCTCTTGGATGAAATTAACTTCATCCATATGGCATGGCAAAAAGTGTCAAAGCAGACAATCGCTAATTGTTTTCGACACGGCGGATTTATCAGGCGTGAGGATGAATTTGACTCAGATGACAATCTACCATTAGTCGAATGGCTCACAAAAAATCAAGAAGAAAGTGTTAACGATGTTCAAGATGAACTCACTCTTGGTGAATATGATTTGAATGAATACGTTCACGTTGATGACAACCTTGTAAATGTGGAATTTTTGGATGATGATGCCATTGTAGCTTCTGTGTCTTCTGCAGCTAATCAGACTGACGATGAGAACGAAGAAGATGAGAACGAAGAGGAAGAAACCAAAAATAACGAAGTACCACTAGTTCCAACCACTTCAAATGCAATCCAAAATATTGAAGTCGTTCGTCATTTTCTTCAAACGCGGAATACTCCGCAACATATTCTTAATAAGCTAAGCGAAGTGGAAGTGCACATCAGAGAGATTAATCTTGCCAAAAAAAAAAACAAACTAAAATAAATACGTTTTTTTAGTACATAATTAATATTTTCAAGTTGTTTCAGACATGTAATGTTTGTAATGTATTTTTTATATGAAAAAAGAATAAAAATTGACTCACTCAAAATAGTGGTGTTTTTTCAAAATCATCACTTATAATGAACTTCGCTTATAATGAACCTTTTTTGCCGGTCCCTTGGAGTTCGCTATAACCGGACATTACTGTATATGTTAATATCATTTAAATCATCATGTAAATTCTATTCACAACTTTGCAGAAGGTTAATCTTTCATGGTATTCAATTATTATTAAATTTCATAATCACATTTGTCGGTCTTCTTATGATAGATCTCTGGATCTAAACTCGAGCAAAATTAGATAGCTGATGCATTTCTAGAAGATAAATTAAGTTCTTGGTACGTTGGCAAGTTTAGAGTGTTCTAATCTTTTGTGCATATGAAGAATTGTCCTTATTTTATATTGCTGTTTATTAGAATTTCTATTTATTTATTGTCATGAGTATATAATTTATTTTGTTTTATTGCAACAATATTGCATTTTTTATATATTTGTTGAATTTTAAATATTTATTTTTTAACAGAATTAATTTTTAGTTATATGCACGTAAATACGTGTCTGGGATTTCTATATTTATAGATATATCGCATTGATGAGATCAAAAAAGATCGAAACATGTATTTAGAGTATATTTAGAACAAAAACAAAACATTATAGTAATTTAAAAATGCCGCCATCGCGGTTGTTTACGAATTTAGTGTTACCATATCAACATCAGTGGCACTAGCTTAATAAGTAAGGGGCTAATTTTTAATGTGGAATTTGTCCCTCTTATACGATATGCTCCTTGATATTGTCTCATTATTTGACAGTAGGTTTGACGGTGTTTGGTTGTTGTGTTTTCGTTCGTTATCTTTGTTATTTTATTACACTCTTTATTATTTCAAACAATTTGAATTATAAAGTAATTTAATATTAAAACAAACTAATCTTCTTAATCTAGTGTGTATTTACTATCACAATTATAACACATTTTCCGCTAGCTGTGTATTAATTTCGTTATTTTAACGTGATTTAACGCAACGTAATATACTCAAAGATTATTTAAAGTATAAATACATGAATTTGAATATTGATTATGATTAGTCTATCACATTTAGGTAGAATGACACGTGTCATATCTCTGAAAACCCTATTAGAAAATCTATCATTAATAAATTAACGGAAAAATATTTTTTTAATAGCGTCTACTAAAAATAAAAATGAACTCTATAGACAGGAAATTTACTTTAAAAATTAATTCATAATCGTTTTTTAAATCTTTCTCTCTATCTCTCTTTTTGAAGGTGTTCCTTATAATTAATTAATTTTGCCATGACCCAAAAGTTAGGTATACAATGATGACACAAAAAATGAAACTTATCAGAGGCATTAGTAGTATATTACACGTCCCCTTGAAATAAAAAGACAATATATGATAAATGGAAAGATGTATATAGAATATGAATCCAAAATAGTGTGTCAATTAGGACGCGAACCCCAAAATTAAAAACCCCCTGAAAATTCTAGCATGTGCCATCAATGAATTCAAAATATTCAGAACGTAAATATGTACTGAAGTTATACACACACCGTATGTGTACATACCAACAGCCGTCGATGTTATAAAAGGTATAATATCTTGTGTGCTTAAGTCAATACCTCGTACACACGTTTTTAATACATTCAAGTAAATATGGAATTGAAAATTAAGGCATGTGTTAGATTTATTTACAAACCTATTTTAAAAATCATACTAAAATTTCATGTGTATTACGAGAATGTTTTTTTTTGTTAGAGAAATTTCCATACGAATGTCGGAATCAGAATACCCCATTGTATTCAAAGGCGGCAATGTTTATAAACACAAGCGATCATTTTTCTTATAGCAAGGGTTCAATAACCTGTGTCAGCTGTTTATTTATATAAATTTATACTTGTAAATTCTTAAAGCTGATATATTGAAAGAACATGCAAGATGTATGCTTTCCGTGCATTTAAGTTACTATCTATTACCTTTAATCAAAAAATTGTAACAATCGACAACAGAACGAACTTGATGCGAGATATACAATAACAAAGACTATTCATTTTGTTATAGTGGGTCACCTGTATGTTTCGTGTACGAAAGTATTTATGATATATTCGGTAGCGTAACACAATTTCTTGAAATATATTTGTCATTTTCTTACTCGCTTATGAGAGGGAATTTTGGGAAATATTCTGGGTATATATTCTATATAATTTAATCTTTCAGTATTTCATACATTGCCTTTTTATTTCAAAGACACCCGGTATAGTAGCTTGGGGGAATGAAAATATCCGATTTGAACAGTAAAATTTAAAACTAGTGTCTAGAAAACAAAAGCTTCATTAATTGCATTTGATTTAACACTTTTTACTAACTATTAAAAATATTAATCGCCAGAATTGATAAGTTTAACAATGTGGAATTATTCAAATTATTTATTCCCGTGTAACATCCCACCTTTAAATTAGTTTAACTGAATAGAATATATTGCGTTCTGTAATTAAATTCACCTATTAGTCTCTGAAGAAGTTGGTGAAACAATTGTTACCACGAGTATAATAAAATCACGAAATTGTGTTTCGTATTTAATTTTACAATGAATTTTCATTAAATAAAGGCCACATTATCAGTAATATTAGAGCTACACCAAGCATTTAACATTTGCATTTTAAAGTAGTTTGATTAAATTTTCTAATAAGAATTCGAAACGTTTAATGGTATATGAAAACATATTTTTTGATTTAAATGTCCTTTTTATTTCATGCTTCTCTTAACGATAGTGCTATGCATGAAAATAGGTCTAGTCTTCTCTTATCTTTTACTCAATCTCTTAATCTATCACAATATAATGCTATCGCCAATTGAAGCATTTTCAAAAATGAAGAACTGTAGTACTTTTGGACATGATCGCATTCTCAGTTTCATTCTGTGAGATTGTGTCTCAATCTTTGCAAACCCGTTATGTAAATTGTTTATTTTGTCTTTGTTCTGTTGTTTAATTTTGCGAAAGATTTCGAAGTCACTATCTATGTGCATCGGAACAGTTTTAAGCCATTTTTATCATATAACCAACATAGGTTTATACGTAAGATATCAACGATTGCAAATCTTGTAACTTTGTCTCAAGACTATATGAAGCACTTGATGGTGGAAAGCAAGTTGATGTTACTTACACCGACTTTTCAGAGGCTTTTGACACTATAAATCATAGTTTTCTTTCGTCATAGATGAGCTCCTTTCATTTTAATAGATCTTTATCGATGCTTATGAGCTATTACCTACACAGCAAACCCAATTATATCGATTTTAATAGATTAAAATCGAAGACATTTCAACGTCTCAGAAGAACAGGCAACCACTACAGGATCACAACAGCCACGAAGACAACAAAAACCATCAGGTTCAGTCTGACAAAGACAAAACAAGACAATGAAAATCTGAGAACCGAAGACTGTATGGATGTGGAAAAAATACATACGAGAAACAGGCAGACCTCTACGAGTCGGGATCAAAGTACATCAGAAATTAGTCTGGCTGGGAGAAACCGAAAAATCATGCAACATGCCTGGGAAGGACACAGGAGTACATGGGACAATGCGGTAATCCTGAGAAAAGAGGACCATCAGACCAAAAAGAAAACTAAAAGACAGCATATATGGTCATAACGCCAAACGCTATAAGTACACCAAGCTTGGAGATAAAAGATGTCTGGCTACCAATTACTCGAAAAAATATACAGAGAAGACCAACAACCACGGTACTAGAGACAGACTAGATAAAATGACCCAATGCGCACGCACACAACATGGCACAGTAATGTTGAATATAAACTACTGCGCATGGGACACAGCGCAGCGCAATATATATATATATATATATATATATATATATATATATATATATATATATATACAGTGAAAGCTCTCTTGAGCGGACATCGACGGTTCCCTAAATTTTGTCCCCGCAAGAGAGGTGTCCTCTCAAGAGAAGCAGCTCATTTTTACAGGTCTCTCATTTTAAAAAGAAGTAAAAATTATGGCAACTCTAACTTTTTATTTATTTGTATGAGAGGTACACAAGTACTAAAAGTAGATACATAAATACATATACATATATGTACATTATTTTTTAAAAAATTCAAGCAAGCTTATTTGTCTTACTTTAGTTTGTTTACGTTCTAAATATTTTTTTTGAAAATGTGTTTCTACATTTTTAATCATCTGAAAACCGATAAAATCATCTTGGTTCTTGGCAAACAATTTTATCTCTTCTATTATCTTCAAAACTTCCTCAAACGTAGTTACTTCTTGACCTTCATTTTCTTTCTCTGGGTCCACATCATCATCTGAGATTTCCTCTGATCTACTAGCCTCATATTCTTCAGTCATATCAGTGACTTCCAATATGTCATCTTCGATTGCCAAATTTGCATCAATTGCTATGAAATCTTCTAAATTGATTTCTGTTATTCCAGTTTCTAAAGCAATCCTATGCATTTCCGATAGTATGGACAAAGGCAGATCATCTTCTGCCTCCCATTGCTCATATTGTTGCATATTATTTTTTTTTAATCCTGCCTTTGAAAAACAATTTCGTATTGTTTCTGGTGTTACCTTCTGCCAAGCATTATGTATAAAATAGATAGCTTCTAATAAATCTATCGATTTTGAAAGTTCACGTGCAGAATTAATGTTATCCATTACAGATAACATTTGTCTTAAAATAAGTTGTCAATAAAATACTTTAAAATTGCGAATGATTCCTTGGTCTAAAGGTTGGCAACAAGCTGTAGTGTTGTGAGGCAAAAATAATATTTTAATGTTTTTCAATTTCATACCTGTAGGATGTGAACCTGCATTATCCATAAATAATAAAATCTTTCTCTTTTGTCTGCCCATTTTCCTATCAAACTCTGACAACCAGTCCATCATGATATCTGTAGTCATCCACGCTCTTTTATTAGATTTCCACACCACAGGTAACAATTTTAAATCAAGTTTTTTGAATGCTCGTGGTCGTGCTGCTTTTCCAATGACCAGCAACGGTTCTTTTTCGCCTGACATGCTCACACAATGCAAGACAGTAAGTCGCTCTTTTGATAACTTTCCCCCAGAACACTTTTCTGTCTTCAAAGCTAATGTCTTGTCTGGTAAAGCTCGGAAAAAAAAGTCCTGTTTCATCACAATTGTACACGTCTTCTGGCTGATAACCTACAAGCCCAATCAAAATTCACAAAAGTAAGATTTTTATCTTTTTTAATTTTTGATGTTTTATTTTTTGTTTTAAATTTGAACTAACTTTTCTTACCTAGCAACAAAGATGGAATCTTTTCAAAAAATTGAGTAACATCATCTGCATTAACACTGGCTGCTTCCCCAGATATGCACTTGAAGCTGATATTATGACGTGTACGAAATCTATGTAACCACCCATCAGACGCATGAAAATTGTGATAACCAAGCCCTTCTGCAATTTCTTTAGCTTTGCTTTGTATTATAGGTCCAGATATTGGAATGCCTTTGCTTCTGGCTTTTGCAAACCAATCGTAACATAATTTATCCACATTGAGACCTTCAGTTTTGAAGAATCTTCTTTTCTCGTTAATGTTACTTCCTGATTGCCATTTTGCCTTATACTCTTCTTTGTGCTTTATTATTTTACCAACTTGGGTTTTTCCAATTTTAAATCGGTTGGCTAATGCACGTACACTAACTCTTTCTTTATCATATGTATTAATAATTTCCATTTTCTCTTTTAAAGTTAAAAAGTTTCTCTTGTTAGCGCTCATTTTGCATACATACGCGGCACACTTCACACTAACGACGCGAAGTGAAAAAAGTGCAGAATACGGGATAAAAACGATATTTTTAAACGGGAATTTACCCAGCGTTTCGGGGATTTACTCAGTGTTTAGAAAAAATATGCAGTTCAACTTCAAGAGAGCGTCATGTCCGCGTAAGAGAGCGTCATGTCCGCGTAAGAGAGCTTTTTGCCGATTACGGAGTATCTCACGGTGTCCGCGTCCGTTCTACAGGGCGACCGCTTAAGAGAGCTTGGCGTCTCAAGAAAATCGTATGTATCAGGTTGGTCACCACAGAAATGTCCGTTTAAGAGAAATGTCCGCTCATGAAAGATGTCCGTTAAGAGAGCTTTCACTATATATATATATATATATATATATATATATATATATATATATATAAATATAATAACTTCGTGACCTTGGTATGATATGGTAAACCTAATCAGTAGGCGATTAAAGGTCTGTATATTACTTCAAAATATATGTATTTAAAAAACTCTACATGTTTCGGCTGTATACGCCTTTTTCAAGAGAATACAAAATATTTTGTATTCTCTTGAAAAAGGCGTATACAGCCGAAACATGTAGAGTTTTTTAAATACATATATTTTGAAGTAATATACAGACCTTTAATCGCCTACTGATTAGGTTTACTATATATATATATATATATATATATATATATATATATATATATATATATATATAGGGCTACTGCGTAACATATTCTGCGCAAGTACATGTAACTTAAATAGAGGTTTTAAGAAATAATATTCTGTACCCCCAATATCGTAGTGGTTAGTGTGCTAGATTCAGTTAAAAACTTTTGAATTTCAGACCGAGTTCGAATCTCACGCGGGTACAATTTCAATTAAAAAATTGGGAAGACAAATATGTCAGACGTAATCTTGGCAAAATCCAGTCCTTCTCAGGGTTACCCTGAAAACGCCAGTAGATTAACTGCCGAAAAATCGGATGATTTAAATCCTACAAACGATGGGAATATCCCAAACAACTATTTAAATAAAGGAAATATTTTAATAGAAATAAAACATAAACTTTATCAACTTACAGTACGAGAATAAGAAACGTTTACTAAGAGGTATAGAGGCATGTATTTATCAAAAAAAGAAGACATAAAAACTTGCAAGTTATTCACACCTAGTAGTGGAAATTAAGGTAAAAAAGAACGAATGTGAACGTGAATTGGGTAGCTAAAAACTCATGGCATGGGAGAGGTCTAGAAGATGGCTCCTTGTATTCAGCATTTTAAAGTAATCAACTGGAAATGCTAAAGCAAGTAAATCGATGCTTTATCATACGTTATCGTTCTTAATACAAATCCATACTTTGAACTTTATGCTGCAAATCAGCAACGTTAGATTTCGCATCGTTGATTTTAGAAGAAGTAGCCAACAATACCTCCATAGCTCATAGACCAGATAATCTTCTTTCGGTAACTAATGCTAACGTGGGGCATCACATAAAAGCACAAAAAAATAAGAAAAAAGTGCAGCTCCAAAATAAAAAAAATAAATACAGCAACGACTGCTTGTATATAAATCCATTTTTATCTCGTTTGTGTTTATTAATAAAATATTTTATAAAAACCATGAACTCATTGCAATAAATTTTTGGAATAGTTTTAACAACTGTAGATACATATGCAAACATATAATATGTTACTAAAACAAACTGTATATTGATCTGTTTGCTTAATAAAATTTAATTTTGTTTTCGCTTGATATACAGCTTCAATATCTTCAAACAAAGATTTTATAAATCTCAATATGTGATAGCTAAAAGGTTTCAGTTTCATAACAGTGGGGGGGGGGGGGGGGGGTTATATACCTTTATATGCAATTCGATCATCATGTTTACAGCATATTGTTTCGTCCCCAACAAAGGCCGATTCTCTATTATTTCAACAGTAACAAATTTCTGGAAAAGCATGAAATATTCTACACAAATAACGAAGTGAATTTAACAATGCAAAAATATTTTCCAGATACCACAGGCGCTTGTGGAGGACTCTCGATATTCAAGAATAAACGCGGAGAAAACAACTTCAAACAAAATAATATCCATTGTTCCAGTCCTTGATTTGTTTTTTCTTGGTTCTTTGAACATTCCTATTGTGTGATTAAGCTGTAAAGGTTGCTTTTACATATAAAATCTACTGAGTGTTATCAGAAATTTTAGACCCAATATTCCCGCCAAGGCAAAAAAAATCTTTACTTTTCCTTTCGCCACCAAAAACATAGTTTTTTTTAGGTATATAAACTCATGTTCAAAATTAACGCACGACTTAATGTTTCATATATATTTTCTATAATTTTCGTATTTTCTAAAAATTTTTGCTTTTATCTAAACATAATGTAGTAACTCTATCTCACTGCAAAGTTATTTTGATATTTCTGCCATGTCAAGTTTTATTAAACAGCTTTTCTTGAGTCGTTAAAGTTACAGTTCTAGCATCATTTTAGTTTTAATTACGATTTTGTTATTTTTTTGCGTGTATAGAATTTAAGTTAAGAAACTTTAAATTCAAAATCATTCAAAACCACATCATTTAACCAATGATGAATGTGTAAGGGCTTCAACGTTAGAAGAAGGATGTACAATGCGTTATGTAGCTAATTTGCTGGGCGTTAATCATTTGACAGTCAATAGAATGGTTAGAAGATCTAGGGAAATCGGATCGCACTCGGGAAGACATGGTCAAGGTAGAAAACGACTCACAATTTTTGTGTTTGTATCCGGGATACTGCGTGTTGACAAGCTCCAATAAGACTGAAGTGCATCCACACATTCCGGGATAGATTTGACTTTTCACGAATTTTTCATTATCCTAACAACCAGGAATGTGGCGATCTGCATACGGGTACAAATTAGTATGTCGAAATATAGAAATTAGCGCAATACATTAGGCGACATTTATGTAAAGATTTAATACTCATTAGTTCTCATTTGCAGTAAGATTAATATAGTGCCATTAATGTTATAAAAGAAGACAGTCGAAGGATCTAAACAATGTATTTAAAAGATTACTCGCTCCTGGGTCTGGGCTTTATGTCGCCAAAATTTCTACTACAAAAATTATAAAATGAGCCAATTAAATTGCTAAATACTATAGCTATATAATTTCTTATTGCTTCGTTAGTGTTTAGAATGTAAAAATTCTATCAACGTTCTTTTGTTAATTCACCTGATATCTTATTATCACGGTGATTTTTTATCGTCAAATACCAGTGGTGTTTAATTTCGAAAACATTCAGATCCGCATGTTTTTATTACTTGTCACAATAGTGATTAAAACAAAAACAGGATCGCGTACATGTATTGTGGGTTATATTACATTGATTTAATTGAATGAATATGAGAGAGCCAATCAATGTAATTGGTTGGTGTGATCCACAGCGAATTACCTACAAAATTATTATTTTTATAGGTAAAAGAAAACGCCGTGTGTTTAAGGATTCTACTTTTGTAGGGGAGTTTTTTATGTTATCTACCTAGCTATGAAAGAAACGAGTTAGAAAACAAAACAAAATATTTTTCAACGTAAGAATCACTAATACTATTCCAACGTTTCTTTAATAACGCTATCTCTTCGAAAATTTTTTTTTGGTAATTCCGCAAAATACTCCACAGCGTTTTACACGTCATCATTCGATAAAAATCGACGGTACGAAGTGCTAAGTTTTGGAAAGAGATAATAGTCACAGGTAGCGAGCTCGGCACTGTAAGGTGATTATTATAATTCCTCAAAGCCGCATTCATTGATTACTGCTTGAACAATTCGTGCCTTGTGCACCCTGCAGTTGTCATGCAGAAACAGATTTTTTTAAGCAAAATTGTGGGGTCTTTTTCGCATATAGCCGTGTTCAAGTTCTTAATTCCCCGTGATGGTGGTCCCTTTTGGCGTATAATCAATTAAGAGAATCCCCTCCGCGTCCCAGAAAAGTGATCTTTTATTATTTATTAGTTAAGATTAGGTTTTTACGACACTATCGTAAATCTTGGGTGTTATTGCCTGTAGGCACAATTTCCACGAAGTAATAACACAAAAATTCCCCGTTGTGACGTTAAACAATACACTGTATTACCAATCCGCGTATGTTAATATGCAATAGTGTAGGGGTAGTGGTATATTTTTACCTACATGAAAAGCAGTATAGAATAAATCAGCATCAACTCAGCATCGGTACAAGACACACAGTTTTAACACAACATTCTCAAGCACAGTATGAACTCAAACACAGTATCAATAACAAGACACACGGTCTTACTTTAAACATCAACATAACAATAATATTTTAACAAAAGACACCAGTCTCAACAGCAGCTTTATGTTCGTATAAGTCGTTGTAGATTCAAAATAAATGTATATAGTGTAAATAAATATATTTAAATGAACGTACATTTATTCATTTAACAAACAGTCACCGAAGATTTAAAACGTAAAAGTGTTACAGCCTTACAACCTGTGCACGATGAAATAACATCAAGGTCGTGATTCTAGTAACTGGGGTTGAAGCATCACCGTCAGAAACCGGATACAATCATAACATTCGTACATCGAGCCCGAATATTTTGGCCCTACGAGCCGCATCACTACGAAAATCACCAAATTCACTAATTCACCAAAAAAATAAATAAAATCACTTTTAGGTAACACCAAAGATAAATCTGAAGTAAGACAAAAGTCTACTATCTACGAAATAAATTGTAACGATTGTAACCAAAAATATATCGCACAAGCTAAACGTTCAATTTCAACTAGTTACAAAAAACATATTTCCCATTTTAAATTTAATAGGCCCGAAAAATCTAGCATTGCCCGACATATTTGGGACACTCTATGCCATGAAATAATTTTACATAATTAAAACTGTAAATAATTATAGAGAATTAGATAGCTACGAAAGTATTTATATACATAGAAATATACATAGAAATTCACTTGCCCCGCAGAAAATTGTGTTTTTGCCTTCTTGGGTGGCAAAGTCCTTATGAAACCATTGCACAGGTTCTTGTTTCGTGAGAAGGATCTAGTGGTCTACCCGAGTTTCATCCCCAGTTACAATTCTATTTAAGAAGTCTTCATCTTGAGATATAACAATCAAATGCTCTTCACGAATTTGTCGTCTACAAAATTTTTGTTCGGGGCTAAGCAGCCTGGGACACTTTGCTTATTCCCAAATCTTCGTGTAGAATTTTAAAAACACTAGTTTTTATTTCTATTTCTCTAGCAATAACCGAAACTTTTACTCGGCGGTCAGTCAACACCAAATCTTCAACTTTATTGATGATTTCTTCGGTTCGTGCTTCCATAGGTTTTCCACACTTTGGGTCATCATGAATGAATTCTCTGTCCCATTTGAACTGCTTCCGCTAGAATTTGGTTTGGAAATAGGACGGGCTATTTTCTCCATACACTGCCACAATTTTCTCCTGAATATTCTTCGGGCTACCTTCGGGGTTAGAAATGGCGTTTTCAATGAATTTTCATTACTATCACAATATTTCTACCTCCCTTACCATTGGAGCCTGATATGGAAATTCTGAGGTCAGAACTGGATTCACCATACCAAAATACACAAGAAACAGCTAAAAGTATTCCAGGGAGGAAAAAAAACCTTTTGAAATGTTCAACAGTGTATTATGCCAATGTTGGTTCAAGACAAATTAGAAAAAGAAAACGTAACAAACTGATGTAAATATGCTTTCTACATTTTATGACGCTAATTATTCGAATTTTTAATAGAAAAAATCGCCCTTAAGCAGGATGTGACATAAGGCCTTCCCACAACGAATAATTGTGGGAAGGCCTTAAGTCACGTTAAGGAAATCCTAAATCACAGTCCTTAATAGCTTAGTGGTTAAAGCAATCGTCCGGCAAACCATGAACGTAGGTTCGAATCCTACTTAAGGGCGATTTTTTCTATTCAAAAATTCGAATAATTAGCGTCATAAAATGTAGAAAGCATATTTACATTCACATTACTTCGCGAAAATGCAATAAATTTGTAACAAATTGATGTTTATTTTGCATATTAAACATATTATTAAATATGAGGCAAATCTTGACAAAAGTGGCAAAAACATGTTATGTTTTAAAATTTACGCAATTAAAATAATAAAGAAAAATAATTTTTGGAATTTTGCAGTATATACAAGATCTATTTAAGTATAGATCCTGTAGTGTACAATATACAATCAATAATGAATAAAAGGACAAGGGATTGCCCATTCACTTGGGAATTGCCCAAAATACACAATACATTCAATCACAACCTCTTGTTAGATAGCTTGTCTTTGTAACCACGCTCGGAATCAATATTCCTGTTAGTGTAATTTACGTAACAATACCAGTCACAAAAACTTTAATATCGATATGGATAAAGTTTATGCAAAATTATATTTGTCCGTCTTCTAGCAAAACAATAACTTACTTCTTTTGAGTTTTGTTTGCATATTAATTTAAATACTTTAAATTAGACATTACAATCTCTTTAGATGTTGTCACATAGTTACATAAAAATAAAAATTCAAAAATAACAGACAACTAATCAACAGACCGTTAATCAACCAGTTGCTTTGTCATGAAGGGAAAAAGATAAATAAATTAACGCTGATTTGTTTAATGTATTACTGCCGACATTTCTCTTATAAAATTGAAATTTCTTGGACATTATTGGACTAACAAATGAAACACTTTAAGAAGGAATATAATAACTGAAACAACAATAAAAAGGTGGAAATAATGTTTTTTTTGTAGTATATTAAACAGTGATCGTTATATTTCTAAATTATTAGTGTTTTTTTAATCAAAGTGTTCCTGGCCAGACACATTTAATTGACACGAAAGAACAGAAAAATTCCAACTGTTTCTCATTCAAAAAAATAGGTATTGAGACATTCTTATTTTCTTAAACCTGTTCCTCCTGAACATATTTTAATGATATTACATGCTGCTGTTTATACAAAAACTTAAATCTAAAATTTTTGTAGAAAAAAATTGGTGCATGTTAGTTGTTTGGGGTGCGGAATAAATAGAGAGACAAAAATTTTCTGTTCCTCATTCAAAGACAAATAGTTCAATAAAGAAAATGTTTGCAAAAAGACCATCTCGAAAACAGGTGGACAAAGAAAGGTTATTCTATAAACAACTACCATCATAACAAACCATTACTAGATGCGTACGTGAGTTGTTTTGTCAGATATTGAATGGATTAACAAATAATGTTAGAATAAATACGAGTATGTTGAGTATATTGCTGACTTCAGCCATGTTTCAGAAGCTTACTGTCAAAATTTCAGCCAATTCTGTCAAATAAATAACTTTTTTCTATTTTGCGTTCGAAATGAACTCATTATGAAACCCAAAACAGTATCGAAATGAGCTCCATTTCGATACGCTTTTTTTCATTTTTCAATGTTGGCGTTATTCGAATACATAAATAAATAGCATTGCTGTCATTTGATTTTAAGAATTTATGTACATTTGACATATATGATATATGTCCGTATTTTACACAAACAACGTATTTTGTATACAATTGACAACAACATATATATGTTTCTATGTCCCTCATGTTTATATTTTTAAATGAAGTATCAAGTAATGTTAACGAAAATGAGTAAATAATATGTAATATAATATACTTCGCGGATAGCAAGATTTAAATTTGAAAATGTCAAGTATCAATGTGACCAACTGCATGCTTTATATAAAAATTAAACTCTGAACTTTCAAATTAAATAATTCCAATTTAAGCAATTTATTAATGTAAAAAACGCAAAATAGAAAAAATAGTATAAAAAACTCGTTTCATAAGGCCTTTTGCCGCACTCCCTCTTTAGAAAACTCGCCGCAAGCGGCTCGTTTTCTAAACTGATCTCGTGCGGCAAAATGGTGCCTTATGAAACTCGTTTTTTAATATACTATTACAATCGTTAAATAAAACTGTTTGTAGGTTTTGTATTAATTAATGTTAATTAAACATTTTATTTTACAAGGAAAATGTAAATTAAAGAGGCAGACGAAAAGTTACGTAAGTATTATGAAGAATTTTCTCTTTCGTATGGAACGATTTATAAATGGTACGCGACTTTGAAAAATGGTTACATAAGGCACATAAGATGGTGAAAATCCAAACCCTTCGTTTACACTAACTTCTCCAGAAATGATTAATAAAAGAGCTACCGCTAAATAAAAGTGTGTGAGGTAGCTAATACTGTAAACATCTCAACCGAGAGGGTAATAATATTTTGTATCAACATTTACATATGAAGAAGATGGCAAGATGGGTGCCGCGTTTGTTTACTGTTGACCAAATGCGAAATCGTGTTTATAATTTCAAATGAGAGTATGGCTAAGTCCAAATGAGATCTAAGAGAGTTTTTTCGTCCATATTACTCCGCAGATGAATCCTGGATATCACTATACTCCAGATACGAAAACAGTCAAAACAATGGATTTATTCCGACTAATATGCTCCGACGAAGGTAAAAACCTTTTTTTTGTCAATAAGATTATGGTCACGATTTTTTAGGATTCTCAAGGCCAATCATCTTTATTAACTATTCATCCACCATATTCATAGGGGTTCGAGTGATTTTTCGTGTTCCGAAACCTGAAAAAATGGCTTGATGGAAAGAGATTTGGGAGAAATGAAGGTGTGATAACCGTAACTAACGCCTATTTGGACGAGATACTTAAAAAAATTGGAATGTCGCTATAGAATTTGATGGGAATTATGTTGAAAAACAAAACATATTTTTTACTCTAAAATAAATATTTCATTAAAAAAGTACACTTCTGTTAAATCACCTTCATATAGACTTTCAACAACTAATTAACGACAATTTCATGTTTTAAAATTCGACTACCAAGAAAATTGGTTCCCATGACATTAGTCGATGTTGAGTGCAGTTTTTCGATTTACTAAATTAATTTATCAAAACAATAATAATCATTTCTTGTAGGAAATTTGCATATTTAATTGTAAACATTTATACAGGCTGTCACACAAAAAACGCCCAAAGCTGTAAGTCTGTTATTTATATTTCGATTTTCATGAGACAGGTACCAAATGAAATGGTTTTATGAGTACTATGTTTGAGGCTACATTTACTTTTTTCCAGCGCCATCTTCAATTCCTAGCGATTGTCAATTTCTTTTTTTCAAATTGCGCGGTAAATATTTTTTTACATAATTGAGTAGAGATTTTTTCCTGAATCCATTGATGTGCAATACATCAATATTAATTAAATTTAGAAGAAAGAAATTATTAAAACACTGTCCATATATGCTCTTAGTCACTTGTGTTATACTGTAGTGTGCGATGGAAAAATAACGCATTACGCATATGTAACTGATTTTTCTGTACTGAGCAAGCATATTTGACAGTTTTGAAATAAATCATGAATTTCAATCAACTTACTGACATGCTACAAGTTTATTTTGAGTATAATACAAGTCACTTTAAGAGAATGTTTGGAAAGTGTTTTAATTTTTTTCTCTTCTAAATTTACAATTAAAATGAATGTATTGTACATCAATGGATTCAGGAAAAAAATCTCTATTCAATTATGCAAAAATATATATACCGTGCAATTTGAAAAAAAAAAAATTGACAATCACTAGGAATTGAAGATGGTGCTGGAAAAAAGTAAATGTAGCCTCAAACATAGTACTTATAAAACCATTTCATTTGATACCTATCTCATGAAAATCGAAATATAAATAACAGAGTTACAGCTTGGGGCGTTTTTTGTGTGACAGCCTGTATAATAATAATAATAACTAATTGTTTATACATATAGCCATTAGCATAACTATCATTCGCCTCTACGATATTCGAATTGCTTAATAACCGCGCAGCAGTTTTAAGATTACTGGGGGATTCTAGGAGTGTTCAGAACGGGTATAAATCAGAATGGAATGATGGTATATTACATGTAGATATTATGTCGATACAGTTTTGTCGTACCTTTTATTTTTGAATTAATTGAGGTTTCCGTTTTTTTTTATTATTTATCCGACTGCATTCCTAAATGCAAAATGCCTAAATGGCATAAACTAGGTAAAGCTCAGAAAATATTATTGTTTGAGAAAGGACTGTCACAAGTTTTAATTGCAAAAAGAATTAAATGTTCCCGTTATGCCGTGCAAACTACTCGAAAACGTGCTAAAGACACTGGGGAATTAAAAACTAAGCCAGGTAAAGAACGAAAAAGATAAACAACCAACAGACAGGGTTGGTTATATCATCAAGTTCTCGTCGTCAAGGGCTAGTCGTCAACGTGCTTTGTCGTACGCATTGACAAGTATCAAAAATGTAAAACTATCAGCAAGATCTATTGGTAGGCTTTCACAAGAAGCTTAAAACCTTGGTACCTTAGAAAGAAACCTTACATTTCCACGGTAAATCAGAAGCGCTTAACTTAGACACACAATTAATTAAATTGGCCAGTAGAAGTTTAAGCGAATCAGTTTGGTTTGATGGAAGCAATATTCAATAAGTTGATTAAAATCTAAAGACACTAGATACTTTATTTGAAAAACATGCAGAAGTCGATATTTCGAAAGATAAAATTCCTATAATAGCAACTTTCTGCGTTACAGAAATTTTTCTCTTTTTTCAGTTTTTTCACACACTTGGTATAGGTTACGTACGAAACGAAACTCTCAATGATACTGTAAGACTGTGCGCCTTATATGGATGTTGAGTTTGTACTGATTTTGATTCGAGACTGATCTGTCTGTTTTACAAATAGATAAAAATACGATTACCCTTACACTATTACAGATTAAAAGCGTATTGGAAAACGAATGTATTTGCACCTGGTCCCTTGTTAGAGTAATAAAATTTATTATATATATCGAAGAAAGGAGATCTTAACCATAAATATCCAAATTAAAGCCTTTGTTCACTAATCGATTTGTATGGTACATCCATATTTAGGAATCGTAACCCTATTATACATATTCACTTAACAATGGCCGGTATTAAGGGTCTATTGAAATTGTTCACTAATGACCCTGGGCAATAAACAAAAGGTCTGATGTATAGAGCAATAAATCAATTTGACATAAGATGCCGATTATTTATAATCCTAGGTAATAAATAGATTTGCAAGTGTACAAGATATCGCTTTCTTAGAATTTGAAGAAAGCTTTACAATTTGTATGTGCTAATAAAAATACCGTATGTGTCAAATATCATTAGGCATAGGGAATCAACGTATGAGCACATACGATGTATACGTACATGGGAAAGCCGATCCAATGCCGGTGAAAATCGCGACGACCGACAACGATTGTCTCCGATTGTTTCGCAAATACAAGTTAGCAGTAATCGTTTGACCATCGACATAGGTATAGCAAGCGCCAAATAAGATGGCGAGAGGAGGGGGTGTGCAGAAGCCGCTTTTATAAACGTCCACGTTATATATTTTACTCTAAATAAATTATTAATTTATTAAGTGATAGATGTGTAGTTTACGCTACCTAAGGTATCTTGTAAATTTATGTAAAACTAAATACAAATCTCCCCAGTACTTTTAATCCTGCGCGAACTTACCCCTCCGCTGGCCAACTTATCTGGCGCTTGCTATACTTGTAATGTAATAAAATAACATTTACGAATTGCAAGGGATTTGCTTTTCTTTTTTCTTTCAGTAGGTGCAGGAAATTTTTAAGCTGCGGTGCGTCACACAAACAAAAGCGTAATTCTAATAAAATTAAAGAATAATCCTAATAAAATAAATAAAAAAGGATTCTAAAAATTATAATAAATTATACAAGAGGCATTTTTGTGGTGATACCTCTCTTGGTTTGCATTTCGTACAGTTATTGAGACAGAATCAAGTTTCAAAGATATTTATAATATTATAAATTGTTTGTCTGCAAGGTACAGAACGGTCTGCAAAAGTCAGCGTAAACAAATTAATGCCCTCCATTGCAGACTTGAAGCTTTTGAGCGAGTGTATAAAAAGCCATTATACATTAATTTTATTGTACGTTTTCACACTGTAACGGCCGCAGCTAGACTGAATGCCAAATTTTCACGGAGACAATCGTTGCCGGTCGTCGCGGTCTTCGCCGGCATTGAACTGGCTTTCTCGTGTACGTATACATCGTATGTACTCATACGTTGCTTCCCTATGCCTAATAATATTTAACACATACGGTATATTATGCAGTGGCCTACAATCGAAAATGAACGTTAAATATTTATAAAATTGAAAATGTTTAATTTTGAACTCTATAATGTCTATAAATGTCTGAAATTCAAATATTACGAAAGGATATTAAATGTATCCTCAACAACCAGTTACAATCAGATTGTTAATTTCTAACTCGAGATACTAGGACTGAACAGTCAAACTACACCCGAAAAATTAAAAAAATAATCAAAAATTCATCTCGAAAACCTATCCATAAAAACAATTTATGTGATTTTCGAGTTTAGCGGGCCGAAGTACAGTAATGTTTAAATACTTATAATAATTTTGTACATACATGCGTTTATTGTAACGATCTTCTATGTACTCGTATATACGCCCATGCTTTAATGATAAAACTATTTCTAGGTAATGAAAACTTCCACGAAGTTACAAATGAAAAACAATTGAAATGAACCGGTACTTTTGCCACCGTTCTTTGAGATAACTTAAAGATTAAAACAATAATTAAAACAAATAAACCGTGCAGATATTATTTCAGCGTATTTAAATCAGTAACACTTGGACAACTTATATGTTATATCATATGCATAAAGGAGCTTAAAGTATTTAATATTCATTGTTGAAACGTTAGTGATACTCCAAACACTCAATTAAAGAAACGTAAACATCCATGTCTCCATGGTGTGGTGATGATGTTTCGTTTTGACCAACTCCTTAATACATATATACCCATACATATAATAATATATAACACTTTCATCCACACATACGCGCGCGCACATACATACAATCACTAACACAAACACATATATCGGTGCTATTATAAATTCAATGCAGTTATTAAAGAGATTAGCGCTTAGTAAAGATTGCGTTCCGTGTTGTGATTAAAAAAAGTGAATGCATTGGTAAGTAATATTTTATTTAATTTCTTTTTAATATTATGTGGATTTATTATCGTAACATAATCATGTCCAAAACTTAAAACTTAAATGCATTATTCTGAAATTTAAAATACGAGATAATTAAAATTGTATATTTTTTATGATTTTGAAATTATGCAAGTTAATAAATTGTGGAAATATATAAGAATTATTTAAATATGAATTAATTAAATTAGAAAGTAGATTGGCTTAGATGTTTGAATAGTGGGCCTATTTCTCTTAATTTCTTTTTAATTCAAATGTTTTTTCTTTGCAAATAGAATTTAGAAGTAAACCATTCACATGATAACATCACAAATTTAAAAAATATTAGAATTAATATAACAAAATAATTTGAAACACACATGAGTAGGTAAAACTTCACCAATTTTGTATAATACAAAAGTGTGGGTTTATTATGGTAATATATCATATCTAAAACTTAAAACTTAAATGCAGTATTCTGAAATTTAAAATAAGAGATAATTAAAATTGCATATTTTTTATGATTTTGAAATTATGCAAGTTAATAAATTGTGGAAATATACAAATCTCGGGTGTTCTTCACACCCAATTTTTAATATTTTATATTATTAAAAATACTTTTATATTATATAGAATTAATATGTTTTTCTTCATTGAATAACATGTCTAAATGTATTAATTAAAAAGTATACAGACCTATATAATGTGCATACCTAATTAATTAATTAATATTATTTTATTTTATTTTCAATATTTTTTTTTCCAAAACCTTTCTTGCCAGAATAAATCTGTTGTTACTATTGTTAGAACTATAACATTTTTAAAGAAAGATTTAAAAAAAATTTGTTGATCTATGTTGTAAGTGATCTGGTATATCGAAATTATTCGACATCATATCTGATCACATAAGAATTAAAAGAAAAACGATCATAACAATTACATCAAATAATTATGATCTCAACCCATATTTGAATGTTTCCGTGCCCATAAAACGATCTACGATTTATATCATTTTACCTATATCTTATGGAAAAGAGGGATATTGTCAGTTTAACTCAAATATTTACGGAAATTGATGTTTTGTTATTGTAAAAAGAAAAGCTACTTAAGAAAACTAATACGAGCAAAAATAGAAAATAAATATTTATAGAAATTTCTTAGTATAACAATTTCTCGATATAAAGGAAAAATTTATTTTTATTTTTTTTTAATTGAATCGGCCGATACTTGCTGGAAATCCATTATATGTAAATGGGATTTAAGTAAAACACTTATATTAATTTCCAGTATATATTACACTTTATTATATATTAATAAATAGATAACATGTTTCGCTACGATGTAGCTTCTTCGGATCTTATATTACTACTGAACACGCTCTTCACAAATGTATGGCTTTTTTCTAAACTATTTCAATGGGTTGCACTTGTCTACATTAGAATCGTCTCTTACCGATATATCGTCTAAAATTATTGTTATTTTAATATTTAATGAAACCAGTTTAAAAGTGGGGAATTATTAAGGTCTAATTGGTCATTTAACAATATATCTGCATATTTAAGTTTATTTATTTCTAAGGATTCCAGTAAATTTAACTTTAATCCTTTTTGTTGTGACTGTAAAATTTCGAAATCTTTATTGAAACTATGATTATTTTCCAACAAATGAATTGCATAATTGGAATCTGTCTTTTTGTTAATAAAACTTTTAAAATGTTCCTGTATTCTTTTCTCAAAGCTCCTACCAGTTTGGCCTATGTATGTTTTAGGGCACTCTTTACATGTTAGTTTGTATACTCCGGATTTATTACTTTTGCTTGTCTTGGATTTATTATTTTTTATGAATTTCCCTAAAGAATTATTAGTTTTATAAGCTACATTTATATCTGTTTTTCGTAAAATTTTTCCTATTTTTTCACTTATCGGTCCTATGTATGTTAATAATTTATAATTGCTTGGTTTATCTTTTATTATTGGGTACACATTTTCTATTGCTTTCCTATATTTCTTTTTTCTTAAAATTGTATCTACTATATTTGGGTTATATCCATTATTTTGCGCTATTTGTTTAATGATATTAAATTCTTTAAAGAAGTTTTCATTATTTAAAGGTACTGATATTAATCTGTGTGTCATACAATGGAATGATGCTAGTTTTTGACTTACCGGGTGACAGGAACTATTGTGAATGATAACATCTGTGTGTGAGGGTTTGTGATATATTGAAAAGACATGTTTATTATTTTGTCTAGAAATTGTAAGGTCCAAGAAGTTTATACTTTGATCTGATTCTTTTTCTATGGTGAACTTAATGTTTTGGTGTAGATTATTTATGTGTTCAAAAAATTGGTTTAATTGTCTATCTGTGCCTCTGAAACAAGCTAATACGTCATCTACATATCTGTGCCAGTATATAAAATATTTAAAATTGGGATGTTCTTTAATTTGACTTTCTAAATTATCCATAAAAATCTCTGATAATAGCGGACTCAATGGGTCAAATTAAAGAACATCCCAATTTTAAATATTTTACATACTGGCACAGATATGTAGATGACGTATTAGCTTGTTTCAGAGGCACAGATAGACAATTAAACCAATTTTTTGAACACATAAATAATCTACACCAAAACATTAAGTTCACCATAGAAAAAGATTCAGATCAAAGTATAAACTTCTTGGACCTTACAATTTCTAGACAAAATAATAAACATGTCTTTTCAATATATCACAAACCCTCACACACATATGTTATCATTCACAATAGTTCCTGTCACCCGGTAAGTCAAAAACTAGCATCATTCCATTGTATGATACACAGATTAATATCAGTACCTTTAAATAATGAAAACTTCTTTAAAGAATTTAATATCATTAAACAAATAGCGCAAAATAATGGATATAACCCAAATATAGTAGATACAATTTTAAGAAAAAAGAAATAAAGGAAAGCAATAGAAAATGTGTACCCAATAATAAAAGATAAACCAAGCAATTATAAATTATTAACATACATAGGACCGATAAGTGAAAAAATAGGAAAAATTTTACGAAAAACAGATATAAATGTAGCTTATAAAACTAATAATTCTTTAGGGAAATTCATAAAAAATAATAAATCCAAGACAAGCAAAAGTAATAAATCCGGAGTATACAAACTAACATGTAAAGAGTGCCCTAAAACATACATAGGCCAAACTGGTAGGAGCTTTGAGAAAAGAATACAGGAACATTTTAAAAGTTTTATTAACAAAAAGACAGATTCCAATTATGCAATTCATTTGTTGGAAAATAATCATAGTTTCAATAAAGATTTCGAAATTTTACAGTCACAACAAAAAGGATTAAAGTTAAATTTACTGGAATCCTTAGAAATAAATAAACTTAAATATGCAGATATATTGTTAAATGACCAATTAGACCTTAATAATTCCCCACTTTTAAACTGGTTTCATTAAATATTAAAATAACAATAATTTTAGACGATATATCGGTAAGAGACGAGTCTAATGTAGACAAGTGCAACCCATTGAAATAGTTTAGAAAAAAGCCATACATTTGTGAAGAGCTTGTTCAGTAGTAATATAAGATCCGAAGAAGCTACATCGTAGCGAAACATGTTATCTATTTATTAATATATAATAAAGTGTAGTATATACTGGAAATTAATATAAGTGTTTTACTTAAATCCCATTTACATATAAAGGAAAAATTATCAATAAAAACATCAATAAATACATGTGAATACTGTGGATCGGAGTACACTTCGACATTTATTCGTATTCCCAGAATATCAACATCGAACGAACACTGACATGCGTTCTAACCCGAAAGGCGAAGTACATGACGTGAAAGAAATTTTTAAGTGATATTGCACATACTGCTAATTTTGAAACGATTTTTTTTTTTTTGAAACTTTACACGGGGGACAGTCGGAAAATACTCAAATAAACGGCATTATTGTTTTTCGAATTATTCACCATTAAATTCTATGCATTTTTTCATTCGTTCAAACCAATCATTGAAACATTTACACTATTCTGAAGTTGGCGTACTCAAAATGTTTGACTTGAATGCCGTGACGGCCTCTTCTAGACAGAAAAAACGGTGACCCCGCATTTTTTTTATTGTTGGAAATATAAATAAATTAAATGGAGCCAAGTCAGCACTATTGGCTGAATGAATCATTAAGTCGATGCTTTTACTTCGCAAAAATAGCATTATCATGATGAAGGAAGAATGATTGGTTTTTAGCTATTCGTCAATAACTTCGAGCAAGAAAATTGTTGTATACCATTTCGCATTTACAGTTCGACGATTCTCCAGAATATTTATAGTAACATGACTAGATTTTGCTATGAAACACGCAATAATTTGTTTAGAGGTGCTTTGTGAGTGAATAACGTTTGTTGGCAGAAGTTAATTTTGAAACACTCAAACTATCGATTGTTGTTTTGTTTCCACTTCATAAGAATATATCCATGATTTGTTCCCTGTAATAATGTCGTAGAATGTATAGAAAATCCATGATTGATCTTTTTCAGCATTTCTTTGCACCATTTTACGGGATCGTCTTTTTAAGTCATTGAAAGATTATGTAGTATCCAACGAGAATAAAGTTTCCTCGCTGCTAAATGAGTATGCAAAATTAAATATATCGAGGCCCTAGAAATGTGCTAGTATGCCTCTGAGTCTCCTCATGCGTTACAAGTTGTTACAACATTCAATACAATACCACTGCATACAAGAAGAATAGTCATTTTATGGAAACTTTCGTATTGTGATAAACTTATCTTTTGGGTTCGTTTAAATACTAACAGTAATTAAAATCATTATATTAATAATAAATATACAGAAAAACACTTAAGAACAAATAACAGTAATTATTTGACATTGATATCAATGTTCTAACGCGACGGTCGCTTCTTCAAGGAATGCTCCCTGGCGAGCGTTCTATATATATATATATATATATATATATATATATATATATATTTAGTGTTTAAAGAATTTTGTTTTTCTTTTTTATTTTATTGGCCGTGTTTTAATATTAAAAATAATAGATTTTTATTGGTTTTAGCGACCTTTTATTGAATTTAGATGTTTGTTTGCGACGTTTCGACTTTTATCAATTCAGTCTTTTTCAAGCATCTGGAAACAAGAATCATTACAATGAACATGAGAACTGTGTTTGTTTTGTGTGATATAACAATTGAATTAACCATTTTAATTTTAACATTATATTAATAAATGAATTACGGATTAGGTTAGTGTTTTACGTTGAAAATTAAATAACATTAATTAAAATAGCTTAGAATGGTAGGGGGACATTTATGTGATTAATATCTGTATGAATTAATTGGAGACTTAACAAATATTAACAAATTTTAAGTTTAAAATTAGATTAAAGATGATTACAAATTGAGTTAACATTTAACGTTGAAACTTACATAAAATGAAAATAAGAATGGCTAAAATGAACAGGAAAGTTGAATTACAATACAATACGTAAAGGGAACAAAGAAAAGTCAAATCAAACTCACATTGTTGTTTTTTCTACACGGATACGCATTCATGTGCCACATGTGCTTGGACACCCAGGACCAATTTTCTTAAAACGAACATGCTTGTGCGGATTTTGTTAGTGAACTAATGCTTTAGTTTGCGGGGGTTTAATTTCTGTTTTTTGGAATGAGCATGGTAGTCAGGACCGTATTTAGGGGTATAAGTTAATATTGTTATTTCTAATGGGAGATATATATATTTTTTTTTTTCCCCGTTTTTGTCTTGTGCGTGCAGGGGGGGGGGGGGGGGGGGGTGATTTTACTATTGTTTTATGAGAGGGTAATAAAGTTTTGAAAGCCCATCGATTTCGTTCCTGTCGTTGATTGTTTTGCTATTTTTGAAAATGTGTATCATTTCTAAGACCTCTCTAGCTTTTGTGTTCTTTTTTTGTGTTATTACTCTGGTGTTTTCAAAATCAAAATTATGTTTTAGTGTCAATTGGTGTTTTTTTAAAGCAGTTTGATTTTTTGCGTATTTGTGACCTTTCAATCTTTCTTGTAGTAACTGTTTTGTTTGGCCTATGTATATTTTGTCACAGTCTTTGCAGGGTATGTTGTATATTGTGTGTGATTGTTTTAGTGTAGGTGTTGAGTCTTTAAGTTTGGTGTGTAGGAATTTTAGGTTTTTACCGCTTTGGTGTGCTATTTTAAAATTAAATGGTTTGAATATGTTGTCTAATTTTTCGGATAATCCAGTTATATAGGGTGTGGGGATATATGTGAATTCATTGGTTTTTATGTTATTGTTTTGGTTGTTTGTTTTGTTATAAATTTTATTGAGTCTAAGTTTTATAATTTTTTGTATGAATTGTGGTGGATAGTTGTTTTCTGACAAAATTGTTTTAACTTTATTTAGTACTGTTGGTCTGAAAATTGGGTTTGTGAGATTTAAGGCTCTGTCTACTAACGCTGTTACTACATTTTTTTTGTGGGCTAGGGGTTGGTTAGAAAAAAAGTTTACATATCTGCCGGAAGCGGTTGATTTAGTGTACCATTTTGTTTGTATGTTGTTTTTTGTTCTTGTCAGTGTTAGGTCTAGGAAGTTTATGGAGTTGTTTTTTTCTATTTCAATGGTAAACTTTAAATTTGGGTGGAAATTGTTGAAACTATTTTGTATATTGTTTATTTCATTTTCTGGTAGTAACATTATGCAATCATCGACATATCTTTTGAAAAAGGTTGGTTTTGTTTTCAGGGATTTTATAACATTTTCTTCGATGTGCTCTAGTACTAATTGGGCTACTACGCTGGATATAGGTGCTCCCATTGCTAGTCCTTCAATTTGTTTGAAAAATTTGTTGTCGAACTGAAAATATGTGGAAGTTAAAGTTAGTTCTATTGCTTCTAGGAAATCTATTAGTGGTAAGTCTGTGAAATTTTTGATGGAGTCCCATTTTTCTGTGATTACTTTTTTGGCCAGTGTTAAAGGTATATTGGTGTACATTGATTCTACGTCTAGGGAAACTAGTTTTTCGTTGTTTTTTGTTTTTATTGTATCGATATGTTTTTTGAAAAATACTTTCGATTTCAAATTTAAAGTTTACCATTGAAATAGAAAAAAACAACTCCATAAACTTCCTAGACCTAACACTGACAAGAACAAAAAACAACATACAAACAAAATGGTACACTAAACCAACCGCTTCCGGCAGATATGTAAACTTTTTTTCTAACCAACCCCTAGCCCACAAAAAAAATGTAGTAACAGCGTTAGTAGACAGAGCCTTAAATCTCACCAAACAAACCCAATTTTCAGACCAACAGTACTAAATAAAGTTAAAACAATTTTGTCAGAAAACAACTATCCACCACAATTCATACAAAAAATTATAAAACTTAGACTCAATAAAATTTATAACAAAACAAACAACCAAAACAATAACATAAAAACCAATGAATTCACATATATCCCCACACCCTATATAACTGGATTATCCGAAAAATTAGACAACATATTCAAACCATTTAATTTTAAAATAGCACACCAAAGCGGTAAAAACCTAAAATTCCTACACACCAAACTTAAAGACTCAACACCTACACTAAAACAATCACACACAATATACAACATACCCTGCAAAGACTGTGACAAAATATACATAGGCCAAACAAAACAGTTACTACAAGAAAGATTGAAAGGTCACAAATACGCAAAAAATCAAACTGCTTTAAAAAAACACCAATTGACACTAAAACATAATTTTGATTTTGAAAACACCAGAGTAATAACACAAAAAAAGAACACAAAAGCTAGAGAGGTCTTAGAAATGATACACATTTTCAAAAATAGCAAAACAATCAACGACAGGAACGAAATCGATGGGCTTTCAAAACTTTATTACCCTCTCATAAAACAATAGTAAAATCACCCCCCCCCCTGCACGCACAAGACAAAAACGGGGAAAAAAAAAAAAAAAATATATATATCTCCCATTAGAATAACAATATTAACTTATACCCCTAAATACGGTCCTGACTACCATGCTCATTCCAAAAAACAGAAATTAAACCCCCGCAAACTAAAGCATTAGTTCACTAACAAAATCCGCACAAGCATGTTCGTTTTAAGAAAATTGGTCCTGGGTGTCCAAGCACATGTGGCACATGAATGCGTATCCGTGTAGAAAAAACAACAATGTGAGTTTGATTTGACTTTTCTTTGTTCCCTTTACGTATTGTATTGTAATTCAACTTTCCTGTTCATTTTAGCCATTCTTATTTTTATTTTATGTAAGTTTCAACGTTAAATGTTAACTCAATTTGTAATCATCTTTAATCTAATTTTAAACTTAAAATTTGTTAATATTTGTTAAGTCTCCAATTAATTCATACAGATATTAATCACATAAATGTCCCCCTACCATTCTAAGCTATTTTAATTAATGTTATTTAATTTTCAACGTAAAACACTAACCTAATCCGTAATTCATTTATTAATATAATGTTAAAATTAAAATGGTTAATTCAATTGTTATATCACACAAAACAAACACAGTTCTCATGTTCATTGTAATGATTCTTGTTTCCAGATGCTTGAAAAAGACTGAATTGATAAAAGTCGAAACGTCGCAAACAAACATCTAAATTCAATAAAAGGTCGCTAAAACCAATAAAAATCTATTATTTTTAATATATATATATATATATATATATATATATATATATATATAAAATATATTTTTTATATCCTTGACAAAGGCATCATTGCCGAAACATGTAGGGTTGTTTTAAATATATATACTTTGAAGTAATAAACCAGACCTTTAATCGCCGACTTATTAAGTTTACCATATCATACCAAGGTCACGAAAATATTATATTTATATATATATATATATATATATAAAGATAATTCTTTCTTGACCTTTGTATGTTATAGTAGATTAAATTAGTTGGCGATTTAAGGGCTATTTTACTTTGATAGTATATATTTAAAATACTCTTACAAGTATCGGCACATAGTGCCTTTATCAAAGAAATTTAAAATATTATTATTTTAAATTTCTTTTATAAAGGCAGTATGTGCCGAAACATGTAAGAGTATTTTAAATATGTAGATATCAAAGTAAAACAGACCTTAAATCGACAACTAATTTAATCTACTATATATATATATATATATATATATATATGTATATAGTCCTGCGAGGTTCTAGAATATTCCGGATTTCATTCCAGGCCCTAGAACGTACCAGGCGACTGCTGGCATGTTCGGCCGAGGACATCATCGCTAGATAGTAGTGGCGGATGACTCACATCACAGTATTTTTGTAGAAACACATAAGCTTCATTTTTTGTATAGAAATTTTAGTTTAGTTGTTCATAAAATATTTTACTTACTTTACCTGTGTTTTATTATTTTCTTAATTTTTATAATAATGTTACCTAATGTATGTAATGTTAATGTTATTATTTTCTTTTGTTTAGACAATTGAGCTTATTTTCATTTAATATTTCCTGTAATCGGGGTTACCTGTAGATTATTTTAATCTCGAACTATCAAAAAACATAATAAAAAATAACGATTTTATTAAAAGGAAAAACAAATTTTAATATACCACTAAAGACAACCAAAATTCATGTTTAATAATAATAATAATGCGAATGATAGCTTCATCAATAACTCGCTTTAGAAGTGTTTTCACAGAGATAAGGACATGTATGTAGTACGTATGTGCATAAACTAGATACAATCGCTCACAAAATTATTCGCACACTAATAAATGTAATATCTTGCACAAAGTTTCTTATAAATTTTAAAATATGGGTAATAATGGTTAACAATGTCCATGAAACATTCCTTACTGTTAATTTTTAGTCAAAATTAGAATTTCAACTGAAAAAAATAATATGAAGAAACACGGTACAAATTAAAAAAATTTGGGAAAAAATAAAACAGACTTAAGAAAAGGCCACAAACAATTACTTTGCTCTAAAAACGAAAAAATAATCAATTTTTTTTAGTTAACACCACAATCAACTTAAGTTTTTAAACAAGTAATCAGTACGAGAGGTGCCTTTTATACTTCGGAAATAGCGAACAGAAACTTAAATTAATCATCGTACATGGCTTTATTGTTGTTGAAATTATTCGCCAATAAGATCAATACACTTTTGTATGCGTTTGAATCAATTTTCAAAGCACTTTTTCCACTCCGATTGAGGTATCTCCAAAACATGCATTTTGAAAGCACCAACCGCTTCTCCAGGCGTCGAAAAATGTTGACCTCGTAATTTACTTTTAATTTGTGGGTATATGCAGAAGTCGTTGGATACCAAATCAGGGCTGTACGGCAGAAGACCCAGCAATTTCACGTTTTCAGTTCTTTTAGATTCTGGCGCTAATAAATCCTTACTGGGCGGTGAAGGATATTCTCTGTTGTCTCGTTTAGGTTTATCGTTACGGCATCAGGTTGTCGAGTGTACCGTAGCGAATGGGCAGAAATGTTTTAGTATCGGAGTCATATCTGCGCCTGTTTCTTTAGAAGGCAAGACTCGTTTTGTTGATTTTTTTGTAGTCCCCGACTTACCGCACGAACTAATTCTTGGAGTTGACTTCTGGATTTCTTTTGATATCGTCCCTGATCTTCGAAATGACTGTTGGCATTTTTCGAGTTCTGATCCCACTGTTTCTGTTCAAAGTATTTGTAGTAGTCCTTCCTTGTCTGAGACTCAACGCCTTACTTTGGATAAACTTATTGCCGACAAGCAGTCGTTGATGAGTAGTAGTCTTGGTCGTACGCATTTGGTGTCTCATACTATCGAAGTGCTTCCTGGCACTAAGTCTATTAAGCAGCGTTATTATCCTGTTTCTCCAGCCAAACAGCATATCATCGATACTGAGATACAAAAAATGTTAGCTGCAGACATCATTGAACCCTGTCGAAGCCCTTGGTCTTCGCCAATCTGTATAGTTCCTAAAAAGGATGGCACCCATCGCTTTTGCGTCGATTATCGACAGCTCAATGCTGTCACTCGTAAAGATGTGTACCCACTACCTCTCATTTCTTCTATTATGGACCAGTTGCGAGATGCTAAATTTCTCAGTTCTCTCGACATTAAGAGCGCTTATCAAGTGCCTATCGCTGAGGAATCTAGAGATTTTACTGCCTTTGCCGTCCCCAAAGAATTATATCGTTTTAAGGTCATGAGTTTTGGATTAACCAATGCCCCTGGTACTTGGCAACGGTTAATGGATTCTATCTTGGGGCCTGAACTTCAGCCCTCTGTTTTCGTTTATCTTGATGACATTGTGGTCGTTAGCAAAGATTTTGAATCACATGTTAACACATTAAGTTTAGTTTTTGATCGTCTTCATGCTGCTGGTTTAGTAGTTAGTTTCGACAAGTGTCAATTTTGTAGGCCGCAGCTGAAGTATTTAGGTTTCGTAGTTGATGAATTAGGTTTGAGACCAGATCCCGATAAGGTTGAGTCTATCGTGCGAATTCCACCTCCGCGCACAGTTAAAGAAGTACGAAGTTTTGTGGGTACATGTAGTTGGTATCGTAAGTGGTGTAAGGATTTTGCTTCTGTGGTTTTGCCACTCACCGCTTTGACGAAGAAGAACGCACGTTGGTGTTGGAGCGAGCAGTGCGAAAAGGCCTTCAAGTCTTTGAAAGAAAGTTTAGTGACTGCTCCCATTCTAACTTGTCCCGACTTTACACGTACGTTTCATCTCGCCACAGACGCGTCTGCAGTCGGTATCGGCTGTGTCTTATCGCAATATTTTAACGATGGAGAAAAGGTTATTTGTTATCTTTCTCGATCCCTTACTCCATCGGAACGCAAGTATAGTGCAACCGAAAGGGAATTACTCGCTATTATTTGGTCTGTAGAGAAATTACGTCCCTATCTCGAAGGTTTTCACTCTAAGGTCATCACCGATTGTCATTCTCTTTTGTGGCTACATCGTCTGAAAGATCCGCAAGGACGATTAGCTCGCTGGCAATTAAGGTTGATGCCATTTGATTATGATGTAATACATAGGAAAGGTTCTGAGCATGCCGTTCCTGATTTTTTGTCTCGCAGCGTTCCAGCTGCTGATGATGTTGAGGTTTGTCCTGTTGAGGTCCAGGACAATTGGTCGATCAGAATGGTTGGCAGAGTGCAACGTCGACCGCGAAATTTTCCTCTCTGGGGTGTTGAACAAGGTCGCCTATACAAACATGTCATGTCCCGCTATCCCGCCTTTGGTTATCCAATGAGCGAATGGAGACTTGTACCTCCCAAAACTGAACGCGCTGAAATTATTGAACAGTGTCATGATCGTCCTACTTGTGGTCATGGAGGTGTGACTAAGACTGTGGCTCGTGTTGCACAAAAATATTATTGGCCAAAAATGCGTGCCGCTATCGCCAATTTCGTTCGACGTTGTGCGGTGTGCGTCAGCACTAAGCCTGAACAACGTGCACCCGCTGGACATCTCTTGAGTAAAGTGGTTACTGCCACTAGGCCTTGGCAGATTGCGTGCGCTGATCTTATTGGTCCCTTACCTCGATCTAGTAAAGGTTTTTCCTATATCTTAGTTGTCTGTGATACCTTTAGTAAATTTGTTTTATTATTCCCGTTACGTACCGCCACTGCGAAAGCGATTACGCAGATTTTGGAAAATGAAGTCTTTTTAATGTTTGGAGTTCCTTCTTCCTTGATTGTAGACAATGGAGTACAGTTTCGTAGCAAACTTATGCAGGATCTTGCCGAAACTTATCACGTCCATTTGACTTTTACCGCAAATTATCATCCCCAACGCAATTCGACAGAGAGTCAATAGGGTTATCAAAACCATGCTCTCCGCTTACGTCAAAGACAACCATCGTCTTTGGGATAATTTCTTGCCTAAGATTGGCTTTGCCATCAGGTCGGCTAAGCATGAGGTTACTAGTGTAACACCTAGCTTCGTTACTTTCGGAAGAGAAGTCTCCATCGACGGTCGAGAGGAAACTTTCATACCACCCGACGAACGAGATCTTGAGGTTATTGTCGATGAGAGAAAACGTGCTTTCGCCAAGCTCTATCGAGACATTCAAGCTCGAATTCTGAAAGCTCATACCCGAAGTGCCCATCAATATAATCTACGCAGGAGAATTGAACCGCTGCAATTAAATCAACGAGTCTGGAGGCGCAATTATGTTCTGTCTGACGCTTCTAAACAATTTGCAGCGAAGTTAGCTCCTAAGTTTGTCGGTCCCTTTACTATAACTCGTATTGTCTCGCCTTGGACCTACCAACTGACTGATAATGCCGGTCGGACTTCTATTTGGCATACTAAGGACTTAAAGGCTCATCCTCCCGACGTGGAGTGACGTTCCGGTTGTGTTCTGTTGACGACCCTTGTTTCCTGATTTTGACCTTGATTACTTTAGTTTGCCTTCTCTTTTGCTCGTTTATGTGTCTACCGCTCCTCCGATTCCCTTTCCTGGAATTGTGGCCTATCTGGGGGCCTCACGAATACCCAGTCTGGTGTAATTCACTATATCGTAAAAGGCGACTAAACGGAGTCATAATTAGTTTGTTCTTTTCATCAAGGACACCATTGTGGCCTGTCTGGGGGCCTGACGAATACTCAGTCTGGTGTAATCCACCATGTCGTAAAAGGCGACTAAACGGAGTCCTGTTGGGTTTTGTTTCCTTTTATCTGGATTACTGATTTCGGCCTGTCTGGGGGCTTACGAATACTCAGCCTGGTTCTATCTGCCAAGTCGTAAGAGGCGACTAAAAGGAGTCATGATTAGTTAGTTCTTTCGTCAAGAATATCGTCGACGAATAGTATCTCATTCTTTCTCTTTTAGTTTTCGGAATTTCGTTTTCTTTCCTTTTGGAGGTTACTTTTGTTTGGGAGTTTCTCATTGTTGGGGCTCTTGTGGGATCATTTTATTTTATTTTGGACCATTTCGACTTTTCTTTCCTTGCCGTATATTTTGGACTATCTATCTTTTGACATTTACTTTGAGATAAGGTATAGCTCGTTACCTTACCGTTACCGTTTTCTCTTTTCCTTCTCTTGAGTATATCTTGTCTCGAGTTTTGTTTGAGTTCCTACTTGGCACTAAAGCCTATGATAACTTTATTTACCGGATTTGACTATGACTTTTTCTCGATTTTGACGTTTTATCTTACTTTGGGCCATATAGGTTTCTTCCTAAGCTTGTCTTTGCCTGGTCTCGCTGCGTCCGGCAGTTTTGTGGTTGCTTAACGTTCATTCTTTTTGTTCCGGACATTGATCGGATTATTTTTGTTTTCTTTTATGATTGAAGGCTGCACCTGCTGGGACGGGGTTTGTTTGCGCTGTCGCCGTTTCGTGGGTTGCGTTTCCGGATTTCTTTTCTTACTGCCTGTCTCTCTTCGCCCACGAGCTGAGAGCATGAGGGCCTTGCCGTTTCCGTATTGCCGCAACGCTCGGTTCCCTTCACTTAGCTTTCTTCTCTTGTTTACCTGCTTCACTTTTCCATAATTTCTATTTTTCTTACTCAAGCTTTTCTCTACTCTACTCTTATTTTCCTCGTTACTTATTTTATGTCCGGAAAGGACCGGGTCTGCTCCGTTTGTTTTCTTCTTTTGTTGTACCTGGTATATTTTCCAATAGGTTTATAAGCTCGACGTTCAGCGTCGTAGCACGACAAACATTTCTATTTCAATCGCGATTGAATTCTATTAAAATCTCGACTTCTGTTAATAGATAATTTATAGGGCTCTCTTTCTACTATTTGATTTTATTCTTACGTAGGTCATTTTAGTTGTGGTTCAAGGTCATGCAGGACAATTTTGATTTTCACGAGTGCTATTCTGTTCAAAACGGTGAATAGAAAAGTTTATGGTTGCCTTTTTTTTTAAATTACCTTCGGAAAAATATTCTTTCTTCTTAAGGGAACGTTAATATTGTAGATTGCATTCCTACCACTGATAGTTCTACATGCCACTTTTATACCACAACTGCACTGTCTGTGAATTATATGCACGGGATGAACATTATGAATTACTTCCTAAAAGTAAATAAACACATCATTCTTATCCAGACTAGATTGCTTCCTAGTCTTATTGAAATAGTACTTAAAATTATTTTATTAGCAGCTTACCGTAATATTAATATTTAGTACATTTCAAATCAGATGTGAAATGCTGAGAATTCAGATGTGAAGTTCGCAAAATTGTTGAATCTGAAATTTTGCATTTGATACAAAAAAAACAAAATGGAAAGTGGAACACAAACAACGACATTCAAGTATCAGAATATTGTAAGTGTCTGTGTCTTAGTTCAGCGAGGTTAATTTCTGTTCTGAACAGAAATTAACCTCGCTGAACGAAGACACAGACACTTACAATATTCGAACCAGTGCGTGTTCGTCCTTAATAATAAAAAAAAGGTCTCGGATGTCCCCGATAACACATGTTGCACAGAATGCGTGTTTTTGAAACCCAAAAAAAAACGTTACTTGAAAAAGACTGAATAATAATAAAAGTCGAAACGTCGTAGAATAAAACATCAAAATTCAATAAAAGGTCGCTAAACCAATAAAAAGTCTATTATTTTTAATATATATATATATATATATATATATATATATAGTAAATTAATCAGTCGGCGATTAAAGGTCTGGTTTACATCAAAGTATATATATATATTTAAAACAACCCTACATGTTTCGGCAATGATGCCTTTATCAAGGATATAAAATATAAATGAATAAAATATAAAATATATTAATTTACCATATCATACCAAGGTCACGAAAATATTATATTTATATATATATATATATATATATATATATATATATATATATATAGTGTTTATAAGAATTTTATTTTTTTTATTTATTTTATTGGCCGTGTCTTAATATTAAAAATAATAGACTTTTTATTGGAACACACAAACACAAACCAAAAAAAAAATTTTTATCAGTTCCCATTTGTAAATACTTTTACTATATACCCCTAAACACGGTCCTGACCATTTTGCTAAATTCCAAAATAGAACAGAAATTAACCTTTCTAAACCAAGCCACAAACACGTACAATATTCCAACTAGTGCGGTCGGTTCCTTAAAAAAAAAGTCTCGGATGTCCCCGATAACACATGTTACACAGAATGCGTGTTTTTGAAACCAAAAAAAGTAACAGTGAGTTTTATTGTCATTCATTGTTCATTCATTGTTTCTGTACTGTAATTGTAGTTTAATTCAAATTTTCAATTCATTTATACAGAGTTAATCACTTTAATTTTTCCTTACTCATTATTAATCTAATTTTAAATTTTAACTTTAATTGTTAATTTAATTGGTAATTCAGTCTTTAATCTAATTTTAATTGTTAATTCAGTCTCACAAAAACAAACACAGTTCTCACGTTTTCATTGTATTAATTCTAGTTTCTAGTTACCTTACTGTATTGTAGTTTAATTCAAATTTTCAATTCATTTATACAGATGTAATCACTTTAATTTTTCCTTACTCATTATTAATCTAATTTTAAATTTTAACTTTAATTGTTAATTTAATTGGTAATTCAGTCTTTAATCTAATTTTAATTTTAATTGTTAATTTAATTGTTAATTCAGTCTCACAAAAGCAAACACAGTTCTCATGTTTTCATTGTATTAATTCTTGTTTCTAGTTACTTGAAAAAGACTGAATAATAATAAAAGTCGAAACGTCGTAGAATAAAACATTAAAATTCAATAAAAGGTCGCTAAACCAATAAAAAGTCTATTATTTTTAATATATATGTATATATATATATATACATAAAGACTGTTCCGTCCAAAAACTGTTACTATTCCGGACATGATTAAAAAAGTCCACCGTATTGCCTTAGATGATCGTCGAGTAAAAGTGCGCGAAATAGCAGACATTCTAGGTATCTCAAATGACGGTGTGGACATACTTTTAACTGAAGAATTGGAAATTAAAAATTTTTCAGCGTTGGGTGTTGCGATTAGTAAAACTGAATCGTTTGAGTGTTTTTCGCGATTTTGGCGCGTTTTCGCCGCAATCAGAAGGAGTTTGCATGCTGTTTCATTACTGTCGATGAAACCTGTCTCCACCATTACACTGCCGAAATCAAAGAATGGACAAAAAAAAGTTCTCCGCCACCAAAGAAGTCAAAAACAGTTTAGTCAGCAGGCAAGGTTATGGCAACTGTTTTTTGGGATTCTCATGTAATTGGTCGACTATTAAGAAAATGAAAAAACAATAAATGAGCAGTATTATCCTAATTTGATGCAACAATTAAGCGACAAAATCAAAGAGAAACGGCCTCATTTGACAAAGAAGAAAGTGCTTTTCCATCAGATTAACGCACCTGCCCACAAGTCTGCGATTGCAATGGCGAAAATTAATGAATTGAAGTTTGAATTAATACCTCATTCACCCTATTTCCCAGATTTGGCTCCCAGCGATTATCATCTCTTTCCAAACCTGAAAAAATGGCTCGGCGGTATGAGATTTTCGTCTAATTCTTCCGAAGTAATCGCTGCTGTAAATAATTATTTCGAGGATTGGATTTATCGACCTACAGTGAAGGCATTAATAATTTGGAATATCGTTGAAATAAGTGTATTGAACGAGCAGGAAATTACATTGAAAAATAAAATGTTTTTTGCGTTTTCTTTGTTAGGCATGTAGTTTCCAAACCAGCGGAGGCCGCATCGGCCTCCATGCAGACGACATATTGCAGCTGTCGGAGACACTCGCTGCGCAAACTCGTCTAGAGGAAACCTTAATGCTCCGCTAAATCTACGCATTTATCTTGACACGTTCAGATTATACAGGGTGTGCTCGTCACTTTTTTCCATCAGTGTATCTCATAAGTCAGTCGTTGAACTGATAAAATACTTCTACTGCCAATACACATAAAATTAGGTTTGATGTAAAATTTGGTGAAAGCAATCGATAAAGACTGTTGTAGATTCCAAACCTTAAACAAAGATATCCCAAAATATCAAATGCAAAACTTAAAGAGGAAATCTTTGTAGGGCCCCAAATTAAACTTCTACAAGATAAAAAAATTTGAAGAAACCTTAAGTGACTTCGAGCATGTTGCTTGGTATGCTTTGAAAGATGTGACTCACAGTTTGCTAGGAAACAGAAAATCTGACAATTATATAGCACTTTTTAATGAACTTCTTAAAAGTGACCATAAATTGAGCTGTAACATGAACCTTAAAATACATTTTTTGCACTCGCATCTGGATTTTTCTCCCGAAGCTTGGCGACGTAAGTGATGACGATGAACACGGCGAAAGGTTTCATCAAGACATTTCTGTTATTGGAAAACGTTATCAGGGTAAGTAGAACAGTGAAACGCTTACTGATTATTGTTGGACATTGATTATTATTGGAGATTGATATCAGAACGTACCGAAGAACAGTATAAAAGTAAAAAGAAAAAAAAATTAAACGACTATACCATACAGCTTCATATAATGTACGTACCTAATATTATTTCAGTTACTTTTAAATATTTTTTCCAAAACCTGACGTGCCAGAATAAATTTGTTATTACTTTTGTTTGAACTATAAGAGAAACGGTAATTGTAAATAGTTTCGAAAGAAAAAATTAAAATTTGTTGACCAATGTTATTTAAATAAACAAGCCTTTATACTTTTTTACAAACACATATTATTTAAGAATTATTTTCACTTTTGTTACTAATTTTAACAAATAGTTTCGTTATGAAAATCTTTGAGTGTATGTATTTATTAGTAAAATGTTTCAAGAATAGTTCTAAATTTAAATAATGTTCCTTTTACTTGCCGTTCAGTGCAGAAAAAGAAAGTTTTATTTTCTACTGGATGCAGAGTATCAATATTTTAACCGCGTACTGTATAAAACTGTGTCAATAATTTATACGACACTATATTATTACTAACTGATTATTTGATTATTCAGTTATTATGAAATTTTATATCGTTACGCTTGACTGTTTTGGTAAAATTATACGAGTTACGTGCTTTTGGTTGATTACTATAATAAACACAAATTTTTATTATTATACTAGCCAACCAGGGTGTATAATAAACACACACACATACACATATACTCATATACACGCATACATACATATTCGTATATACATACGAGTGTCGTATTACGAAATTTTCTATTGTTCTATCTATAATTTTTTTAAAGTGGTTTGAGAACGACCAATACTAATTTGAAATTACCTTTTTTTGCACACATACACATACACAAAATATATCGAATTTATGAGGAAAAGTCAGTAATTATTAAGTCACAAATGCATATGGCATAATGTAAAGTATAGCATACAGCATAATGCATGATCGTTTGAATTTCCGGAAAATGTGCGCACGTTGGGTCCAGTAACAACTGACCGAGGAACATAAAAAAAATCGAATTTGCCTGTCCTTGGAACATCTTTTGCAGTATGCTACTGAAGGTGGAGGACATGCTTGACAGACTAATCACTGGTGATGAATCTTGGATGCATCACTACCAACCTAAATCAAAACGTGCGTGAATGAATTGGAAGCATCCTTGCTCACCCACCAGCAAAACATTCAAGGTTACATTCTCAGCTGACAAGGTCATGCTTACACTGCTTTGGGATTGCAAAGGAGTGATACTTGCCGAGTTTACAAAAAAAAAGGTGAAACTGTGAATGCTCAGTCATACTCTGATGTTCTCTTCAAGCTTCGGGCTGCCATTCGGAGAAAACATCCAGGCCTATTGCGCAGAGGTGTGCCGCTTCATTATGATAACGCGAGACCTCATATCAGCGCTACAGCATCCACATTACAGCCCAGACGTAGCCCCAAGCGATTTTCATCTGTTTGGTCCACTAAAACATCTTAGAGGCAAACACTTTGCAGATGATGACGACGTGCAACACGAAGTCCTACTGTGGATGAAACAGCAACCCAAAAAATTTTATGCAGTTCTAATTCGCCTGCTGTTAAAACGATGGAATAAGTGCATCGACATTGATGGCGATTATGTTGAAAAATAAAATTGTTTCCGAGTGATTATCAGGGTAAATTTATAAGTAAGTTATGACTAGGAGCTCGGATTATATGCAAAATGCATATTTGTTGTTAAAAGGTATATCAACAAAATTATTAGTTTCCTGGGTTTATTTAATGTATTTTGATTAAAATAAGGTAATTAGAAAAAGCATATTTTGCATGTTTACTATTTGATGCATATTCACGTAATACTGCATCTTCATTCATATTATGATAAACTTGTCCTTCTGGCTTCTTTTAACGCCATTAGGAATAATGGTAAGTGTTCGTCCCAACCTCTCTGGTGTTCGGGGACCACTTTGGGTAGATGCCTGATCATTGTCTTGTTCATTCGCTCTACCATTCCATTTGATTGTGGATGCAAGGAAGTTGTTCTCGTCTTTCGTATGCCCAAAAGTTCGCACATATTTTCGAACAGACTGGTCTCGAAATTTCGCCCTTGATCTGAATGGAGTTTCAGAAGTACACCAAAACGGCTGACGAACTCCTTTACAATAACTTCTACTGCCGTAACAGCCTCTTGATTCGGTAGAGCATAGGCTTCGAACCATTTGGTAAAGTAGTCCATGGCCATTATAATGAACTTATTTCCTTTTTCGCTTTCTGGGAAAGGGCCGGCGGCATCTATAGTGATTCTTTCGAATTGGCTTCCCACATTGTATTGGCGCGTAGGTGCACGTCGACGTCTCTGCGGTCCATTACGTTCGGCGCAATTAGCACATTTTCGGCAAGATTCTTACACATCTCGTGAACAATTTACCCAATAAAATCTCTGGCGCACTTCTCTAGTGTATCATGAACGACAAAATGTCCCCTCGAAGTACCATTGTGGAGTTCTCTTAATACCTCTGGTATCCTTTTCACCTTAATCTCACGTCTCATGAGATCGTCTTCCATAATCAAGGAATCCCATTGTGCCCAGTATGGCTTCAATTCTCGTGAACGAAGAATGAATTCTTACTAGGTTGGTCTTTGCTCATTTTCCTTCCAAGCCCTTAAATTTGCAAGACCAGGATCAGCTTCTTGATCTCCGCGTAAATAATCAGGTTGCCATCGGTCATCAACCACGGTGATTCGGATAGTGTTGGTCGATTTGTCGATTCGGTTGCAATGTCGACAGTCTTCTAGACAGGGCCTTCTGGAAAGAGCATCAGCATTTCGATGTTTGATGCCTACTCTATGTTTAATGTCGAAGTCATTCTCCTGTAGCCTCTCAATCCATCTAGCTATTTGACCTTTGGGATTCTTAATTGCAAGAGCCACTTCAAAGCGGCATGATCAGTGCGGATCAGGAACTTCTGCCCATACAGGTACTTGTAAAAGTGCTCAATTGTCTAAACTACTGCCACTAGTTCTCTGGTTACGCAGTAGTTCCTCTCTGGTTTGGACAGGGTCTTGCTGAAGTATGCAATGATTTTTCTTGTCCATCTTGGATTTGAGAGAGCACACCATCCATCCCGATGTTACTAGTATCTGTATTCAGAACAAACTTTCCACATGGCATTGCATAGCATGGCATTCGTTGTTCTAATTGAATGCTCGGTTTTCTGTTAGGCGAATTAGTGGTTTTGCAATATTAGCGAGTCCAGGAACATAGCGTTGATAATACGTGCATAATCCCAAAAAGCTTCTTAGTTCATGTTTATCTTTGGATACGGGCAATTTTTCCACAGTTCCCACTTTTTCCAGATCCACAGCAATTCCTTTTCTGGAAACCACATGTCCAAAGAAATTTACCTCTTTGCGGAAAAGGTGACACTTCTTTGGTCATAGTCTCAGATTGGCATCTCTCAACTTCCGGAATACCTCTTCCAAATTCTTCATGTGGTCTTGAACGGTCTTTCTTACCACAATCACATCATCAAAATATACCAGGTAGGTATCAACGATAGTCCACTCAAAATCTGGTAGATCCATCCTTTTTCCTTACAAGAACCACTAGTGACGTTCGTGGGCTATTCGAAGATTCAATTATTTTTTGGCTTTCCATATCTTGTATAATCTGCTAGGCTTCCTTTCGTTTTGCCGTGGTAGCCTTCTTGGTCCTTGTCGTATTGGAACTGCATCGCCGGTATTTATTTTATGCATGACGATATTGGTTCTTCCTTTCGTGCCATTTTCTGTTTCAAACACATCTTCATATTGTTGAATTAAATATTTAACTTAACTTTGTTCTTTCTTGCTTAATCCTTAACAAGCGAGTGATTATCTTGAAAAATTTCTCAGGAACCTGCATGAATCCATTCTTTTTTGCCTCTACAGGCAAAGTAATTACTCTTACAGGCTCACAATTTTTCTCATGAAGAACCAATTCTTCATTATTTATTTTTAAAGTCCCTTCCTTCAAATCTAGTTGGAAGCCATAGGTATTCATAATGCCTAATCCCAAGATTATGTCGGCCACCAGAACGCGAGTCGAATTGATGTAGGTCATATGATAAAGTTGATATCAACTTCACCTGCCATAGAAGTTGCTACTCCAGTTGCTGTCTTAAGCAACTGAAGAAGCATTATCATTTGCTAGAAAATATTTTCTTTATTTCTGGGTCGCACATTGGTTTTCGTCAATCCAGTATCTAGCAAGCAAGCATGGGTCCTTCCTTCCATAATAGCTTTCACATAGAGGCCAGGCCGTTGGTTTGATGTTGCAAGGATGCGACTTGGCCAAGCGTCCTTGGGGCGTTCTGATGCTGGATCGATGATTGCCCCCACTTATCGCCCCGCTTTAGTATTCCTGTTGCTCAGCCGATGCTTTCTTGGCCACTTTGCTCTAGTTCTCGTTTCAGGCCAGTCACTTTTATTTAAATCATAGACTTTCACTTAATAAAGTGCAATCACGATATTTAAAATAAACGTCTTTCCGCACTGTATATTTATTTAAACGAATATTTAATTAACACTCAATTGTGCACTTAGTCCGTTATTTATTAATTAATTCCACACCGACACCACGTATGATGAACTTGTCTTTCTGGGTTTGTGATAAACTTGTCTTTCTGGGTTCTTTTAAATAAAACTAACGGTAATTTAAACACACACTATACAGGCTGATTTATTTTCGACCCTCACCATGGAGATCTCGCTTATTATTAGAGATAGAGAGTGGGTTTAAATTTGGCAAAGTTGCAAAATTTTGTGTTTGTTATGAACCTGAAGAGAAAATAGACCTGCGTCAAATGACGAGAGATTTTTTAAAAAACGAAAGAAGCTCATTTTATTCTTATCTTCAATAATAAGCGACATCCCCATGGTCAGGGTCGAAAATGAATCAGCCTGTATTAATAATAAAACTCCCTAACATTTAATAACTAATAATAATAGTATTTATTTCACAATATTTGTATATCACTATTTATATAATATCAACACGACGGCGATTACTCGTTGAATGTCGTTTCCCACTTCCCGTTCGCTTATATATTGTTGGAGATTTCCTTCTAAAGTTTTCGCGAGATATATTAGGACGTGCCGGGCGGTGACATCATCGCCTGAAGTAACCTCGGATGATTCACATGACAATATTTTCATTAAATTATAAATTTCCTTCTAAAAATTCCAGTAGGCGGCAAGTTTAAAAATAACAATTCAACAATAGCTGGCCATAGGAAACACCAGATTTTCAAATGTTTTGGGAAAACCGGTTAAAACATTTTACGACATTTTGTGGCCTATAAAATTAAAATAAATGTTCTACAAATCTTCTACATAAAATAAAATGTTTTACAATACTTATACATATAACTTAACAATACCGTAATAAAAGGAATAAAGTGACTATAAGAAGAGTACATTATGGTTGATATAAGCTGATAAATACGTAAATAGATTTAAAAACTACAAATAAAAAATAAATATGTTTTCGAATGTTATATTTTTCAAACAAAAATCATATTATTAAAGTTGTATTATTATTAAAAAATAGAATTTATGTACATGGATCTCTAACAGTGCCATTGATACTTTTTTTATTTCATGGGAGATAATGTTGTATTTTTTACAACTAAAACTTTGCTTAGAAAATATGTGTGTGTTTAAAGCCTCGGGTAATTTAAAGTTATATTTTCCTAGTTTAATTCATACTACTTGTATGGCTCATTGTATATATATATATATATATATATATATATATATATATATATATATATATATATATATATGAAGCGTTGTTCTTCAGGATATTTCACCGCGTTTGGATGATTTCGTCCTGAGAAGGACAACTTTCCTGACGTTTCGGTGACATCACTTTCACCTTTTTCTAGAGGATCTTCTCGTTGCAATGGTAACTTCAAGAGTGCGTCGATTTCCTGTGCCGCTCGTATTATATGGTCCCGTCGTAGTGGGGACGCGTGTCTGACTCCTCGTGATTGGTCCGTCGGTTGTTCTGTCGCTTTCGACTATTGGTCGATCGGTTTGCGTTCGGTCCGAGTTAGTATGACTGGGCTGTGGCGGACCGAACGCAAACCGATCTACCAATAGACGAAAGCGACAGAACAACCGACGGACCAATCACGAGGAGTCAGACACGCGTCCCCACTACTACGGGACCATATAATACGAGCGGCACAGGAAATCGACGCACTCTTGAAGTTATCATTGCAACGAGAAGATCCTCTAGAAAAAGGTGAAGGTGATGTCACCCAAACGTCAGAAAGAAAGTTGTCCTTCTCAGGACGAAATCATCTAAACGCGGCGAAATATCCCGAAGAACAACGCTTCAACAAACGACCGCGAAAACATTCGACGAAATATATATACATATATATATATATATATATATATATATATATATATATATAATTTAAACGAAATTATCGACCGTAATATATTAAATAAAATAAATTAAAAGCGGGCAAGCCGTCTGTCAATTAAAAGACTCATTTATTAAGTATCTCTATATTTCGCAACAACTTTGTTGCTTCTTCCGGAGATCTTAGACGTTAAAAATAACCTTAAAAAAAGAACCTTTTTAGAAATGGTCCACATTAACAGAGACACAAATAACGTAAATTATAGATCTGATACTAACGGACTAAGTATAATTTATTTTAATATATTCGCTTTGATGGTTAGTTGACCATCTAAAAATTGTTTTGTTATTTGGTCCATATATTGTTAAATTTATAATGCATTATTTTTTTTATATACTTGTGACTTTAGTTGTTTGCTATGTTTCGTTTTATATTTTTTATTTTTCATGGTTTAACTTTTACATATATGTACATGTTTTTTAAAGGTTTTAAAGGCTTGTATCTATAGTTACTTTAAGTTTTATATCTAATCAATTTTATTGTCCTTGTACGTCAATTTTATGATTTTTTTCAACTCTACATTTTGTAAGTATTTTACTACTGCTTTATACTCTTATTTATTTAATGTTATTTCTCATTAATCTTGTAGTATCTCCGGAAGAAGCAACAAAGTTGTTGCGAAATATAGGGATACTTAATAAATGAGTTTTTTAATTGACAGATCGCTTGCCCGCTTTTAATTTATTTTATTATATATATATATATATATATATATATATATATATATATGAAAAACGTAATGTAAATGAGAATTAATAACCATTAAATTTCCACATTACATGCAATTGCCGCTATAATTTGTTGTATTAATTTCTACAAATGACAAAATCACATTTGCCTTAGAATGCAGACACAACACGTCGCGACGCCGACCGTCCAGGTTGTCCGGGCAAATGAAAAATGTGTGAAAGTCATATCCATTCGGAATGTGCAGATACCGGTATTTCATAGTTTTTCATAATTCGTATATAAACACGCAGTATAGAAATGAAAGTCATGTCTATTTTCGGATAATGTATACTGATGATTAGTCAAAACTATGAAATACCGGTATCTGCACATTCGGAATGGAAATGAGTTTCACACATTTTTTATATATATATATATATATATATATATATATATATATATATATACCGGGTGTATTATGAAAAGCCTTTGGGGCTGTAGCTTCCTTATATTTTATCTGATTTTAATGAAGGATATGTCAAAACTAAATCGTTTTTAAAGCACTGTAACCTGTTTTTTACAAAAAAAATTTTTTGACATTTCGTTTTTGACAGACAGTAGTAAATTTTTTTTTTTAAATTGTACTACATATTTTTTTTAACTTATTCTAATAAACATTTATTTCCTGAAGACACCTCCATTAAATTGAGTGACAAATTTTTTATTATTAAAAAAAAACTACGAAATTTACAGAAATCAAGCTATCATATATTTTAATGAATCAAATGTTCGAAATTGGCCCCATTTTGTTCCAGACACATTTGACACCTTCTATTAACTCCAACTGCTGCGTTTAATATAAGATTTGGTGGTATTTCATGACATACTTGTACTATCCTTCTTACTAAATCATCTCTGGTATCATGATCTTGAATGTAAGACCACAGAAAGAAATCCAGTGGATTCAGATCTGGCGATCTAGCAGGCCATCGAGTAGGTCCGTAAGTGCCCATCCATCTGACGCCAAAATAATTATTTAGAAAATCAGTATTCATTCGTGCATTATGGGGTGTGTCCTGTTGGAACACAACCCTGTTTAACTCAGCAAGTGGCAACTCATCTAAATCATCGCCTAATTCATTGCGTAACAAATTATTATACTTTTCTTGGTTTAGATTACCCTCCACAAAAAAAAGTCCTACTACTCTATCGCCTAAAATGCCACACCATACATTTACACTGAACCGATTTCGAAAATTGTGTTGCATCACAACATGGTTATTTTCAGTGCTCCAATAGCGATGATTATTTCTGTTGAATACACCATTTTTCCCAAAAGTGCATTCATCTGACCACAACACACGACGATAAAAAATTGGATCTTCCCTTAGTTTATTCATGAAAACCGTGCAGAATTGAACCCTTCGTTGAGGATCGTTTTCACCGAGAGCATGCACCTACCGTGGTTTATAACGAAAGAACTTGTGCTTCTTCAGAATGTACTGAACTGTAGAATGTGATACCTGCATGTAGTGAGCAATTTCTCGCGTAGACGTATTAGGGTTTTCTTCCACATAGAGCAAGACACTTAATTCTAAATTTTGATCTTGAATTACACGTGCGTTTATTTTCGGTTTTTTGAATGATCTAAAATTTCGTAAATTTCGCAAGAGCCTTCCAAACTTATCGGCACTTGGACGCAGTCTGTCAGGAAAACGATTTCCATAAAGTCACAAAGCAGCTGCAGAATTTGTTCCGCATTAAAAATATGCTTGAATCGCATCCACACATTCGCCATTATCCATTTCAATAACAAAATTTAGAAATAAATCGTTGAAAATGTTATAATGAATGTGTGACTGACAGATGTCACAGCTCTCTTCGAAAATTTGGAATGCACTTTTATCGTTCAATATGACTGCTTGATTTTTAAAATTTTAAAATAAACACTGTAAATGTTGTTGTTGACCCACCGCTCACTGATAACATTGGTTTGTAATCCTTTATGGGCTATATAGTATTGAATGTAAGTGATTTTAAAAGGTACACACGTTTGCTGGTAATAAAATGAAATAGAGTATTTAAAATGCATTTAAGAAATCTCTGTGTTCGGAAAAACCAGAATAAATCGAACTAAAAAAAAACCTTCAATTTCTCGATTTTTTTTTCATACAAGGATATCGTTGTTTACAGTTTCATATTCAGAAAAAGTAATATATTTGAATAAGGAAAAAAAAAAGTATAGTGCAATTTCAAAAAACACAATTTGCAGCTGTCTGTCAAAAACAAAGTGTAAAAAAAAATTCAAAGCGGATCACGTTACAGTGTTTTTAAAACGATTTAGTTCGACGTATAATTTATTACATTCGGATAAAAAATAAAAAAGTTACAGCACGAAAGGTTTTTCATAATACACCCGGTATATATATATATATATATATATATATATATATAGAATTATTTCTTGACCTTTGTATGTTATAGTAGATTCAATTACTCGTCAATTTAATTTTACTTTAACATGTAGATATTTAAAATAATCTTAGATGTTTCGGCATATATTGCTTTTGTTAAAGAAATTAAAAATATAAATGACAGTATATTCATGTCATATTTATATATCTGTAGTTGTCATGGATAAAATTAAAATATTCAAAGATACATTCAAGTTTAATAATAATTCATGCGTCAATTGTACAAAGAATCATTTCCCGGTTCATAATTACGTCCGCAACCAGTAATTACTACGTGAGGAACATGCCTAAAACCCGCAATTTTGTTATTCAAACGATTATCGAAATATTAAAAAAATATATTTTAGAGTTCTCTGATGATTCAGATGCTATAAAAAAACAAGTCTTTAGAAAATAATGTAATATCAAATCAATTGGTATTTATTGCAACAAATTTTTCTGTAGTAGCAGAAACAATTTTGAAATTAGAAACAAGAGAACTGCTTTTGACAATCTGTAAATTCAATAAACAAATGCCATAATGCATTGTCAACTATTGTAGGAGCTGGAGAAATAAAATTTTAAAAAGCTAACAAGAAATCAAGGATTTAAAATTCTTTCATCAAAAATTTCTAATATTTTGAAAGGGAAAATTGCAGATGACATCGAATTAGAGCCTTTCATTGTAAGCGATTTAAAAAATGTTCGAATTACTTCCGCCGATGTTGAACGATCCTTTTCCAGATTCAAACACTTGCTAGACGACAGAAGACATTCATTTAAAATAGAAAATTCACAAACCATTTAATTGTTGATTTTTTTAATACTACCTAAGTATAATAAATGGATAGATCATACATCATCATCATAAGGCATAAGTAAATAGATGTACTTATTGTTAGATATTATTAATAGTTACTAATTATTAGTAATTATTAATGTGTACTCTTGAATAGCATTTATAATGCCTAAGGAAATTTTAAGATTTTGTAAACATATTGTTAATAGTGTTACACAAATATTATGTAAAATAAAGTTAGTTTGATAGAATCGGATTTGTTTTTTGTTAGAATTGTTACGCGCGCTTTTCCTAATTATCTTAAACCCTAATGACTAACCTACTTAGCACACACGAATGCCCCGGAGATCTTAAGTTGAGACGCTGGTCAGTTTAGAGGCGAGCAAGGTAGAGGTTCTTTTTAAAAATAGGCGCCACCGTGTTTCAACCTGCACAGCTAACACAGAAGCTGCCGAAGGTAAACCAAATAAATTCGAATTGGATCAAGCAAACAATTGAAGTTTTTTTTAAATACGGGTACTAGGAGTGGCTGGATAAAAATCAATAGAACTTTTACAGGACGCAAAAGGGAACTTATTTGAGTGTTAATTTATAGTGGGAAGGGATATTTGTAGGAAAATAATATTTAAAAAATAAAAACAATTTACTAACCTCGCATTTAGTCCATTTTCAATTCACGAAAAAAAGGGCAATCTTCGGCTAAAAGTGTCTTTCAAATGCCCTAATCTATTAAATAAACATCACTCTTACGTATTTTTGCTATATTAACCTTCAATTTGTTTAAATCTTACGTATTTTTGCTATATTAACCTTGAATTTGTTTAAATAACATTGTTAAAAAGATGTGAAAAATTGCTATTTTTCTACGGCATTTTCTTGTTCAAATTGACATAACTTTTACAAATACTATATATTTGTTTAAGCCAGGCCAAAATGAAAACGATAAAGTATGGCTATTGAACAGAAAAATCTTCAAAACCATTGAAGTGAAATAGTTTCATTTTACTATGAAATTTGAATAGTATGTATATGTTCAACTTATCTTCTGTGGGGAAATTATATAACATATTACCTGGAAATTGTATTTTGCTGGAAGACAGAAAGCTCAAAAGCTACAGAAGAATATGTGTATATTTTGCAAATAATTTTTCATGTATTGACGTATATTGATAAACTTTGTTGAGGTTTAATATATTATGGTTTATATACATATTAGTATTCATTGCAATTAATAAATAATTATATTTAGGTGTACATAGAACTATTTTTTATAATTGTGATTTGTATATTTTTAAATTAATTAAACTTCTAGTTTCAAAAATTCTTTTATTGTAAATACCACTACAATATTGTTTCGCCATACAATGGCTTCATCAGGTGGATGAAATACTGATACACCTGATGAAGCCATTGTATGGCGAAACAATATTGTAGTGGTATTTACAATAAAAGAATTTTTGAAACTAGAAGTTTAATTACTTATTTTTCTTAGCGTTATAATGAAGTTTCAACAAGTATCTCCTTCGTCAATTAACTATTTTTAAAATGATAGAATATAATCAATTTTTTATGAAAAATAAACCTATTATATAAATATTGTGTTTTTATGCATACTAATTTTCAATTTTGAATATTTAATAACAAAAGTAAGTGTTTTATTTTTTTAGTTTCCTGTTTTGTTTTACATCTTTTTAGTTTTTACAAGATAAATATTGTAATTTCAAACAAGTAGAAATGTTTCGTTGTCATTTTATGTTGATTTATATCCCTTTTTAATAATTTTTCTCAATGTCTACAAGATATTTAAAATGATATTACATTTTTTGATAAAATTTGACTTTTAACTTTTGCTGTAGTATTGTTAATATGTTTTTTTTTATTTAGGAAAACGATGTGTTATAAATAATTATAGTTAATTTACCTTTTTTAAATATGAATGCTAAAGAATAATATATTGTTAAAAAGTTTATGAAATGATTATTGATGTAATAATTCCATTTTATTTTAATTTGAATAGTAAAAAATTTGTAATTTTTAAAATGCATGTCAGATTTAACTGCTATGGGAAGATTAAAAAAATATTGGGAAATGCTATTTTGTGGGAAGACAGAAGCTAAACATCATCTTAGTTTTGTATTCTGGTTGTGATACACCAGTTAAAGTTGATTAAATTCTTAAAACTTAACTAATTTAGTTTATAAATGAACACAATCGCTTGAGATTTGATGCTTGTTGATAGTAAAGGAATACCAATCCAATTTAGTAGTTTTATAGATAGATTTATAGATCTTTTTTTTGATGGATGAAAAAATAATTTTCGTCATTATTATTGACATTATTGTAGAAAATATGACTTGTACAGTAAATTCAGGATTGTCCTTGGAAAGATCCAGGCTCTCCTGGATCTTTATACTTGTTACTTTGTAACTTGTATAAATCAAAATAAGATTCTAACATATCATTCACATTGCCATTCAAAAAATGTCTTACTCATTTTTTTGAGATCAATGTCTCAAAAATAGCATATGAATTGTTATAGGATTATAGGTTATAAAGAAATACATATTTAAATACATATTGTAGATTCAAATGGCATATAATACGTTCACATTTCGCATCAACGTGTTAATTTTGTTAAAATGTTGTCAAACGTCAAAATGAGCCAGACAGTTTTTTTGTCGAAGTTTGTCAAGTATCTGCTTGAGATTTTTATTTGGAAAAAAATTACTAAAACCTTTAGACGACCTAAAAAGGAACAATTTTTATGCACTTTTATACACTTATGAGGGCAAACGTACTGCAAAGCTACAAAAAAATGAAATCAATTAAATAATCTAACTTTTTTGTATACGTTCAACACAAGCAATACTATCCAAATTTCGGTAGCTCCTTTGATTTAAATGCACGCATTTTCACCCAATTCCACCCAAACCCAACCCCACCCCACTCAACTCAACCCTACCCCATCCAACTCAACCCAACCCCAGCCAACCCAACCCATCCCAACCCAACCCAACCCGGTCCAACCCGACCCGACACAACCCCACCCCATCCAACCCAACTCAACCCAACCCCAGCCAACTCAAATAACAGGAACCGAAATTAGGTTAGTTAGAAGGAAAAAGGAAGGTTATTTAATTGGTTTAATTTTTTCGTAACTTTGCAATATGTTTGCCCTCATAAGTTTATTATGCAAAGTTGTTCCTTTTTAGGTCCTCATAGGTTCCAATAATTTGTTTCCAAATAAAAATGTTAAATAGATTTTCGACAGCCTCAAGTTTGACATGTTTTATTTGAATTGTCAAATTTGACTTAAGCTATAAGTATTAGCAATGTATGTATATCCTATGAAATCTATTAGGTGACAGTATGAATATATTTGTCTCGTTTACCCAACCCCCAAAAAAACTAATTTTATGCTCATAACAGTTGTACGGGTTTTATATGTCGCGCAGTGTACTTGTATTTAGAGACATTTGAAACACCTTCAAACAATAAATAACAAGGTAAAGATATTGATCAAGAAACTTCAACTACCTGTTTTATAACTTACATTTACATATGTAAGCCGTTTCTTAAATAAAATCATCTGAGTGATCAGCTGAATTTTTAAAAGATTTGGGGATGTTTGACGATCTAAGCTTTTTTTAAGAATAAATATGGTGATAAACAAATATGAAGATCTAAAAACCAGAGTTTTATTAGATAGGGATATAAATCAACCTAAAATGACAGCGAAACATATTTATCTTGTAACGAGCCATCGAAAAAATTCATAATTGGAGTAGACTGTGAAATTGGGTTGGTACTTTAGCCACTTCCACATAATGACATTTATTATTTGACATTGAAACTATAAGTTTGTGTCAAATTTTTCAAAGCTCTTATTAAGAAAATTAAATTTGTTTAGATGTAAATGGACAACATTTTCAACAACTTCTGTAGCTATTGTAAATTTTGATTATGATTTCGATATTAAATAAATTATTTGTTTTCTTTTTTGTTGTAGTATCATTTCAATGCCATAACCTTTTTTTACAATGAAACCAAATGAAACTGTCAAGCATCAAGTAATGTGTTATTATGTGGAAGTGGCTAAAGTACCAACCCAATTTCACAGTCTACTCCAATTATGAATTTTTTCGATGGCTCGTTACTTGTTTGAAATTACAATATTTATCTTGTGAAAATTAAAAAATTAAAAGAAAATAGAAAACTAAAAAAATAAAACACTTTTGCTTTTGTTATTAAATATTCAAAATTGAAAATTAGTATGCATAAAAACACAATATTTATATAATAGGTTTATTTTTCATAAAAAATTGATTATATTCTATCAATTTAAAAATATACAAATCACAATTATAAAAAATAGTTGTATGTACACATAAATATAATTATTTATTAATTGCAATGAATACTAATATGTATATAAACCATAACATATTAAACCCCAACAAAATATATGAATACATAATACATGAAAAATTATTTGCAAAATATACACATATTCTTCTCTAGCTTTTGAGCTTTCTGTCTTCCAGCAAAATACCATTTCCAGGTAATATGCTATATAATATTCCCACAGAAGATAAGTTGAAGATACATATACTATTCCAATTTCATAGTATAATGAAACTATTTCACTTCAAGATTTTGTAGATTTTTCTGTTGATATTCTTTTCAATAGCCATACTTCATCGTTACATGAAAAATTATTTGCAAAATATACACATATTCTTCTGTAGCTTTTGAGCTTTCTGTCTTCCAGCAAAATACCATTTCCAGGTAATATGTTATATAATATTCCACAAAGAATCAATCCCCTTAAGACCCGTTGTATCTTACGTTCACGCTCCAGCCTATAAATTATGCAAATCGCTAAACAAACATTTACCGGATATAATAAATTTCATTTCACCCAAAGCAATAAAAAACTCTTTTGAATTAATAGACAAAATAAAGAATATTGTTTTGACCCCTAACATGAAATTAGTATCCTTTGATATAAAAAGTCTTTTCACATCCATCCCCATAGTGGAACTAAAAACAATTTTAAAGAATCACATTCAAAAGTCTATCCCGAACGGCGTAACACAGAATACTTTATTTAACCTAATTAATATTTGCCTTAGACAAAACTATTTTAAATTTCATAACAAATTTTATACTCAAACCAACGGTTTACCAATGGGCAGCCCCCTAAGCCCGTTGCTAGCTGAATTATATTTGTCAGATTTTGAATCTAAACATATAAACAATGTCAACCGCAGTCCACTATTAAAATACATTTCCTTCTGGGGCAGATATGTAGACGATATTTTATGCCTGTGGTCAGGCACAGATAGACAGCTAGACAAATTTCTCATGTATTTAAATTCTCTTAACAATAAAATACAATTGACTATAGAAAAAGAGTTAGACGGGACGCTAAATTTTTTAGACTTAAAATTAACAAGAATTGATAAACGATTCGAGTTTGATATATTTAGAAAACCCACTACAACTGATACTGTAATCCCGGCTAATTCTTGTCAATCATGGAATATAAAAATGGCAGCGTTTCATAGTTTTATACATAGACTGATTAATTTCCCTTTAAATAATGAGAATTACGAAAAAGAAGTAACCACCATAAAAACAATAGCTAGAAACAACGGTTATAAAACAGAATTTATAGATAAAATGATTATCAAAAAACAACGCACTAACCTTATGAAGAATTTTTACTACGGGCACACATATACAAAAACGAATAAAACATTTCACACACTCAACTATATACCTGGGGTTAGCAATAAAGTTTCTAATAAATTGAATCAATTAGGGTTAAATGTTATCCAAGTGAATAAAGTAAATCTAGGAAATATTTTAGTTAATAATAAAGAAAAAAACAGAATTGTGTGATAAGTCGGGTGTGTACGAATTAAGGTGCAGTGATTGTGATGCGATATATATCGGCCAATCAGGACGCTCAATAAAAGAACGGATCAAAGAGCATAGAAGTTCTATTCTTTATGAAAAAATGAATACCGGTTTCTCCGAACACTGCATTGAAAAGACACTCTTGTTCAATACCAGTAATTTTAAACTGTTACATACTTGCAATAAAGGAAAGAGACTAGACCTCCTCGAAATATTAGAAATTAAAAAAGCAATAAACCTTAATATACATGTAACAAACGCACAGCTGGATTTTGTCAACACTCCGACCATTGATGCCATAATAAAGTCCCTTAAAAAGTCATAAATAGTGGTGGAAGTGTACTTTCTAATTTAGTTTTTAAAAATAACTCTTTGATAATGCCTGAAAAGGCGAAACATATGTTAGAGATTAAATTAAATATATTTTGTGAAACAAAACATACCGAGTGTTTTCTTTAGTAAATTATTCATTATGTTTCACCAAGAGCCAACCGTGGATTCTATACATTATATATAATATTCCCACAGAAGATAAGTTGAACATATACATACTATTCAAATTTCAAAGTAAAATGAAACTATTTCACTTCAATGATTTTGTAGATTTTTCTGTTGATATTCTTTTCAATAGCCATACTTCATCGTTTTCATTTTGGCCTGGCTTTAACAAATATAAAGTTCCTGTCCGAAAGCCGACGCGTGTGCCGCATCTCTTTGGCTTCCGTCGTGGCTTTCGAACCATATTTTCACAATACCACCGGATCCTGTCCATTCTAAAAAGAATAACTCATAAACACACAAAATACACAATAAACATACACTTACCGTTCAGTATTCACAATCAATTTCATGGGGTTTGTTCCACAAACAGGGCACATATATGCACCCTCGTTGGGAATCAAACTCCATGCCATCAATTGCCTTGCAAGGGCAATTGGATCACCCTCGCAAAGCTTTCTTATATCTAACAATGTTATGTCGTCCATAACAAACGCCATTTTAAATTTGACAATTCTAAAAAATAAATTGATATAGATAGACATCGCGTCAGTAACATTTTAATGTAAACGTTTAAGTTGGTAGCTTGAAACTGGTGCTGTAAAAGTTATGTCAATTTGAAATTGAAAATGACGTATAAAAATAGACATTTTTTAATTATTTTTTAACAATGTTATTTAAACATATTGAATGTTAATATAGCAAAAATACTTAAGGGTGATGTCTATTTAATAGATTAGGGCATTCGAAAGATACTTTTAGCCCTAATTTGACCTTTTGTTCGTGTATTGAAAATGGACGAAATGCTAGGTTAGTTTATTCTTTTTTTAATATCATTTTTCTTCCAATTTCCTTCCCCACTATAAATTCACACTCCAATAAGTTCCCTTTGCGTCCTGTAAAAGTTCTATTGATTTTTATCCAGCCACTTCTAGTACCCGTATTCTCAATTCTGGCCCAATTGAACAAATAAAATCAAAGAATCGGAAATAGTTAATTCGTATATTGGGAAAAATCAGCAAAATAAAAATATATGTATGTATATGTATATATATATATATATATAAATATAGTATTTTCGTGACCTTGGTATGATAAGGTAAACTTAATTAGTCGGCGATTAAAGGTCAGGTTATTACTTCAAAGTGTATATATTTAAAATAATCCTACATGTTTCGGCAATGATGCCTTTGTCAAGGATATAAAAAATATAAATGACAGAATATAAATGTCAAGTAATTGAGTTGCTATGGTTTAAATTATTCAAAGATACATTCAAATAGTAATAATAAATCATGCCTTACTATTCCAAAAAATAGATAGCAAGGTGAGAACAGATGTGTTGTTCGCTGCTAGCAGCTTGTGTCTTTTTCTGGGTAAGAATTTGTGTGTTGGTTGCTGCTGGCAGCTTGCGTGTCTTTGGGTGTGATTTTGTGTTTGTGTAAGTATAGCGTAAGTATAGGGTTTTGTATGATGGTGCGCTCGTGCGTGTGTTAAGTGACCGGTCACGTAAATTAGAGAGATCGGATAACCAGCCGGTGCGTAGGGCCGCCAACCCTTTCCCGACAACTTCTTTACTTTTCCGTGCAGTACTTCGACGGCCCGACCCCCGCCCCAATGAGGCAAGGCGCAGACCAGCGAAGCGCACCCTGCACGGGGTCGCTCATCGCAACCGAGGGAACACTCTTAGTGGCTACCTCGGTGAACGACGGTCACACAATGTGCCATCTTAACGTTAACCGCAAAAGCGGGGGCAATGCACACACGTCGAACGTGTGTGTGCTGTTAACGGCAGCCTAGCCAGGTTGCCGCCCAGGACCGGTCCTAGTGGTGTGTGCAATGCACGGCGCCGAGGTTTGCGCCGCGTAGCTTGGTTCCTCACTCATGCTGGAAAGGCGGAATGGCACCTGACCGCCCATCGGGCAGACCCCCCTAGAGTTTTGTAGCGCATATGCTAGGCTACAACCCAGTAGAGAACCACATCAGCACAAAACAAAAAACAAAAAACGAAAAACGAAAACGAGAAAAAGCAAGACATGAGTTATTATTACGTATGCGCCCGTGGAGCGTCTTAAGATGCAAAGTTGTCGGCATTCGCCCAAAACGAGAAGGAAAACCACGAAAACCTAATCGGACAACTAGACAGGAATCAAAACACGGAACAGTCAGCATGATAAGCAAAAGTACATGATATTTAAAAGTAAAGATATTTAAATAACATAAGGTATATAACAAAAAATATATTATGATGGTAAATTGTAGATCGTTACAAAATTAAGTTATAGTATATACTGCTTAAATTTTTTATATCATTTCTGTTGTTAATTGAATTTTTTTCTTGTTTAATACTAATCATTTCTTTAATTTGTCTTTTCATTGTGTGTTGTTCTTTATCAATTATCTGTGTGTTTTCAAAATCGAAATGGTGATCGCGTTGTAGTTTGTGTGTAGATAATGCAGTTTTGTCTGTTTTAGAGTATTTGTGGGCTTGTATTCTTTTGTATAAATATTGTTTCGTTTGACCTATGTAGCAACTATCGCAATCGCGACATGGTATTTTATATACGACATGTATTTCTCGATTTTTTTCAATTTTAGGTTTAAGTTTTGAAAATAAGTGTTTATTAGTATTACTAAGTTTATATGTTGTAGCTATATCATATTTTTTTAAAATGTATTTAATTTTTTCCGATAGTTGTGGAACATATGGAATCGTGATATATGTTATGTCATTGTTCAAATTTTTATTGGTGTCTGCAGTGTTGTATATTTGGTGTACTCTTTTTTTAATAGTTTGGTCTACAAGTTGTGGTGGATAATTATTATCAGTTAAGATTGTTTTAATTTTTTTGATGTTATCTTTTCTGTATTGAGCAGTTGATAGTTTTACTGCCCTATCAGTCAGATTATTTATAATCATTTTATTGAATACTGTAGGAGCATTTGAGTGGTAATTCATATATCGAAAAGAAGCTGTGGGTTTATTATACCAATTTGTATAAATAGTACCCTGTCTATCATAGCTCAAAGAAACATCAAGAAAATTAATACTGTTATTAGATTCTTCTTCAATAGTGAATTTTAATTTGTTGTGAAAATTGTTGAATTTATTTAAGAGATAGTTTATTTTGTTGGTCGGAATACATGTTATGATATCATCGACATATCTTTTGAAAAAAATGGGGTGGAAGTCTAATGAATTGATAACATTTTGTTCTAAATGTTCCATTACTAGATTTGCAATAGGAGCAGCTAAAGGAGAGCCCATGGCAATACAAAGGCATCATTGCCGAAACATGTAGGATTATTTTAAATATATACACTTTGAAGTAATAACCAGACCTTTAATCGCCGACTAATTAAGTTTACCTATATATATATATATATATATATATATATATATATATATATTTTCGTGACCTTGGTATGATATGGTAAATTCAATCAGTTGGCGATTAAAGGTCTGGCTTTACTTCAAAGTATATATATTTAAACCAACCCCACATGTTTCGGCAATGATGCATTTATCAAGGATATAAAATATAAATGACAGTATACAAATGTCAAATAATTGAGTTGCTATGGATAAAATTATTCAAAGATACATTGCAATTGAATAATAATAAATCATGCCTTAGTATTCCAAAAACAGATAGCAAGGTGTGAACATATGTGTTGTCCGCTGCTAGCAGCTTGTGTCTCTTTCTGGGTATGAACTTGTGTGTTGGTTGCTGCTGGCAGCTTGCGTCTCTCTCTGGGTGTGTGGTTTTGTGTTTGTGTGAGCGCGTAAGTGTAGGGTTTTGTATGTTGGCGCGCTCGTGCGTGTGTTTAGTGAGCGGTCGCATAAATTTAGAGAGATCGGATAACCAGCCGTTGCGCAGGGCCGCCAACCCTTTCCCGGCAACTTCTTTACTTTTCCGTGCTTCGACGGCCCGACCCCCGCCCCATCGAGGCAAGGCGCAGACCAGCGAAGCGCACCCTGCAAATTTTTACAATATCGAAACACGTGGTACTTCGTTGACAGACCAAGGGAGAAGAACGTAAATTTCCCGACAAAGAATTAATAAAAAAAATCAAGGTATATAGTTCCTCGAAATATCCGTAGTTAGCGGTGACATCAAAAGGAAGACACATAAGAAATATACCAGCTAGACAACAATAAAATAGCATGCACTAAATAAGACAAATAATTAATAAAAGAAATATTAATTACATATTGCTTCAATATCCCTAAATAAATCGTCTTATTAAAAATTCTATTCAAGAAAATAGTCTGAATATAGGTATCATTGTGATATTAAAAATGTAATTATAAATAGGAAACAATTACACCATACACCAATTCTATCTGTATATCGAACCGTCCAAAAGAAAACAACAAAGTGAACTAAAAATGCAGGAAGGAAAAAACAGAATGTTATAAAAAATTTAGCATATTGATGAATATTTTTCGATATTACAGCATATTTGTCAATATTTTATGCATACTTTTTTCAAAATATGTGCATATTTTGTTATTTTTACATGCTTATAATCCGAGCTTTAGATATGGCAGTTGTCATTTTAATTTCTTCCATGTTTTAATTATTGTATCTTCAACAAAACAAGATGCACTTGAAGCTTTTGATGACAGTAATTTCAACAAATTACAAGTTCACAGAAACATGTTTTCATTTGCAATTATATCTTATTCAAACTTAGAAACGGTATCTCTCAATTTTTTAACCCTCTGTTTAAACGGAATTATCTTAAATCTCTCATAAATGTCTTATGTATTTGTACAAAATTTCACAATGTCTATATGAATTTCGAATATTTCTAATTTCAAACGTTTAATATTAAAGTTGAATTAATGAAAAGGATAAAGTTCAAGTCTTTATAAAATTAATTATGTATTTACATATTATATCTTATATATAGCATGCTCATAAGATCAAAGATAATTCTCATTTTAATAAAAGTCATGCTTAAATTTGACTATATAGATTTGCATTTAATAATACAGGGTAGCAAATATGTCAATTTAAATTGACATTATATTATATTTGGGATCGTTATGCTACTGCGAAACGAATCCGACTTTTAAGTAACCGCCTGGTGAAAGAACATGTTCTTTAATTCTAAACAAGCTATTTTAATTAATATTCTTGTCTGGCTCTCAAAGCACTACGCTTTATAGTTTTGATGACACTTTGTTCTAGTATTCTTTCTTCGAGCCTACGGTGAATAAACGCATTGCATTTGCTACCTAATAATTATAACTTTAACGTACGTATTTTATTTTTCTCCAGTCTAGGTCTAATTTGCTCGGCTTCATTATGTTTTGTTCTTTTATTTACACCACTTAAGTGAGGTATTTTCACGCCTCACGTTCTTTCAGACCCAATCCAACTAAGCTAAAAATCGTTTTCCTGGGCATTTTTTTTTCTTTTTTTCCGGTATTATAACTATCGGGTTTTGTAAGGACAGCATTTAAATGTTTAGGCATCCTTTTTATTGCTGTTCGCATTTTATAATGTTCCTTAATAAGAAATTTAAAATAATGAGTGATTCGGTACACCGTGAATTAAACAGTTGTCAATAATGGCGCATTTTTTGGCACATGAAACGTTAGTTTGAAGCAATACATTTATGAAATGGATCGCTTAACCGCAGTGGCGTGTTCAGAACCTAATGAAAGGGAAGCTACAGAGTAAAATAGCAAAGCAAAAATTTTTTTTGTGGAAGCGCAAAACGGATCAAATTTGTTTCAAGCTACAATAGAATCCTACTTTACTTAAAATGAAATGCCCATACGTCTATTTTCTTTTGCAAACTCATCTATAACATCATCATAAAAACATTTTTAGCGAGAATATTCTTACACTAATTCCTTTTCAATTGATATTAATCCTAAAACAGAAAACCTTTCTTGTCCTGTAGAATTTCTAACAAAATTTTGTATTCGTTTAAGTGCAAAAAAGAAACGTTCTGAAGACGCACCTGTAGCAGGGATAGTGAGTGTTAATTCACATAGTTTATGAATTTCAGGGCAAGCATGATCTAGGCCGCAGTCTTTAAAAGATTTCCATAAGTTACCAGCGCTCGTTTTACTTATGCCTTCTGAGGTATTGTAAATTACTGTGAGTTCGGAACGTAATGCAGGAAAGTCAAAATTTGTAAATGATTTTATTTAAGCGATTCAAAGGCCCCTTCAGAAGCCGTGGGTTTATCGCAAAAATTATCTAATTCTAAAAATTTAAAGGTGTTAAAGTTCTTAAATCTGGTGTCTATGTGGGCGGAAATATTGTCAATTATTTCAAAGAATTGTTCTGTGTTCTTTGGCAATATGTATCGGTGTGTATTCTGTATCTTCGTGGTTGAATATTTAAACACTCAAATTTATTCCACAAGTGATCAAATCGTTCTCTTTTAGAAAAAACGATGGTTTTAATTCCTGAATTTTTTATATAAAAATTAATGTCCCTAGTTTTATTTTGTAAAACAGCAAATAAGATGTCACAAAATGAAAATATCTCGGAAAAAATAAGTAACAAAAGATTCAAATTAGTTTCGATTTCTAACTTATTAAAATATTCTTTAGAGCAAATTCGAGTCTCATTGTCCCATTCTTCCTGGGACGATTTGAATAATCCGACGTTTCGGCAGTTAATATACTGTCGTCTTTAGGGTAGCACTGAGAAGGGCGAGTTCTTGCCAAACTCATGTCTTCTCAATTGTTTTATTGAGAAATGTACTCGTGTCAGATTCGAACCAGGTCTGAAATTCGAAGCTTGAACTAAATCAAGCACACTAACCACTACGCTATTTTTTGGGGGACAGAATATTATTTCTTAAAACCTATATATATTTCCGCTATGGTTTTTATATTATTACATTACTGCGCCGTATTGTGTGCGCCTTGGGTAATCTTGTCTATTCTGTAAAAATATAAAAACCACAGCTTAAATATATATAGTAGTTGTAAGAAATAATGTTCCGTCCCCCAAATAGCGTAGTGGTTAGTGTGCTTGATATAACTCAAAGTTTCGCATTTCTGACCTGATTTCAATCTGACACGAGTACATTTTGCAATAAGATAATTGTGTCAGGCATGAGTTTAGCAAAAACTGGCCCTTCTCAGGGCTACCCTGAAGACGACAGTTGACCGCCGAAACTTCGGATTATTCAAAACCTACAAACGATGGAAATAGACCAAACAACTACTTGATTAATCATTCATCGTCAACAACTTCTCGTTACTTAACAGTTAGTACTAAAATACCGTTGTAATTCCATCGAGTGGGGCTACTTTAGGTAATCTCTTATGAGCCTCCAGATCTAAAACACTGGTTCTTTTTGAAGATTTGGAAAAAGTGCTGCCAAACCACTCAAAGTTTGAACAAAATCTTGTATTCTTTATTATATTAAGACACTGTTGTAAGACGGCACAGATGGTTGTCTCCTGCGTAGAAATTTAACTGTGTATCCTCTTCGTAAAACATTTATCTTCCAAATTAAGTTCTAAAACGGTTTTCACCCCAAAATGGAAGTCAGTATAGTATATAAAAAATGACGGAGGCTTATAACTCCTTACTAAGACCCTTCAAAAGACTAAAAAAGCACAATGTTGCACTTTTATTCAAGTCATAAAAACTTTTACAATATCGAAACACGTGTTACTTCGTTGACAGACCAAGGGAGAAGAACGTAAATTTCCCGACAAGGAATTAATAAAAAAAATCAAGGTATATAGTTCCTCGAAATATCCGTAGTTAGCGCTTACATCAAAAAAAGACACATAAGAAATATACCAGCTAGACAACAATAAAATAGCATGCACTAAATAAGACAAATAATTAATAAAAGAAATATTAATTACATATTGCTTCAATATCTCTAAATAAATCGTCTTATTAAAAATTCTATTCAAGAAAATAGTCTGAATATAGGCATCATTGTGATATTAAAAATGTAATTATAAATAAACAATTACACCATGCATATATATATATATATATATATATATATATATATATATACATTACTTAACAGTTAGTACTAAAATACCGTTGTAATTCCATCGAGTGGGGCTACTTTAGGTAATCTCTTATGAGCCTCCAGATCTAAAACACTGGTTCTTTTTGAAGATTTGGAAAAAGTGCTGCCAAACCACTCAAAGTTTGAACAAAATCTTGTATTCTTTATTATAAGACACTGTTGTAAAACCAAATTTAGGCGATGTGCCATACAATGTACCAAAAGTGCGGTTGGATACGTTTCTTTTACTTTAACCTGCAACCCCCCCCCCCCCCCCCCCTCCCCCCCCATCCGCCCCAATTCATCTGCCATTACTTGATTAATCATCCATCGTCAACAACTTCTCGTTACGAAACAGTTTGTACTAAAATACCGTTGTACCGAGTGGGGGCTACTTTTGGTAATCTTTTATGAACTTCCAAATCTAAAACACTGGTTCTTTTGAAGATTTGGAAAAAAAATACTGCCAAACCGCTCAAAGTTTGAACAAAATCTTGTATTCCTTTATTATATTAAGAGACTATTGTAAAACCAAATTTAGTCGATGTGCCATACAATGTACCAAAAGTGAGGTTAGATACGTTTCGTTTACTTTAACCTGTAACCCCCCCCCCCAATTAATCTGCCATTACTGCTACTACGTCATAACTTTGAGCTACTAATTTTGAACCACAATTATAATCATTCACTATAGTCTGAACAATATAATATAAGTCAGAATCTGTTCTTTGCGTGGAAGCATTTAAATCGTTCCTTAATTTCACCTTTTTTTTGTTACGTAACGTAAGACTTTTGATAACTGACTAATATTGTCACATCTTTAGTTTCGTCCAGAATTATGGCAACAAAAGTGTCTTCTTCTACTTCAATTTTTTTTTTCGCAATATTACTTTCACGGTGCATAGAATAAGATCGTTTGTATTAAATTAGAAATTCCTTTAAACCTTGTAGAATTATCCAAATGCCGTACGCTGTAGATATCTAGTGTATCAGGTTGTTCATTCTGATGGACACGTCGCATGGTTCGTCGTCCTTCGCTAGCGTCAACATTTGAAATCAACATGGACGCTCTTTAATTAGTAATATTAGATAATCATTTAATATATAATATTAAAGTTTTATATTAAACTTTTTTATTTATACACTGTATTTTACTTGGTTCATGTAGGGGAAGCTGTGCTTCCCTAGCTTCCGCAGTATATACACGCCACTACTTAACCATGGAATGGAAGTAACTGAAATAATATTCCTAATGAAAATAGACAAGATTATAATGAACAAGATTTATAGAACATAAAATAGAAGAGAATCAGCTGAGATGGTTTGAGTACATTAAGAGGATGAAAGGATAATGAGGAAAATATATGAAGCGAGGCCAACAAGTAAGGGACGCAATGATTATCCAAAAATCACATGAGAGTGAAATATTAAAAGGAGTAGAAAGCCGTGAGGAAAAACTAGAAGAAATTAGAGAAATATAAGGAAAAGGAAAGCTATTCGACTCAGCAAACTGCCGTACCCCAACAAGGGTACATCACACTTAACGATTAAAGGAAAGCAAAAGAAAGAATATTATGCAAATACTTTCCTGTTGAATATATTGTTTATAAAAACTAGCAAAATAACAGGGCTCGCAAAAATTAAAGAATATGTATTTTCTTTCATCCATATAATGGAAGTAACAACTATTGAGAATACTAAATATGTAATACGGAAATAAAATAGCAATGCTATTGACGTTCATGGTATCTAAGGTATGGGATCGAGTTTTGGTTCAGTTCTTGTATGAAATATCTTAATATAATAATCTAAAAGTTAAATTAATCATATACTAATTAGTTTGTTGCAATATCAAGAGTCTGTTAAGACACTACACCGAAAGTTTTTATAATTTTTATTCTTTCTAACTGAGAGTTAGGGAAGGCTGTTATCCTGACAGAGGTTAGAAAAATTCAATACAACACTACTGCGCACAAGAATAATAATAATTTTATTGAAATTTATTATTTTTCTGGTAAATAATTGATTGGTTAAGAATTGACTGTCTATAACTTCTAGCCAAACTAAATTTTAAAGTACCTAGAATAAGTTCTAAATCAACATTTACTTCTTATATTAATCTTCGTAGACTAACGTTTTAGTAAGATCTCTCATTTCACTACTGGGTTATTAATTAATCATATCTCAATCTATGCATATTTTTCTGAAAATACATTTTTTTAAAATTATAGTTTACCTGCAAATTCGCGAAGTAATGTGAATGTAAATATTGCTTTCTACATTTTACTACGTTAATTATTTGAATTTTTTAATTGAAAAAAATCGCCCTTAAGTAGGATTCAAATCCACGTCCATGGTTTGCCGGACCATTGCTCTGCCGCTAAGCTATTAAGGACTATGGTTCCGAATACATCGGGAAATCTTAAGTTACATTAAGGAAACAGATATTAATATTTTTTTCCTGCAGTCGGCACTTGTTTAAAATTAATTGCATTTTCGTGAAGTAATGTAAATAATGTAATGTAAATATTGCTTTCTACATTTTACGACGCTAATTATTCGAATGTTATAGTTTACTTGTTTATACCAAATTTATCTTTGTTTTGCTTTACTTGTGTATTATTAATTTTAATAAATATGTTATCTAATGTTATAAAATATTACTAAAAATCGGATGTGAAGAACACAAGTTAATATATTTCTGAAAGTATCTCTTCATCTTCAGTGCAGAATCATCAGTAACTACCACTGAAGGGATACGTTCACAAAAACAACACGTTCGCTATATTATAAAAGCTATTAAGACAGAGCGGAGAAGAACATTCAGCACTGCTCATTAAGGAACATCAAAGCAACTTTTACTGTCTCAATATAACGAGTGCAAAAGTAAGCCAGAGGCTTCCATCTGACGGATACAACTGCAATTTGCAGAAGCTGTATTAACGTGCTTCTACTCTTTATCGGACAAACGGAATACGTATATAACAAAGTAATTTGAAGCATACTTGAGTAGGTAAAACCTCACCAAATTTTGTATAAAAGCATTTTTAATAATACACACCCGATTTTAATAATATTTTATATTATTAAAAATATTTTTGTTTTATACAAAATTTGGTGAGGTTTCACTTACTTTAAGTATGTTTCAAATTATGTACTTCGTATTACCTAATGAATCTAATGCTAATGTTATTATTTTCTTTTGTTTGAATAGTAGTGTAATGAAATATTTGCTAATTGGGGTTACTCGTAGGAAATAAATGTATTATTATTAATACTAAATTTTTAGTGTTCAAGTTTTTCCACACTACTGTACATGTATAACGCATATTTGCAAAAATATTTAGAGTGAAATGTCATCTAGACACATCGTTTCGTTGTTCACTTGTTTTCTAATAATCGCATTTCAAGGCGCCTTGATATCGAAAATAATTCTCTTGGGTTTCTTTTTCCGTGCGATAAAAAGGTTGATAATGAAATGCCATACTTGTCATATCATTACCAATTATATATAGAAGCAAAATGAATTAAAGGAATTATTCGAAAAATTTACGGAGGATGTAATGATTTGTGTTTGGATATTAGAAATTTTATTGTACCTAAATAAATTCGTAAATTCATATACTACGAGGGATGTTTCCAAAGTTCTGGGAATTTAACTATAATTTTTTTATTTTGTCAATTTTCATCAATATTATAATGTAGTTTTTCAACATAAGCGCCATTTAATTGAATACATCTATCCCAACGTAAAATTATTTTTTTTAATCGTCCTCAAAGAACTTTTTCGGTGTCTCCTCAATCCATCTATTTATGGCACGATTTACGTCAGTTAAACTATCAAAACGATTACCCCGTAAAGGATTTTTTCAAATATGGGAACAGATGAAAATCACTCGGTACGAGATCCGGAAGCGGAAGCAATTCCCATCGTAAATCGTTTAAAACATCCTTCTCTCTCTCTCAACAGCCTTGGCACCTAGCAGGCTGAAACCTTGCTTACGCGCAAACAATCATATAAGATCTCACGAGCTTGTCGTGTACCTATTCCTAGGCGTACACTAATTTGAGAAATAGTCATTCGTCTGTCCTCTTTCAGTAGGTTCTCCACGGCAGTAATGTTTCTTTCATTTACCGACGTGTTCAGGCGACCATTGCGTGGATCCGTCTTCTAATGATGTTCAATCACTTTTAAAACGATCGATCTACCGAGACCAAACACGTTTAATAATTTCTGAAATTTTCACGCCCTCTTTTCACAAAGGAAATGTTTGCTCTTTCAGATTTAGCCGCGTTTTCCATGGTTATACAAACAGTGCTACGAAAGTGTATCACCAAATATTGCCTATAAGTTCTACGTAATTTAATTAGAACACAATTCCCAGAACTTTGTAAACATACCTCGTATATGCAGAGTAGGAAAAAGTATAGTGTGTTCAAACGAAAAAAGTAGGAATTCACATACACGATTGTTATTTTCTGAGCCATTCCACTTTCAAAGAGACAATAAAACATTGTATATTTTCATTAAATATTATCAAGTCTAATTTCATATTACTTTGGATAAATTTTTACATTATGTGTTTTTGACAAGCACTGATATTATCTTCATGGGAAGCTAGCCTTGTTTAATGTGGATTTTTCGCTATACAGTTAGTTCCGCTTAATTGAGCCACCGGTTATTCGGGGAGCCGCGTATTTTGGCCAAATCTTAAGGAACGGAATTCAAACTATGAAGAAAAAGTTAATTTACATCGGATATTTAGGACAATATTCTACTTAATCCGGACAAAAAATTTAAGCTCGAAATTTTTAATACGTATTTAACTATGAATGTATTTACAAAATTTTATAATACAAAATCTAAACATCCAATTACGAATATAGTCTTTAAGAAATGCAATCTTTAAGAAATGCAATAGCACTTGGCGGCCGTGTTATCATCCCGTTGGTTTCAATCTAGTTTATCTCCAACGGGGAATCACACGTTGATGGTGTGGGATTTATACAGTAAGCAAAGATTAATTTATGAATAAACGCGGTTTCTTAATACATTTGAGTTTAATTCAAAATATTGTCAGATACTGACAAACGCAAACTTCTCATCACAGGGAAAAGTGCTAAACCTCGATGTTTTAAGGAATTTAGAATATAAAGTTTACCAATAGAATACCATGCAAATAAAAATGCGTGGATGACTTCTGAAATTTTTCGTAAAGTGGCTAACTAGTTGGGATGCAGAATTACAAGTTCAACAAAGAAAGATTATGTTGCTTGTTGACAACTGTGCAGCACATCCTCATTTAGACAACTTACAAAATATAAAACTTGAGTTTCTTCCTCCCAACACCACATCATTCGTGCAAACCAACGGACATGGTATTAATAAGAAATCTCAAGACATTGTACTGTGGGAAATTGGTAAATTACATGGTAGAGTCTATTGATGACAATTTATTAACAAGTTCCTCGACTGCAAGAGATATTAGCGCAAAAATTAACCTTCTGCAGGCAGGACAGTTATAGCAGATAGTTATAGCAGGATAGCAATAAAAACCAAAACTATACAAAACTGCTTTGCTGTCTCGGGCTATAGTCTTTTACAGGCTTTAGAAAATTTGAACGAAACAAAAAGTCATATTATTTCACCAGTGACCATTGGTAATTATCAGGAATTTTTAACAATAGATAACAATTTACCATGTTATGAGGAAAGTGAAAACTATGAGGATGTAATTATTGAAGGTATTCAAATATTAGATGAGGACAATGACTCTGATGATGAAAATCTACCGGTGCAGGATGCCAATGATAAAAGTCCTATGTTCGCAGTGGATACATGTGTTGATTTTGTGCAAGAACAGTCATACAAACACAAAAGGCAGGCTACACTTCATGAATTCTTTCATAATTAAACTTTAGTTGTTTTTAGATGTAAAAAAAAGGATTTATTTTTTATTGCCTATATGTATTTAAATGTTAATTTCTATTCTTATTATATAGATGCTACCAGGAAGACGCTTTTCTGTAGAACTTCGTTTAATTAGGGTAGGCGATTAATTGGGCCAAAATGTTCTGACCCCAATGTGTACCGATTAAGCGGAATTGACTGTATAAATAAATTTAATGAAACGCGTGTCTGCAAGTCTAGAAAAATATTTTCACAAAAATGAACTAGTTCTCCATGTCCCATTTCCAATCATATTTTTATAACGAGCCATCGAAAAAAATCATAATTGGAGTAGACTGTGAAATTGGGTTGGTACTTTAGCCACTTCCACATAATGACATTTATTATTTGACATTGAAACTATAAGTTTGTGTCAAATTCTTCAAAACTCTTATTAAGAAAATTAAATTTATTTAAAAAATGGTAAAATTAGTAAAATAATTAGTAACATTTTCAACAACTTCTGTAGCTATATGTAAATTTTGATTATGATTTCGATATTAAATAAATTATTTGTTTTCTTTTTTGTTGTAGTATCATTTCAATGCCATAACCTTTTTTTACAATGAAACCAAATGAAACTGTCAAGCATCAAGTAATGTGTCATTATCTGGAAGTGGCTAAAGTACCAACCCAATTTCACAGTCTACTCCAATTATGAATTTTTTCGATGGCTCGTTATTATTAAAAATGTTTTTGTTTTATACAAATTATGGGGAGTTCACTCACTCAAATAGGTTTCAAATTATCTTGTTACATACGCTGTCAGATGCGACCGATGTATAGTGGAGGCACGTTAATAGTTTTCGTCGGTTACAGCTGTGACTGTGCGATGAAACTCCTCCCTGCCTAGGCATTGTACCTATTTGTTAATTCACAATCAATTACAGTACAGTAATAAATAGAGTGCCAATTTCGAGGTGCGCTTCACTGGCGTACAAGGTCAATGCGCAGCCTTCTCCCTCCCGATCTGCAGTTTTCACAATCTCGTCTGCGATATTAGATATTACTGTTTTTTTTTTCTATACGTGGACGCGGTGTAAAGTAGTTGTTGCGTAAGCGGCTTTCTAGCTTTACTGTGCCCCATGTGCGACTTTTTAATTAGTGGTTTTTACCTACTGATGATGACAACTTAGTTGTCGAAATACGTATTTAGGATACGATTAATAATTGTGGTAAGGAGTTATATACCTTTTTAAGTTTTTACTTAACCACAGTCTCCAAAGCAAGAATTTTATTACTATGTATATTGAAAGTGAGGCTATTTGTTTTGTAACAGACTGTTACATATAATAATAATATCACAGTTAGGTGTATCGAGAAAACTACGATTGTCCGACCAAGCAGAGAAGTTAATAAGTGGATATCCTGAATTAATTTGCAGTGGTGCAAAAATTAAATGTAGTTTGCGATATGATTCTAATGTGCTGGATGAAAACCCACTGCGAACGTCACGTGAAGAGCACATATAAAAAAAAATTGGGGTAAAGTCGAACCAAGAATTTTTATTTCATTTATGCGTAACAATGATTTTACGTAATCTATCGTTTACTTTATTATCCAATGAATCATTTTGTTCATTCTGGAATAAATACGCAAAATATCTGTTACCCAGTCGTAAACGTATAGAACATAAGATTAAATCCGAATTGAAAACGAAACAATCGTAAAAAAATTTTGAGACAGAAGACGTTTAAAACGATAAGTGTTCCGCCACATTTTATTCCACATTTATTCAACTCCTATCTATCTAATCGTTCTTTCGTTCCCGGTGGTTCTGCAACCAGTTTTGCTTGCGTAAATCGTCCAGAACGTCTTACTGCGTCTGTCTGCCATTCGTTCGGTGATCGTTGACTACGCAAGTTGTACTTTATTTAAGTGCGAGTTAGGCGTTTACGGTAAGAATGATCTTGATCTTTTGTACTTTATCTAATGGTTGTCCTTTATCCTTTGTAGGATATATTTTTATCGAATACCTGTTAGGGTATTTTCCTCCGCCTACGCTATCGATTCAGTTAGAACTTCGCAAATACCAGGGGTAGGCGAGTTCGTTTCCATTGACTGAGTAATTCAATCTCTCCACGGATAATTCAAATGGTGTTAAATTTTGGATGAAAATCGCTTGAAAACGGCTCCAATTTCATTCCCGTTAGAGGAATTTTTCCCGAGGCGTGGTTGAAGAGGAAAAAAAAGGAGGCTTCTAGAACATTTACTGACGTCAGCATTATGGCGGACCACTGTTGAATTGTATGGCCGGCGTGTTTGGGCGGAAATACTATAAATTAATGCAATAATTTTCCTTGAATCCCTTTGAGGGCATTTCCATAAAGGTTGTAGTTTAGGCAGTAGCGAAGACAATTTAAAGTAGGTGTCATAATTTCTTTTTATTAAATATAAGTGCAATTCATAACCTCTTGTGGTTATTTATGTGTGTTGACATTTCATTTGCATTAAGGCTCGAGAGAAGAAGCCGGTTACTAGATATTTTGTGCATTCGATGCAGTTTGAACTTTTCGTAAAGGCTAGCAACGTAATTTTCTGACAGTTTAATACATAACATTTGGAATAGAGCTCGGTTATTGTGATGAGCATTTTAATTGTTGTAATTCTTAAGTAGTTTACAGTCAATTCATTACTGTACAGCGAATAGTTTATTCGCTCAGCTTTCCTTATTAATTTTCATGTAATATAGCCGTTCAAGGCAATATCATTGTTTAATTAGTAGATAGGTTGTTACAAACCAAGTTACGTTCTATTTTCTTGTAGTATTATTTATATTGGTTGGCTAACTATAACAAGTTTATTGTAAAATAAAACAAAAGTTTTATTTTACAATAAACTTGTTATAGTTGATGTCTTGTAGTTGTTCGATACCTTACCCACAGGTGAATGAGTTAGGCAACTGCGGTTAGGTATATTTATACATTGCCAAGTAGTTTTGGGCCAAACAAGCTTTGCTTTTGGAGCTACCTACATCCCACCCGCTTCCGTGTTACGGGGGTGCTCTGCGGAGGAATACGGTGGCGCTCACTTTCCACCTCGCGACTTTGACCCGCAACGCTCTCCAAGAAACGATCGAGTTGGCCGGCAGAGTTATTCCTTTGGGACGTTTGCCAACCGGTAGGTTCAAGGCAAAGGGGGTGGCCCAGCAGAACATCTTGCTACCACGTATAACTACTTGTATTTAGATTTTGTCGCGGAAGGTGTAGCAATAAAGCGCACGCTTATGATACGCACCTCAATTTGGCTTCTCTAGTAATAAACATAAATCGAGTATGTAGAACACGTTAATAACGACGTTTTGTGGCACGATCTTGGAAATGCAGTAGTAAATGCCTACTAATCTACAATACCTGATTTGGGTCCGTACTTCTTACAAGTAATAGATACGAATAAACTTGTCTTAACACGGCGCGTTCGTCAAATTACATAAAGTAGTACAAGATGCATATGTTGCACACTTGCGAAATATAAATGCTTGTTACAAAATCCCTGGGTGACAGACAATTTATATTTTTAAATTGGTTTTTAGGGTGCGGAATGTCATAAAATGTGTTATTAACAGTGTTATTTCCTCTCTAAATTGATGTTACTGTCATTATACGAGGGATGTTTCCAAAGTCCTGTGAATTGTGCGCTAATTAAATTACGCAGAACTTATAGGCAATGCTATTGTGATAGACAAGTCTTGACATGTTTATGCAGCTATCCAGTGCAATATCGTTCAGTCTGATTCAGGTGTTCAACCGATATAGACGCATTTTCGTAGCACTGTTTGTGTAACCATGGAAGACGCGGCTAAATCTCAAAGAGCAATAATTTTCTTTTTGTGAAAAGAAGGTGTAAAAACTTGAGAAATTATGAAACATGTTTGGCGAGTCTGCAGAATCTAAAAGTACTGTATATCGGTAGATCGATCGTTTTAAAAGTAGTAGAACATATTAGAAGACGATCACGCAGTGGTCGCCCGAGCACGTCGGTAAATAAAAGAAACATTACTACCATGGAGAACTGAAAGAGGACAGACGAATGACTATTTTTCAAATTAGTGTACGTCTAGGAATAGGTACACAAGTAAGTTCATGCGATCTTACATGATTGTTTGGGCATAAGCAAGGTTTCAGCCCGTTGGGTGCCAAGATTGTTGGGACCGAAATAGAAAGTCAATAGGTCTGACACTTGTCGTCAACTTCAAGAGCTGTTAGCCCGTTACGGTGATGAATTTCAGCAACGGATAATAACCACTGACGAAACGTGGATTCCTTATTTCAATCCTAAGACCAAAAGTCAATCCAAAGTATGGCGTAAACCCGAAGAAGGGGCTCCACTTAAGGCGCGTGCAGTTCTATCTGTTGGAAAGGTAATGCTTACTGTATTCTGGGATTGCGAAGGAATTAATGTTATGGATTATCTAGCTAAAGGTCTACAATTAACGCAGAATATTATTCGAACTTATTTTCTATAACACTGCGGCAGGCACAGAAAACGACCTGAGAAGTTGCATATGCGTTCGTTATTGCAACAAGATAATGCAAGACCGCACACCGCAAGAAAAACGAACGATTTACGATGGGAATTGCTTCCTATTCACCGGATGTTGCACTGAGTGATTTTCATCTGTTCCCAGATTTGAAAAACCTTTACGGGGTGATCGTTTTGAGAGTTTAACTAGCGTAAACCGTGCCATAAATAGGTGGATTGAGGAGACGCCGAAAAAGTTCTTCGAGGACGGCTTAAAAAAATTATCGTTGGGATAAATATATTCAATTAAATAGTGATTATGTTGAAAAAAATTATAGCTAAATTCCCAGAACTTTGGAAACATCCCTCGTAATAAGGTATGTTTCTTTAGATAAATTTGGTTTCGCTAAAGGTTTATAATGAACACAGATTTCAGAAATGTCTAATGAACTTTGATATTCCCTGGAAAAAATGCAGCCAAAGCAGATATAAAAAACTTACCTTATACTTTTCTGCAAAATACAAATATAAAATTACGATATTCCAAGGTGATGGATATTTACGGTGTAGCAGAAGATGCAAATATTTTCGTTGAGATTGTCTTAAAGCTAATTTTCATTATGTTATTACATTTACCCTAAACATAAAGACTGTTTACGAAAAAAACAATGGGTATAATTATAACGTTATGATCTGAATACCAATACCACAGTATCTTTAGCATAATGGGCTATCGTTAAATCGGGTCAAAACATCACTGAAGCATTGTACCTTGAATTAATGGCAGAGGCGTTTTTCCAAACACTCTTTAACGTATACTTATTAGTTAATTAGTAATAAATGTCTTGGTTTTAAGTCGCAGAAGCAAATTGTCATTGGAAAAAATTTACGACAAATTTATCCAGTTTATTAGTTTTAAATTTATCAAGAACATCGCCTTTTTGATGTGCAATGCAAAATTTTTGATCTGGTAATTGCGAGTAACATACACTCGTTAGAGGGGTAAGTAGTTAGTGGTGCGAGAGGATAGTCTGATGTATTACGCTCCGTCGCCGCCTGTGGTGCAGCTGCGTAGTCAGTTGTTCTTACGATGCGCGAGAGTGCAGTATGTACCATGTTCGGTAGCACAACGCATAGTCATCAAATTTCTTACGAAAGAAAATGTTGGTCCCGCTGAAATTTGGCGAAGATTGCATAATCAATATGGGGAATCAACATTGTCCAAGACCCTAGTGAAATTTTAGCATAAATAATTTCGTGTGGAACGAAATGCCATGTATAACGTAACTCACTAACGACGCCAAAAAAACAAGCACCACTGATGAAAACATTGGTACCTTTCGTGACCTTAATGTGACAGATTGTCGACTGACCATAACGGAAATTCAATAAATAGTGGGAATAAGCTATGTAGTGCCCAATCCATCATTCAGACAAAACTTGTTTCGAAAAATTTCGGCAAGATGAGTTCTAAGGTTCTTGAATGAAGATCAACGAACTGTTCGTTTTGAAGTTTCTCAAAGGCTGCTAACACGTTACGAAGCAGAAGGGGAAGCTTATTACATCGTACTACGACGAGATTTGGGTACACCACTATACACCGGAGTCCAAACGAGCAAGTAAGGGGTGAAGACAAAAAGGTGAATCTTTCCCGGTAAAGGCGAAAGTCGTTTGTGTGCGGGTAAAGTTTTGGTATTATAGAGGTGTTTTTTTGTTTTCTTCACGAATTGGGAACCGAATTATTTTTGCAATAATGTGGAGCGTTTTCGATACACTTATCTGTCCAAAAGATGGGGATGTCCGACACAACAAGTGTTGCTCTTGCATGACAACGTCCGACCGCATGCAGCTGCTCAAACGCAAGAAAAACTGGCGGAAATCCATTGGGTTGTCGTTGAACACCCTCCATATAGTCCAGACCTTTCGCCATCAGATTACTATATGTTTGGTCCACTAAAAGATGCACGTTTTAATGACGATGATCAAGTGGAGTAGTTCGGGCGTAACTCGTTAAATGCAAGCTCTCGTTCTTTTTGCCATAATGGGATAAAGACTCTACCTAGCCGCTGGGAAAAATGTATTCAGAAGAAAGAAATGTATATAGAAAAATAAGATATTGTTCATTTATTATAATTATAATTCAATAAAAAGTTATTAACAAAGGTCGGTTCGTATTTGATCCACCCTCGTATTCATTTATAAAAAGCAAAGAGTATCGGGTCGAGAATTGATCCCTGAGGTACACCCAACGTCACGTCATATATGTATATGTAAGAAAAGAAAAATCGTAATATTAAATTATTTTTAATAAATACAAATTCATTACGGGGTCGTTATACAATATTCAAATCAATGGTTACTAATTATTATACAATGGCTACTGTGTAAATGATCTTTTCTAATGTGTGAAACGTAATTATGTTTATCGGGAGCAAAAATGCTTTTTTCTATTTTGCGTTCGAAATGAACTCATTATGAAACCAAAAACAGTATCGAAATGAGCTCTATTTCGATACACTTTTTTTCATTTTTCAATGTTGGCGTTGTTCGAATACAGAAATAAATAACATTGCTGTCATATGATTTTAAGAATTTATGTACATTTGACAGATATAATATATGTTCGTATTTTACACAAACAACGTATGTTGTATACAATTGACAACAACATATATATGTTTCTATGTCACTCATGTTTATATTTTTAAATGAAATATCAAGTAATGTTAACGAAAATTAATAAATAATATGTAATATAATATCCTTCGCGGATAGCAAGATTTAAATTTGAAAATGTCAAGTATCAATGTGACCAACTGCATGCTTTATATAAAAATTAAACTCTGAACTTTCAAATTAAATAATTCCAATTTAAGCAATTTATTAATGTAAAAAACGCAAAATAGAAAAAATAGTATAAAAAACTCGTTTCATAAGGCCCTTTGCCGCACTCGCTCTTTAGAAAACTCGCCGCAAGCGGCTCGTTTTCTAAACTGATCTCGTGCGGCAAAATGGTGCCTTATGAAACTCGTTTTTTAATATACTATTATGGATTTCACACCATTGAAATACTGATGGCTAAATCTCAGCAAGTATACAAAATAATGACAATTTTCCAAAATTTAAAATGCAGATAATTTGGGTCGCAAAAGGTTAACCCAAATCGACAATACAAGAATTTACGAATCAATATCAACATAATGTTGAGTCAAAGTTGCAATACATATATAAAAATAAAGTAAAACATAACATTAAGAAAATGGCGTTGGGGGGAAATACCTACAGGATACAATCATAAATGAATTGAGTATTTTAAACAAATTTATGTAAAAAATCTAGAATAGAACTAGTTAGTTATTTTTTAAATTTATTTTTCTACACATGTATTTATGAGCTCTATACTGAAAATGTTGAAGTTTTATCAATTGAATAATAGTTTTTCTAGGCTTAAATACACTCGTGGACAAAAATTCCGGCCACTGAAGTAAATGTTTGTTATCATAACTAAAATTTCCTTTTTTTGTATGAAATATTATGTATGAAATAAGAATTGGAAATTAAGAAGACACAAAACAATTAATTTATCAAAACAGCCAAAAGAAAAACAAACATAATGACGAACCAAAAAAATTTAAACCAATCCAAAAAATCTTGATGTGCTCTTTATTCAGCTTTTATCTGTTGTGTTGAAAGGTCGTTTCAACTGTCAGAAAATGTAGCCCAAGCAGTAGCTTTGAACGAAGATGGACGCAGTATTCGATACATAGCTGCTGTCTTGAATATTCTCAGGAGTACCGTCCAAGATGCAATACAGCCAGATTGTCAAACTGGGGAATACACAAGAAGACCAAGAGCAGGCAGACTTCATACAACAAACCGGCGAGAAGACCGTTTTATGATGTTGTCTATACTACGGGATCGTGGTTTACCATCAACAATTATGTCTCGCCAAGTCGAAGACGTACGGTACTGCAATTTCTGCACGAACCGTTCGCCGAAGATTGAAGGAATACGGAATGATGTCAAGAAAACCTGCTGCTTGTCCACTTTTGTACCCAGCTCATCGTGTCCGGCGACTACGATTTGCCCGTAAACATAGACATTGGACAATGGATCAATGGAGCTCTGTATCGTTCACGGATGAGTCTCGCTTTTGTCTGCGTTCACCAGATGGACAAGAACGTGTGCGGAGAAGGGTTGGTGAAAGATTTTCAGCGTGTTGTGTATCTTCAAGAATGGCATTTGGTGAAGGCAGTATAATGGTATGGGCTGGCATTCTCATTGAAAATGTAACCATGACGGCTATTAGGTATCAACGTTTGTTTAGCTGATCACATTGTACCATTTGCTCCATGCGTAAGTGAGAATTTTACTCTAATGCACAATAACGTTCGATCTTACTCCACACGGGTGGTTTAGCAATATTTGGATGCGATTAACTTTCGCCGTTTGCAATGGCTAGCTCGAAGCCCGGACTTGAATCCTATCGAAAATTTATAGGATTCATTAATGCGACGTGTTCGACATCGATAACACCCATACCGGTAACCATTCGGGATCTTCGAATAGCTCTTCGTGAGGAATGGGAAAACATTACAGAAGAAAAGCCGCCAACTGCATTCAAAGTTTACCACGCCGTATGGCAGAAATCATTAGAGCTCGTGGAGGTAGTACGCACTATTAATCGCTTAAATTGTGTGAAAACGTAGATGTAAAACCTAGCCAATAAAACCAATGAATTTGTTAATTTTGCACAGTTTACTGTTTCGTGACCCTTTTTAATTGAATAAAATGTTAACTACCTCTTCTATTTCTCATTCTTACGTTGTAGATAATGTTTCATGTCTTGTTAAAAAACAAGACAAAATTAAATTTTTCTTGTACTAACAGACATTTGCTTTGGTGTGCGGAATTTTGGTCCACGAGTGTATAAATATGCGAAATATTGGTTTTATATTTACACTACTGCATGTATTTCTTTCGCACTAGTATGCTTTTATGAAAAGCTTTGGGGATATCATGCAATCACAGAATTACATTAAAACTACGTATCAACATACATTTGTTAAATAAAAGATATGAGCTACTATAGACCCAAGCATGGTAAACTTATAAATATCTCCTATTTCATCAAAAACTAATCCATCAACTTTCTGTTCAAGTATTACGCCCCTTGTTTATACTAACTCAAAAGATACTGTTTATACACCTATAATTTGTTTCAAAGATATTCTTAGTCATCAACGTCCTTGAAATTCTATTGATTTTTGTGGTATTCGAACCTTTCACTAGTCTATTTTGTCATAACAGGCAATAAATATAGTACATCAATTTAATTAAGTCACTAAATCAAAAACTCGATAACTTCCTAATCATGTAAGTACAGCAAACAATAAACTATCATTTTGTTGTTTGTGGTCACATATTTTGCAATATTCAATTTAAATTTAAAAAAAAACAAAAATTAATAGACTATAAATATAAAGTGAATAAATTTCAAATATTACTTACAATGTACACAAAATACTGGTGTTACTACATAAAATTCCTGTAAAGTATGTATACCCTTGAGATCAGATTCTGAAAAATCAAACAGAAAAGTCTGTAATATCCTAGATCAAAAAATTATGGAAAAAAATACCTCTTGCCGTAGTAAATAACGAATGTGATGCTTCAACGCCAACCGCCGAGGGGTGGTGAATTGTATTATTGACTTCACTCCCCAGAAGTTTTACTATCTCCACTAAAAATTTTAAAAAACCAGCATTAGATTTTTATGTTCAAAATCCTAGTATAAAAAAGTGTATTAAATAATAAAGATTAATGTACTCTAAGCTTCAGGGTTTATCAATTTATACATTTACAAAATTATATAAATAGCTTTAAGCGATAATTTAATTCTGAAAAATAAATATACCAAAGATGTTCTCTTAACATACGAGGGATGTTTAACGGAAAAGTGACTTTTAAATGAAAAACTATTATTGGTAAGAAAATGCTTTGTTTTTTTACACAATCGCCTTTTAACTTTATATACTAAGACCAACAATATTTTATGCCTTACAAAAAGTAGGATCTCTGAAACTCTGCAAAATAGGCCTCTGCCTCAGCGACCTTCTCGTTCGATGCGAATCTCCGCCAACTGACCCAATATCTTTACGCTCGGGAATAAAAAAAATTGCGAGTCCAGATCAGTCGAATATGAAGAAGCATGAGACAGCAATTCGAAATGTACTAGTAATTCGACAAATTTAGCGGTTATAATTTAACTCAACTCATTTGTTATAAACAAATGAGCTGGTGCATGATCATGTTGAATCAACTTTTTTTTTCTTAAGCAAATGTTACCTCCATTAAAAGGATGGAATAAGTTTGCATACTCCTCGCGTCCTGTGATCATTCCTTCTTCATCCAAATAATCGATATAGATTATGCCGTGCTAATCTCAAAACACCATTGCAATAACCGTTCCGGCAAGTGGTACCATTTTGCTTTTTTTGTACTCGTTAGCCAAAGAAAGCCCATTGTTTCGACTGTTTTTATGAAAAGACTCCCTTGAAATTGTCAGGCATTTCGTTTTTTGAGTAAACGCGACACGCACATTGCCAATATTTAAATATTCTTGCAAGATATTGAATACACGTTCAGTAGAGATGTTTACAACGTGAGCTACTTGACACACCTGCATCGGCCATCTTTCAACATCCTATCACCTTTATTAATCATTTCCTTGGCAGTCACTATAAACGAACCTAGGCGCTGAACGTCATCCGTGCTCATATGATTTCAACAAAATAAAGCAAACCACTTAACTATTTAATTACGAATTAATTTTACCATAATACTATTTTAACTTTTCTTGGGGTTTTTTAATGCTTTTTCGATGCAAAAATAGGGTTTTATTAGCACACGAAATTTTTTTATATTCACAGTAAACTTAACTAAACTAATTCGCTTTCGAAGCATGTGAAAGACTAACAATTTGATATGTCTATTTCAAATTTTGTAACTTTGTTAGAATTATCAAATGTCATAAAACGTATTTATCCTGATGAACTTAGGGACTCCTCTGTCAAAAAGTCACAGTACCGTCAAGTGGACCTCGTAACCAATTAGTGATGAATTATTGATTCAAATCTGAGTTTGAAAAAACTGGCATTAAAAACTAATTACGCGCCCAAGAAAGTTGTTGAATAATAAATCATGTTCATTAGTTACCATAAAACGCTGACATAATGAATTTCATTCTTAACATCAAACCAGTAGATTTTTGCGTCACCTTGTTACGATTGATAAAATTTGGCTCCATTACTCTATGTGCCAGACTCAGACGTGTCAGGAAATGTCCAGGATATTTTGGGATTCGAGATACTTTTTATCAGTTTCATCGATCAAAACTTTTACTGTAAAAAATATCACAATTATATGATAGAGGAAGATCGTTATGTTCAGACCGCAACTCCAATATTGATGTGAAAGCGATCAGTAGCTTCTTTTGTTCATTTGGGTGTATGAAAGATATGCTTGGTCGGTTAAATTGGGAAAACACTATTTCTGCGATTTATGATATCCGCGATACAGTTGTCGCAGATATATGATGCCAATTTGACGGGAAATGAGACTCGAAATAAAAGAAATCAGTCAGGAAATTCAGTTTTTGTTTTATTTTTACGTATAATGGAAGCCAAGAAACTATTATTCTAACATTAGAGAATAAACAAGCGTCCTGTAAAGCAATGGGTATATACGGGTATGCTGCAATCGTACAATCGGTGGTACGCAATAGTTTCTGATATTTGAATCACGCAGGTAAACGGAGGTAGCTACAATCAAACGTCGCTACCTGAAGTTGGTTGCACCTTTTATGAGACAGTATGCCAAGCGGCGTCATTGTACGTGGAAACGTTTTTTGTTGGTGAACAGTTTTTCATTGTTTTGCCTGCTTATATTTGCGATTTTTTAATGGCCGATTTGAAGTAACAGCATATCAACAATATTAAGCTCAGTAAGATTCGGGGATGACATTATAGAAGTCTGCATCTTCACCAAAAACCAAAGCAAACCCAAAAATCAAAGCAAGATGTTTTTTCAATATCGATGGGATTATTCATCAAGAGTTGATGCTTCTAAATTAGACGATTAATGCAGAATTTTATCTGCTAACGGAGGTAATAAGAAGTAAGCAGCCCAGAAAAATGGGTTTTCCACCATGATAACACAAGGCCATATACCTCTTTCATGATGCAGCACTTTTTGGCGGAAATAGCAGGGCCATGGTTTCTTTTCCAGAGTACTCGTCTGACTTAGATCCTTGCGACTTGTTCCTCTTTCCGAAGATGAAAATCAAATTGAAGAAAGGTAAATTTGGCACGATTGAAGAAATTGAAGCTGAATCGTAGACGGTGCTGAACTTATTAATAAAACAAGATTTCCACTATAAGTTTCGTGGTAGAGGCCGTTTACACTCCCAAGGTAAAAGTAAAGGTTTGAAGGGAAAGGAGGTAGATACAATCGAAGTATTCTGCAATTTTATTTCTAGCTATAAGAATCCATTCAAAGATAATGACGTACTAATGCGTGATAGTATTTTCTGCCAACAGGCTTTACATTTTAATTATAAAACGCGTTTTTTTTCACATGACAGCAACACACTATTCCAGCAATACAAGCTGTCCCGTATCGTTATGTTCAAATTTTAGGAGTGTAAAGTAGACTTCATTTCAAGTAACAAAAACGCAAAACTTGTATATCCATTTTTATTTGTTTCAATGTTACAGATCTATGAATGTGATTGTCAGATCATGAAAAAAATGTAATCCTAAAGTCAATACAAACTGATTTTATTTAAAAAAAGTTATACGATTGAATAACAGGCCTGTGATTGTTAACGTCGCATAATAAAATGTTATCCTAAAATAAATAAACACGTGTCGTAGTGCATACAGTAATTTCTTGGAGATCTACAAAAAAGAGTACTGGAAATTGATTTATGATAAAGAAGGTTCTTACTTATTTCGTAAGTGCTGAACCATGAATATCATACAATAAACAAATGTTCAGATGACTGTTAACGTTGCATTTTTTCATTACGTTTCAATTCATACAACAGCTAGTGAGTGGACATGTTTTCTTTATTCAAAATGTCTTACCGATTTTCTTCTCAAGAGTATGCGGACACGCATTTTGTGTATGGCTACTGTAACGGCAGTGCACGTCAAACAGTTATTGAATACCGACATCGGTTTCCCGATAGGCGCATTCCTCATTATAGAGCGGGATGCACAGACTTATAGGGAACAGGGGCCACTCGGGAAAATTATAAGCCAAGGACGGGCCACTACAAAGAATACTTATTAATACAAATATTTTTATTTTTAAATAGTATGAATTACTACAAATGATAAAAATAAAAGAACATTCAAAAATGTTTCTTGTAATTATGTAATTGTAATGTAATCTAATCATTACAATGTAATATTTAATGTTTTATTATTTTGATGCATGACATTGCATTGACCTAACAATTTTGTTTATGTTTGGCTCCACATTACTTGTCCCCACACGTAAAATTGCTTCCAGATTTTCTTTTGCCAGACGGCTTCGATTTTTTGTTTTGTTAAGTTTCATCACTGAAAACGTTTGCTCAAAAATATACGTCGATCCAAATAAGCTTGCGCATTTCAATGCATTCATTCGCAACTCTTTATAAGCGGTTTTGTCAACGGTAAAAGTTGCGTAAATTACCTTCATTAAACTTGTTTCGTAAATTATCATCATTTTGCATGTCTATCAATTCCAGCTGTATTGATTCTGGTGAATTTTCGGGTGAAATGTTGAAACGATTGCTGAAAATGTCTAATAGAGGTTTAACTTTTTTGAAGTCTAGAAAACGATCATGAAAAGCTTGTATTAAAATATCAATTTTTTCAACATAAGCGAAATTGACATAAGTTTTATTGAATTTCTCCATAATTATTTTGTAGTTCGGAAAATGGCTGTAATTGGCTGAATTGATTTGAGTCCTGAAAAGACTCAATTTGCATTGAAAGGACGAAACATGAGAGTATAACTGCGAAATCAATTGATCTTTGCCTTGGAGTCGCGTATTTAAGACATTCAAGTGATTTGTGATGTCTACAAGAAACGCTAAGTCACACAGCCAATCAGGGTTGTCGAGTTCGGAGACGTCCTTATTCTTTTCCGCCAGAAATATTTTGATTTCTTCAATCAAGTTAAGAAACCGCTCTAGTGACAACCCACGACTTAGCCACCTTACTTCAGTGTAAAGCAGGAGATCACCATATTCGCTTTCAATATACTCGAGAAATTGTGTGAATTGTCGGTGATTGAGACCTCGTGATTTTATCAAGTTTTCTGTTTTTAGTTTGTAAATACTCTTTTACCATAGTTATTATCCCAGATTTACTTCCAACCATTGAAGGTGCTCCGTCAGTCGTAATTCCAGATAATTTCGTTAAATCCAAATCCATTATAGAACATTTTTCCAGAAGAGCTTTGAGCATGTCACTCCCCTTAGTTTGACTTGTCAAAGAACTCATACCAATCAGTTCTTCACTCACTTCAAAATTTTGCGTTACACCTCGTAGAAATATTAAGAGTTGAGCAGTGGAACTTCTGTAGATTCGTCGAGTGCTATAGAAAAATACTCAAAACTTTTCGATTTCGTAGCTACTTGCTCTTCTATATTAGCTGCTAATGTGGTAAGTCTTCTTGAAACAGTCATCCGATTTAGTTGAATTTTCTCAAACCTCTTTGCATCTTTCGGACACATTTTTTTTTGCGGCGATATCTAAACACTGCTTAACAAACTCACCATCTTTAAAAGGCCGACAAGTTTTCGCTATTATTCGAGTTATTTCAAAGCTAACTTCAGTAGCTGTTTCAGCATCTTGAATTGGTTTTGTAAACAATAGCTTGCTGGCCTATTAGATCCCTTTGTAAAGTGGAAATTTTTTGCGTTCGATTTTCGCCGGTAAATTTGGTAAAAGTATGATGCTGGGTTTCATAATCCGTTTTCACATTATATTCCTTCGGAATAGAAACACTACTCTTGCATATTAAACAGACACTTTTGTTATGCGATGAAATAAAAAATATTTTTCGGTCCAAATATCTTGAAACTGTCGATTTTCATCTTCAACCTTACGACTACGTTTTTTACTGGGGCCTGGTTTATCCATATCAAAATTGATATTATATTGTTACGTAGATAGATGCCAAGTTCGAACGACGAAATATTTATTCTTCACAGATTACAATTCAAACAATATAACATTCGCTTGTCCGTAGTTAAAACTTAACTGCCCCGATAGCGGGCGATTCGTTGTATTTATACGAGTTACATAACATCGAGAACCTACCACATTGTTCGGGGATAATACCGACGTGTTTCGCGAATCTTCGAGTAATCTAGTTGGTCCGACAGATTTATAGTCTGGTAACAATATGCTTGGAACGACAAGGAGCATACCTGTCCTACGTAGTAAACCTGAACAAGAAAGTAGTAGGTACTTAAAGATACATATCTTACTAACAATTACAAAAGTTAGAATAAAATAAAAAGTTAAGAAATATTGATTTGAATGGATTTTTACCTACTTTTGTAGTTTTTCGAACAATTTTTAAAATTCGTTGGCGGGCCGCATAAATATCGACAATGGGCCGCATGCGGCCCGCGGGCCGCGGTATGTGCATCGCTGTTATAGAGCCTTTCTGGAAGTACACAGACAATTTCGGGAATGCTGACTGCGTGATTGTCTTTTCGACCAAGGAGTAAATTTTCCAGCAGACTTAGAGGAAGAAGCAGTAGCTATTGTTACAAGGGATCCAACTCTCAGTGTACGTCGAATCGCTAAACAACTAGGAGTGCCACGAACGACAGTTTGGCGAATTTTAAAACGTGAGGGCTTATATCCATATTACTATCGCAGGGGACACGGTTTGCTTGAGGCAGACCACTATGTTCGTCTAGTTTATTCTACCTGGATATTAAGACAGTCACGGCTTCATTTCAGTTTCTGCAGAACAGTCCTCTGGACAGATGAATCTACGTTCACGAGAAGTGGTGTTACAAATCTGAGAAACCTGCACAGGTGGTCATCAGAAAATCCCAAAGCTATACATACGCTCATCTAAATTTCAACATGAATTTTCTATTAACGTTTGGGCGGCCCTAATCGATGACTTGTTGATTGGTCCTGTCGTTCTTCCTGGGAGGTTAAATGCGGACAATTACCTTTAATTTCTTATTGACGAACTGCCAGGTCTTTTAGGCCAGGCGCCGACTTGCAATTTTCGATTGCGCAACTGTTTGGTTGCATTAGTGACTACCACAAAGTTAAACGGAAGCGCGCTGATTTGCAATTGAAAGTCACTGCAACTGTTTAGTTTGTGTTTGTGCTCAAATCGAATGATCGCACTGGCCCGCGCAACTGCGCTGTGTCACATTAAATTCAATGCGGCTCCGCTCACTTGTAGTTGCAACTGTGGTTGCAATGATTTTTTAAGTAAATTGTAATGAAAAATTAAATGAAACACAGTAGTAACTACTAATAGATTGAAGTAATGCATAGTTATGAAGAAGCTCTAAAAGTTCGTCAAAACGGGCCACACTCATTCGGTAGTATTTGAAAAATTTTTCCGGATGAACTCGCAAGTCGTCATATAATTTTTGAAATTGCCCTTTGGTTGATCGTTGAGCAGTCATTGGATGCAGCCAGAACCTCTGCTTTCGTTGATTTCTCTTCCTTCTTCTTAATTCAAGCGCACATACCACTGCCACCTCATCGAAGTTCATTTTGAAACTAAACAGTTCAGTTGCATGTGTGCGCGGTCCCATTTATCCAATCAGTTCAGTTGCGTATGTGTGCGGGGTTTGATGCAATCGCGACCAAACAGTTGTGCAATCGAAAATTGCAAGTCGGCGCCTGGCCTTAGAGGATGTCCCACTGAATGTTCGACGAGACATGTGGTTTCACATGGATACCACCACATTTCGGAACTGCTGTTCGAAATTAGGTTGTCAATTATCCAAGATGGATTGGTCGAGGTGGTCCTGCGCAAGTTTCGAACACTAGAGAAGAGTTGTTGGATCGTATTCACCTGGCTGCCGAGCAAATTACATTTTTTTCATGATCTGACAATCACATTCATAGATCTGTAACTTTGAAACAAACAAAAAATGGATAAACAAGTTTTGCGTTTCTGTTACTTGAAATGAAGTCTACTTTACACTCCTAAAATTTGAACATAACAATACGGGACAGCTTGTATAATAACAATACAGACAGCATTTATATGATACTAGTTAGTTTATGCCGCTCCTATCAAAACTTCTATTATTCATTCTTGTTGGAATTTTTCCTAATGCTAAGTACAAAATACGAACCACTTCATTCTTTAGTAAAAGGAAGTCTGGTTTGGGTAGCAGACTACATATAATATTTTGTATATAATTGATCAATTGTCAATTTTCTCTGTCTGAGCTCTCTATAAACATACTTGTGAATGTAGAATATACCTACCGTTACTTTAAAAAATGTTTGCAGACCTAATATATTTTTTATTTTAAGATGCAAATACCTTTTTTTAATTTGTTGAATGGAAATTTACTTTTTCCCCCTATTATTATTACAAATATAGTACTAAAATAAACCATAACAAATAGGAATGTACCTTTACTATTGTCCCGCAAGATATCCTCAGACAGTAGAAAAATACGAACACGTGTCGGGGAAGTACGGATAGTAAACGAATAATATTTCTTGAATACTGTTGATGTTTACATTTGTTTTCTATCAGTAATGCGAAGCTTAACTGTGTTGGCAAGTACTCTTAGTGACAACGTTGTTTTACATTATCATGATGTGTATGGTTAATTATTAAATAACGAATAAATTAATTGCTATTTGTGTTTACTTTAGAAATAAAAATATATGTGTTTTGGTTTCCAAGTTTTATGGAATGGTATGTATTTTACATGCATGTAGTTTGTATTATCTTCTTTAATAAGGTACTACTTTGATTTATAGATTTACAGAGCACCAATCATTTTTCTAAAATTAGTACCAAGTTTAATGTCTAAATTAAATCATTTTAACATTCAAAAACTTTTATACAATAATTCTTTAGGACATGTATATTTAAAGCATTTATTTAAAATACAAAGCATTTTATATTTAATTAATATTTTACATTTCACAAACTGTTGTGGCATGTTGTGCTACTTACAATTTTATACATAATTAAATATTTATAAATATGACTCAGTGGTATTTGTAATATATAATTATCTTTTATTGAGGTTGAATTTAGCAAAACTCTAGTTATCTACTGACCATGTGTATTCTGATTTATTATACATACCTGGGACAAATCCTTCTTTTCCAGTCCTTCTGTTATAAACAAAAATTCTTCCTGCAGAAAGTAATCTTCTTGATAAAGATGATTGAGCTGGTGTAATAAGAAGATCATCTTTGTTAACATGAAGGGCATTTTCTTCATTAGCATGGGGCACATATGTATGAAGAGCTTTGTAAAGTACAGGGTCCCCCATAGCAGTTTAAACTTAATTTCCAACTCGAACTAAGCAAACATCTCATTGCATACCAAAAACTCTGCTTTTATATTATCTTTATTTCAATAAGTTCTGGAATGTGGTATATAGGTATTTCACTGATATCTATACAGTTTTTTTAAGTGTATGTACTTTCATTGTTATAATAACAAACTGTGAGACCACATTTTGCACTTTATTTATTTGTTTCTAGACTTTGTATGCACATCATTTAATTCAAAATTTACTATGACCACAATAAGCATTAATTTTTTTTATTTTAGTCATATGTCAACTTTCGTCTTTTTAAAACGTCCACATAACCATTTTGACACATATTTTTTTCACACACAGTACATTGTAACAGATCCACTATTTCAACACCATATATATTTATATTACATTAAATATTTTAAAGTACATATTTCTAAAATACTATTTATTAATATTGATAAATCACATATCATTTTTTAGTGGAGTATTGCAGATATTTTTTACATAAATATTTAAGTTTTTAACAATACCCAAACCTAAATGCACAACAATGGCGTCATCTGTCATATACTAAATGACAATATTACTAACACATTACCAATATAGAAAACATATATAATATGCTTGCTTACGTTTAAAAAATGTTTTATTCGTTTTGAAATTTAATATTCTGTGACTGACATAAATACAAATATATTTATCTTATTTACATGAAACTATGCTATATTCAAACTTTCATCTTATAGCATAAATATTCTTTTAATTAAGCCCTTGTTTCTAATTTCATTTAAAATTCAACTGACAAGTGCAATACGAACTTTATCTTATCTTGTACTTATCTATACCCCACATGAAAAGTACACATGAATTTTTTTCCTACATTTGTTTCTAATTTCATTGCATTTATTTGTGGCTGTAATAGACAACTCGGCATGAAAGTAGTTTCTCTTATCCAGATCCGTATGTGACATATGTTGTGACATATGTTGAAGTTATACAAAATTTAAATACCGTAAAAATGACAGAAAGACCAGCAAATTGGGGTAAACTATTAGCAAACAATTATATCGAATTATATAAATATGAACAAAATGGTGATTACGAAAGAGCTATTAAAGTTTGCAACAAAAGTAAGTAATGCTATGCAAGTACAAGAAAAAGTAACATAATGCTTGACAGTATGTATAAAAAGTGTATTAACATACTAATAATTTTCAATTTAGAGCTCATGTTGCATTTTAGGTAAAAAACTAAATATGTATCTTAAACATAACCAAGAATGTAACTATGTTAATTTCTCGTATTGAAAATAATTAAGAGGTACTAAGTCATATTTTGATTATGTTTTTGGATGTTAATTTATTAAACTTATTGACTAGCTTATATAATAAAATTTATTTTAAAATATGTAAGTATATCCTGTACTACATTCGATACAAATAGTATTTATTGTTTTAGTCCTTCATAATTATCCAGAGGAAACACTTGCATTCAACTGCAAAATAGTGTGTTTTATACACTTGGGAAAATTTGAAGAAGCACTGCATTTTATGAAAAGTAGCTCTCATTCTAAGTATTTTTTCTCAAGAAACATTAAAAATAACATTTAGAAATTATTTTTGTAGGAAATTTTGTTTTGAGAAAGCATATTGCTTATATAGATGTAATAAACCCCAAGAGGCATTAAATTTAATTGATGTACAGGAAGAATTAAGTGGTAAAGTAAAAGAATTAAAAGCACAAATATTATATCGGTTGGAGAGATTTTCTGAAGCATTTGAGCTTTACATTGAACTTGAGCAAGATGCTGAAGATGATTATAATGATGAAAGGCAAACTAATATGGGAGCATCACTTGTTTATTCAGAAAGTAATCAAATAGTAAGTGCACATAGAATTTTTAATAAAAGTTAGTAATAATATTAAATGTGTCTGTTGTCTATAATGAAAACATTAAAAAAGTATTAGTTATGATTAAAGACGGCAGACTATGTGCCCCACACTGTTAAATTTAATAATACACATAAGGTGTATTAGATAAAAATGTAGATTTTACAAAATTAGGGCAACTTTTTACCAATACTGAAGATCCATTGTACAGATACAAAGAGCACTTAACTATGCAAATATAACATCTCTCAACGTCGAACAATCCTTCTCAGTATATAAACATATTATTATTAAATTTGACAGTGTGGGCACATAGTCTGCCGTCTTTAGAATGACGCGCGTTTGACTCATCAAATGTTACTTTGAAGCAACACATTTACGAAATGAATAAATCTACATTTTGTAGATTTTACAAAATTAGGGCAACTTTTTACCAAACTGAAGATCCATTGTACAGATACAAAGAGCACTTTAACTATGCAAATATAACATCTCTTAAAGTCGAACAATCCTTCTCAGTATATAAACATATTATTATTAAATTTAACAGTGTGTGCACATAGTCCGCTGTCTTTAGTTATGATGAATCTTATAAAGATAAAACGAAAAAAAAATTGTTTGATTAAGTTCAAAGTTGCTAGTGTTAAGAAAAATGCAAAAATCTAACTTAAAGTAAGTAACAATTAAATTTTTCTGTAAATAGCTATGAAAAACGTTATACAGAAAGTCAATTAATTTATCTCATTTATTAGTAAGTGAAATGAACAAATAAATCTATTCTACAAAAATATAGTTATAGAAGTTAAGCAAGTTTTACTTTATATCTAACAAAACCTATATATAATATTTAGTTAAAAGAATATTATAATTTTGCTATAAACTATCAAATTGTGTAGTATTTACCAATCAATTTATTGGTACTCTGTTGATACAGACTTAAAAAATCATCAGCGTTACAGAATATTTTATTAGATCTTATTGTATTTTTTTTTCAATCTACAAATTTGAATTAAATCTGGATTGAAAGATTGATTTAGCTTACACTAATGTTATTCTTAGTTAATCATTTTTCTAATAGTCTAACTGTATGCTTGGAATTGTTATCATGCTGAGAATACCATCTAAGCGCCATGTTCTATTTGACAAATGACATGTTTTCAAATATATTTATTTATTACAGAATATATAATGTATTGCTCAAGTGCCTTTCTTTATATTACTCGTTAAAGTAGATTTTATTTTTTGACACTTATCCATAAATTTCGCTTACAAGTGCGATGAATTGCGTAACTTTATATCACGTTTCTTCACGGCCGTCCAACGACATTTAATGGTTACCTCTAACTTGTTTATATCATTCCCAGCATTGCCATCTTGTGCACTTTAAACATTTTTGATTAGTTATTTAAAAGGCACTTTTTTTGACATGGTTCAATGGTTTCCAAGTGTCCAGTAAATACATTTTTTAATAACGTAGTTGTTAAAAATGTTTATTTTTATTAAATTTTATAATTTCATGGCGATTATACTAGACTAAAGAATCCTTTAAAAGGACACAATATAACGGCTGTTCAGAAACATTCGAAGTCAAGTGGGCTCTGAACAAAAAATCGTATATCTTTACTTAAGTATCTGATTTGTAATAATTATTAAATGTCAACTGTTGTCTGTCAAAAATTGTCAGAATCTAATATCGAAGATACTAATTTATATTTTTTAATTTTGAAAATGGTATTTACTAACGTACACAAAGCATTCATGGTTGAAGCATATTTTCGAAATGGTCAAAAGATCGATGGCCAGTGGAAGTATTCAATTCAAGCTTGTTTGGAAGAATTTCGAGATGAATTTCCCAACCTTGCTTTTGATTATAATACTTTTCAGTGTACACTAATCAGAATTGTTCCAGTTTTTCGACAAACTGGTAGTGTGGGACGCCAAGAGGGTGGTGGGCGACCAAAAGTCCGGACAGAAGAAGTGATTGGGAATGTTAGAGAAATAATGACTGATGCCCCTAAAACTTCAGTAAGAACTCTTGCTCAACAAACCAGGTTGTCAGTTGGTTCTTGCCATAAAGTTTTAAAAGAAGATTTACAGTTATTCCCATATCGTATAACTTGTTTGCAAGAAATCCTCGATATTGATTATCCGCGACGAGTAGTATTTTGCGAATGGTTTACAAATAATTTTAATGATGATGTCCTAGACAAAATTTTCTTTTCAGACGAAGCATGGTTTCATGTTAGTGGATATGTTAACTCGCAAAATATGAGAATGTGGAGTGATACAAAGCCCAATCATTTTTATGTTGAAGCTCCTTTACATCTCAGAAAGTTGGTGTTTGGTGCGCTATAAGTAGAAGAAGGATTATTGGTCCTATTTTTTTTAATGGCACCTTGACTGCAGAAAGATATCGACAGGAAATACTATTGCCTTTCTTTAATCAACTTCGCGATGATGAACTAGCTTTGGGATACTTTCAACAAGATGGTGCTAGAGCTCACACAGTGGGGGAAACAATGAATATGTTACAAGAAGTGTTTGGAAATCGTTTAATTAATTTGAACAGCGATCATGAATTTCCTCCAAGATCTTGTGATCTTACACCGTGTGATTACTATTTATGGCCTTTTTTAAAAAATTCAATTTATCAAGTACCTGTGCAAGATTATATAGATCTCCAAAACATAATTATAAATAAAATTAGTGAAATTAGAAATAGTCCCATACGGCAAAATGTATTTAGTAGCAATCGGAGGAGGTGCGTAAAATGCTTGGAAGAAGGTGGTGGATATTTTCAACATATTTTATAATTATGGTCATTATTGTAGGTAATTTATACAACTACAATTTATGATATTTATTATAAGGTTGTAATGTAAGGACTCTACAAACAATTTATTTGTTTCAAACTTATTTTAAGCCATTTCTTACAATAATTTATTGAATGTTAATATATTAAGCTAGTACGATAACTAGATACTATTGTCACTATAAGATGAATAAAACTTTTACTTGTAAAGTTATTTCCTCTTAATTCTGCATTGTCTTTTTACATGTTACTACAGATTAGATGAGCTTTATTACACAAGAATGAATAGCATATTAATTGGATTATGTAATTTTTTCCAATTATCGCATGAAGAGGTGCTATTGTTCAGCAAGAATTCTCTAAAATATCAAAATACTTAATTTGAAATTTGCAAATTAATTACTGTTACCTTCTAAAATCATTATTTGACTAGTTTATATTAATTAATATGGCATATTAAAGTAATATATTTCGATATAAACTGACATTTGCGTGTATGATAACCTATAAAATTGATTAAGTAAATGTTTCAATCTATGTCAGATATGACTTCATATTTTCAAGGACTACTTAATTAACTATCAAATATTTTTTCTCTTTATCGTAATTTCATTAGTATAATTAGGATTTATTAATTCTGTCTAAAATCGAAAAATAAGAACTGCAAAACTATATTTACATTAACTTAAGTTTTTTCAAAATAGAATTTTGATAGGTTATAGCTTTAAAACTGAATTGAAACCTTTATTTTAAGTAACGGGTGTTCAGAAACATTCGAAGTCAAGTGGGCTCTGAACGAAAAATCGTATATCTTTACTTAAGTATCTGATACTAATTTGATAACCTATAAAATTGTGTTAAGTAAATGTATCAATCTATCTCAGACATGACTTCATATTTTCAAGGACTACTTTGACTTCGAATGTTTCTGAACACCCGTTATACTTTTAACAATTAAATTACTTCTAGAACTACAATACAGCATTTAAATAAACAGCAACAAAAGAAACTTGTTAAGAAATTACATTATTTACTGTAATTCGTATAGGAAATATTTATTTATTTAATTAGACTTTACAGAACACAGTCGTAAAAATGTCTATGATAACGAACCAAAAATCTTAATGAAATTAACAAAATGAAGAAAAACTAATTCAAATCAAAATCTACATTATGTACATATTTAAAAAAATGTAGCTTGCGTGCAATTAAATAAATCTAAGTCAAATGACACGCCATTCGGTTCTTTAGTGGTTGAATTTAGTCTATCGTTAAGTCTATACATTGTTCGATGGTAATGCACAGAAAATACATCGTTATTTCTAATAAACGCCGTTGGTGCTTTCATATTGAAAAGAGGCAGTAACTCGAAACACCTTACATAATTATCTAAGAGTTTGAATCCAAATTTGAGATATGCCTTGCTCCTTGATTCTAAAGATTCAAAATAATTATATGGCATTTTTATCGGTATTTAGCTTATAAATTAAGTAATTCACCACGTACGTTCTCTTTCAATGCGTTCACGATATGTAGCAGTATTGGGATCTTATACAATACAGCAATATTCCAAGATTGACTGCACCTAATGAATAATACAATTTTATGATAGCAATAATATTAAAATCACGTGTCTGTCGCTTAATAAATCTACAGATTTTATTAGCTCAGATCGATTCTACTCTCTTAAGAGGAGAATGCCATTATATAAAATACCGTATATAAAACTTTAAATCTTTAATGTTTAGCTGCTCTCGTATTCATACACAACAAATTATTTGACAAAAAAATGTTGAAAATAAAACCGACTGAAGCTGCAAACAAAAAAGCAGCAAATAATAATTTTGCTCTAGAAAGGAAAAAATAATCTATTTTTTTAATTTTATTTCATTATTTATTACATAGAACGGATCAAATTGAACTATTGAGGTCAGCGCTAAATTGAAAGCAAAAAAAATCAATGTAAAATGAACTAATACACTGGTATGTGCGAGTATGTAAATTTTATGGTTCTCCACTCTCGACTTAAAGAGCGGTTATTGGCAAGTGGGAATGGATCCCAATGACAAAGAGAAGACTGCCTTTAGTTTAGGTACAGGACTCTGGCAATTTACAGTCATGCCATTTGGACTGTGTAACGCCCCAGCTACTTTTGAGCGACTCATGGACACTGTACTGAGGGGACTGTCTTGGAATACCTGCCTGGTATATCTCGAAAATGTGATTGTGGTAGGGAAAAATTTGGAAGTAGTATTCCAGAGGTTGCGAGATGCTAACCTGAGATTAAGCCCAAAGAAGTGTCACCTTTTCCGCAAGGAGGTAAATTACCTTGGACACGTGGTTTCCGGAAAAGGAGTTGCTGTGGATCCAGAAAAAGTAAAAGCTGTGGAAAAATGGCCTGTACCCAGAGACAAACATCAGCTAAGAAGCTTTTTGGGATTATGCACGTATTATCGACGCTACGTTCATGGATTCTCTAACATTGCAAAACCACTTACTCGCCTAACAGAAAATCGAGCATTCATTTGAAACAACGAATGCCAAGCGGCCTCCTGTTTTAAACTATCCACTGCCATCTGGGAGGTTTGTTCTGGATACGGGTGCCAGTAACGTCGGGATTAGTGGCGTGCTCTCTCAAATCCAAGATGGACAAGAAAAGGTCATTGGATACTTCAGCAAGACCCTGTCCAAACCAGAGAGGAACTACTGCGTAACCAGAAGAGAATTATTGGCAGTAGTTAAGACCATTGAGCATTTTTACAAGTACCTGTATGGGCAGAAGTTCCTAATCCGCACTGATCATGCCGCCTTAAAGTGGCTCTTACAATTTAAGAATACCGAGGGTCCAGTAGCTAGATGGATTGAGAGGCTACAGGAGTATGACTTCGACATTGAACACAGAGCAGGCCTCAAACATCGGAATGCAGATGCCCTCTCCAGAAGGCCCTGTCCAGAAGACTGTCGACATTGCAACCGAATCGAAGACAAATCGGCCAACGCTCTTCGAACCACCGTGGTTGATGACCAATGGTAACCTGACAATTTACGCGCAGATCAAGAAGCTGAACCGGATCTTGCAGTCTTCAGGGCTTGGAAGAGAAAAGGGCAAAGACCGACCTGGCAAGAAATTGCTCCCCGTTCACGAGAATTGAAGTCATACTGGGCACATTGGGGTTCCTTAACCATGGAAGACGATCTCCTGAGACGTGAGGTCGAAAATCACGATGGAAGCGAGCGGAAGATGAAAATGGTGGTTCCCAGGAAAACAATATCAGAGGTATTGCGAGAACTTCATAATGGTGCTTCTGGGGGACATTTTGGAGTCCATAAAACACTGGAGAAGGTGCGCCAGAGATTTTACTGGGTGAATTGTTCACGAGATGTGAAAGAATGGTGCCGGAAGTGTGCTAATTGCGCCGGAAGCAATGGTCCCCAGAGGCGTCGACGTGCACCCATGCGCCAATACAATGTAGGAAGCCCATTTGAAAGGATCGCCATAGATGCCGCCGGCCCTTTTCCAGAAAGCGACAACAAAGGAAATACATACATAATAGTGGTCTTGGATTATTTTACCAAATGGGTTGAAGCATATACTCTACCAAATCAAGAAGCTGGAACTGTAGCAGACGTAATTGTGAAGGAGTTCGTTAGCCATTTTGGTGTACCCTTGGAACTTCATTCCGATCAAGGGCTAAATTTCGAGTCCAGTCTATTCGAAAAGATGTGTGTACTTTTGGGCATACGGAAGACGAGAACAACTCCCTTGCATCCACAATCAGATGGGATGGTAGAGCGAATGAACAAGACCATGATCAGACATTTAACCAAAGTGGTCTCCGAACACCAGAGAGATTGGGACGAACATTTACCATTATTCCTAATGGCGTATCGGGCCTCTGTTCAAGAGACAACTGGCCAATCACCAAGAAACGTGCTATTCGGGAGGGAACTCCGATTTCCCTGTGATTTAAAGTTTGGGAGCAAGCCTGGCGAAGATCTTGCCGGAGAAGATTATGTCAGCACGCTTAGACGACGACTAGATAATATCCATAAACAAGTCAGACATAATATCCAAGATGCTAGTGACAGAATGAATGAGAATTGCGACATCAACTCCGAGAAGAGTAGTTACCGTGAAAGCGACCAGGTTTGGTTATATAATCCACAACGTCGACGGGGCCTATCTCCAAAACTTCAAAAGAATTGGGAGGGGCCATACGAGGTGTTGAAGCGGATTAACGATGTAATATACCGCATCAGGCGAACATCTCATACTAAGCCAAGAGTCGTACATTTTAATCGGTTAGCCCCATAATCTGGAGACAATAATGACGAAGCCGCTGACTTGCGCCGATTGGATAGCCAATACCAGGAACTAACCTTCGAAGACTTTATGGGAGAGTATTCTGGTTCGAAAAAAGCTCGATTTGGGGTGACCATCGAGAAACAGCAAGATTGGTTTACGGTGCCGCCAGACTACGCGCTTGCTCATTGCGTAGCCCGAGACCTGCGAATGGCCAAAGGAATTGCCAGGGAATTTAAAGAGAGATTTGGCAGAATCGAAAAATTAAGGCAGCAGGGACCAGCAATTGGGAAGAGTCTTCAAATAACAAATGAAGAACAGCCCATATTTTATCGGCAATATTCGGTAGATTATAGAAAATATCGGTAGATTAAAAAAATTACAGCTTTTTTAGGAATATCTTCTTTTATTTATTATTTACAACAATATATAAGTAACATACATTAAATAGAATATAAAATTTGATATAAGTAACATGTACATTAAATAGAATATAAAATTTAAAAACAAATTTTTTAAAAAAATCTCATTTTACAAAAAATTACTTGTTTTCGCCATCTTTATAGAGTGTATGCTTAGCCATTCGCAAAGTTAGTTTTTTTTCAATTGGAAAATCAAAGCAACTTTTATTTCCAATGTATTGCTTAGCAAGAATTAACCCGTTGATTGTATCCGTATTTCTCTGTTTCCTTGTTTCTCTGTTTTTTTTAAATTCTTTCAACATTGGCCGAAGAATTCGGCAAACAAAGTAAATTAAAAACAAATTTTATAAGACAAATAAATATACGTGTTCCGTCGCCGAATGTCGTCGTTTCTACTTTTTGCCAAAATAATTCTACATTATCAGAAAAAGCGTTAATTTCGTTAGTATTTCTTAAAAGACGCCATTCATTGTCCAAAGTCTGAAGGTCGGAATTGTATAAAAGATCCGGGAAAATAAGTGCTATGTCGGTAATAGATTGAATTGATCCTGATTTTACAACTACTGGATCTAAAAACTGAAATGTTTCCAAAGCATTATTCTTTAAAGGAAACCGTTTCATTATTTGATCACATCCTTCTACATAAAAATCCAAGCATCTTAGTCTAAAAAAGGATAATTGCTCTTTGGTAAGTGACGTGGTGGATATTGTTTGTATCACTTTCGCGCCAAAATACATATCCTCAATCTGCAGGTAATGTCTAGGATTTTTAAAATCTACGTCTGCCACTGAAATACCTAGAAGGTAATCCCTTTTTATGAAACAATCGAATAACGTTTTAATAATAGTAAGTATGTTTTTATATAGACAATGTATTTTAGGGTGTTCAGATTGCATTTCCTTATTCAAGTTATTAAAAAAGTGTAGAACAAATTCTAAAAATTGTAAAAATAACTTTGTAACAGGATCATTTAACGTTTTCAATATGTTATTTACAGACATGATATCATTGGTACTATCGACATCGGTGAAATATAACTGTAGAGGTCCATATTGTTTTAATAACCGCGAAACAACGCTATGTACGGATAACCATCGGGTTCGACATGGGCGTAAAATTTTATGGATTTTTGTATTACAAAATACTTGAAACTCGGTATATTCGCTAATTCGTTTGGGACTATGAGCAAAGTAATTATAGATATCTCTTGTGAGCTTCTCTATATACGGAGGTAGCTTTTCACATGCATATGAAGCGCACAAATGGAAGGAGTGACATACATTTCATTACAAAAAGCTTTGAAATGTCATTTTGAAATAAAGTCATTACTGAGCGATGCTGTCCTGCCATAACATTTGCCCCATCAGATGCAAAACCGACCAGATTTCTTTTATACGGAATTTCGTGTTTTTCAAAAAAAGTGACAATATGGTTATATATTGGCTGCTTTACTTTCAATTAAAGCTAAAAAATTATCACAAATGGTGTTACTGTTATTTATTCTTACGCATATACAAAGATGTTTAAGATTGCTCGTATCAGTCGACTCATCAACAATAAGGGAAAATTTGTTCGTCCGGAGATGATCACATAATACTTGCATATTTTCGTATCCCAGTACATTTTGAACTATTGCAGTGGTTTTCCTTCTTGTACAGGCTAGTCTTCGGGCAATTTTTGAATCATGGCATACTGCGGCAACGACCTTGGTCAAGCGATCCATAGTAGTAAGTGGTAAATTAAGTTCGGCGATGAAAGGAGATAGACGCATTTCACCTATAACATGTACATAAAAAAATAAAAACTAAAGTTATGTTTAAATAAAGTAATTACCCTTTTTAACTTCTTCCTCTAATATAGAAGGAGCAGCAGTTGCAAACGCTTCTAATGTGGGTTGTTTCGAAATCGCTTTTAGTTTTGTTTGATGAGTAGCTGAATTATTATGCTTCATGAGAGCATCCTTTCCACTAATTATATTTATATTTTTGTCGCATGAACTACATTTTGCGTACTGGAACCCCTTTTCACTTCTTTTTTATAAGTTTGCTTGTATTTCCTTTTTTTAATAACGCCGGAGCTACTACCTTCATTGCTACTATCACTCATTTTTGTTAGTTAATTAATAGAAAGCACGACTAGATTTCTACATTCAATCTACTAAAATAAAATGAGGGAATAGGAAGTTGTACGTATATATAGTGTTTGCTTGGTGATTTCCCTATATAAATGTATTTAGGTGAATATCCTTATTTTGAAGTGAATTCAATAAATAACATCGAATAGGAAGTTAAACGTATATACAGTTTCGGTCTACAATCATCTTGCATGCGGCTTTCCATACATAAGGCGTGAAAAGTTGGCAAACCGTACCTATCTAACAAATATACATACGAGAGCCGGCAGACCTTTAGAGTAGACCTTTAGAGAAATAAAAATGTTCTTCTAGATTAGTGGTTTGCCGAAGCAGATGTGATAGACAACGTACTTTAATTTTACCAGTACTTTTGTTTTAGAATTGACAAATGAATATGAATGTATTCCGTAATAGTGATATACTATACAGCTATGCACATGTACAATATTGTTAACAACGAGCGCAAAAAACATAATTTGAGAATCTTTTAGGTAAATAGTCATTAAATACAAGCTGTAAAAAATAGTAAATGTATAACACTACCAAAGTAGACGTATTGAAGTAAGAGAAAAAAAAATGCTCTTCTAAAGGCAATAAATTTTAAAATAAAATAGATTAAAAAAATAAAGAAAATTCTTGGAAAACAAAATGAAAAAATTCAATAAATATAATTTCTGGGGAAACAGGAAGAGTACGATAAACTAAAAGAATAATTCTAAATAATGGAAATTAAAATATACTTCTAAAATAAACGGAATTCTTGAAAAACCAAATTAAAACTTCTCAATTAATCAAATGTTCGAATAATCCACCTCTTTGCTCCTGACAGTACGCAAGTCTATGATAAAAATTATTTCGTACATTCGAAAACATTTCCGGGGTTATCGTATTTGCACAATCAACAATTTTTTGTTGTAGTTCCCCAAGATTACGTGCTCGATTGTGCTGATGACTATACAGGGTTTGTTTTACATACCCCCAAAAAAAGAAATCCAGGGGCGTTAGGTCGGGGGATCGTGGCGGCCAAACAATTGTACCAACGGAACTTATTAGACGTTCATGAAATGTTTCCCTTAAAAATGCTTGAACCAGACGAGCAGTATGGGCAGGACAGTTATCCTGCTGGAGCCAGATATCGTCAAAATTAACCTCAAGGGCACGAAGAGCTGGTATAATTTCATTTTGCAGCATTTGCAAATATTTAGCTGCTGTTAAGGTGCCGTCAATAATAAAAGGACCAATGATGTGATCCCCCAAAATGCCGGTCCACACGTTCAATTTTTGGGGATACTGGGTACGCAGAGGTAGATAGATATGACAATTTGCTTTAGACCAATATCTTGTAGCCATTGGATTATGACGCCCATGTAAATAAAAGGATGATTCGTCCGTAAACAAAATATTTGCAATAAAATTGTTATTGGCAATGACCTTCTCCATAACCTGTTCGCAAAATGCAACGCGTTTTGATTCATGGTGAGGAAATATTTCTTGACGTTTTTGAATTTTAAAGCTACGGTATCCTTGCCTATTCAAGATTTTTCTTACAGTTCTCGCTGATATATTGACTTGTTCGGCAATTTGGCGCGATGAGCATGGTTCATTTTGTTCAACCGCGCTACATACTAAAACTTCCCGTTCTTCTCTTCCTTCATTCAATACGCGCATTCTAGGTACCTTATTTATACATTTTCGACAATTTTGCACACACCCAGTAGCTTCAAACTTATGAACAATACTCATTATTGTTGGTATTGTAGGCACAGGTCTATTTTGGAAAGAAAAAATAAATCGCCCTACTACCTCTTGAGCAGTACTACCAGAGTAGTTCCACTTAATAATTTGTATCCTTTCCTCGTTTGTATAAACCAACATATTGAATAAAAACTATAAAAACAGGCCAAAATCAAATAATACAAAATATAACTGCCAATTAGAAACAAATTAAATTCAACAATAAAATTAATAAATGTGAAGTAGGTAATTCTTATAATATTAACTTCAGATACTTATTAAGAATATCACGAACGTGAATAATAATATAAAAATTAAGAAAACAACCACCAACATGCACAATATTGGTCTCATATGATCGAAATGATCGTATCGACCTGTCTTTAAGGGTTCCCACTACTTTTCTCGAACAGTACTTGCGCACTTGTGTATTTAACTTGGCAACTACGTTCGTTTATATACATGGACTTGTAGCTCGCATTTAAGGTAAAAACGGGCCAAACGTGTATATAGTTTTGGCTGGTGGTTTTCCTATAAAACCATCGGTGAATACCCTTATATTGAAATGAATTTAATGAATAACAGTTGCTATCTATCTATTTTTATTTCCTTTTCTTTCTTTATTATCAGTTTTAGGTAAATAAATTCTTTCTTAGAATAAGACAAGGAAAATGAGAAACAGTTTTTCGTTAAAAATACTAATATTACTAAAAATAGTAACACCTAAAGTAACTGCCTATCTGTTTATAGGTAGCTAACATCCGTCAGATTGGTTATTCTAATTTATTTGTTGTGCAGATTAACCATTTAAGAATTGAAATATTTCGGTAGAATTCCATAGCACTTCGGTAGATCGGTAGATTATACCTAAATTCGGTAGATCTACCGAAAAATCGGTAGGGTTACCATCACTGGGCCCTGGCCCACTTACGCGAACAAATGTTACAACAAGACATTCTGAAATTACCAGTTCCAAAATTGGGTTGTGGATTGGACCGCCTGGACTGGAGAATTGTAAGGAGCATGTTGCAAGTAATCTTCCGACATACTGGTATGGAAATTCTGGTATGCAGTTACCGGCTTAAATATTCCTGTCCATCCAGGCAAGATAAGACCGTGGACTGTTATTTCGATATGACGTCACAATGTAACAAAGGCCCTATCTGTCGATTTCGCCATCGGTTGAGGGAACCAAAGCATGACATGTTTCGGGACGAAACTTCATTTTCTCGAGCGTTCTGCATGCATCGAGAAAATATAAGCCACGATATAAAAGCCGTCGAAGAAGGGATTGGACCATTCCATATCGAATCATCGCGGACTAAAGTTACATAAATATAAATACATAAATGTGCTTATTGTTGTTAATAGTTAGTTTTATATTGTTATACGTTTTATTATTAATATAGTGTGTGTCTAAAGTTATCGATAGTTTTATTTATGAACCCGAAAAAACAAACGTTACAATATCATTGTTATCACTTTACTGCTAAATTGTTAATATTTTTACTATATTATCAAATGTTATTACTTTTTTTCTTACTTTTTTAGCGCAATTTTATCGATAAGATACGTGAAGATACATATGAACTATGCTTCAATAAAGCCTGTCTGCTCATATCTTTGGGGCAATATGCCGACGCTGAGCGGAAGCTACGCCATTGTGAAAAACTTTGCAGAGATGCATTGGAAGACGATGGTTTACCAGAAGAAGAAATACAATTGGAATTAGCACATGTTAAGTATGTATGTTTTACGTTTTCGTGCAACTAACAGTATTACGTTATCAATAGCACATTTGAATTCGAACGAATATTATAAAATAATTTACTTTTGAGGTGATATAGAAATTGAAAAATAAATCTCATTTGAATGACAAGAATAACATACAACGTATTTTAATTTCAGGATACAATTGGCTTATATTTATCAAAAACAGGGAAGAATTCGGGAAGCCCAACAATTATACATAACCAATTTAAAATTAAAATTGGAAGATATAGCTTTAGCAGCAGTGGCTAGTAACAACGCAATCATAATAAATAAAGATCAGAACGTATTCGATTCAAAAAGAAAAATGAAAATAGCAACAAACGAACTTCTAAATCACAAATTGATGACCAGGCAGCGAAAATACATTCATTTGAACAGGGTTATGCTCAGCTATTACACTAATCAACATGAAGCATGCAAGAAATATTGCCACACTCTCGACAGCTTATACCCAGACATGATTGTATATAGTTCTGTAATAAGTGCTTTATTGTCGATCAAGGAGGGTAAATATGAAGAAGCACTGGAGATACTGGTTAAGTGTAAGACAGAAAATGATGAGGAAAAATTGCAAATCCAATTAATATGTGCACAACTTTGGTTAATGCAGGTATGTAAGTCGTCAAATTTGCGACAAGGACAATCTGTATACACACAAATAAATACACATAATGTTTTGACAAATTTATAGTCGTTATCTTCTGTCTAATTTAGTTGACGTTCTCAAAACGAATTGCCAGTTTTTCAATTTTTATTTCCACCTTTCTTTTTCCCATTATAACGTATCTTTTTCTTTCGTTTTTTTTTTTCATTTCGTCGAACGTTATTTTTCTCTTATCCTTAGTATTTGTCGACGTTAATAATATGTTCGTATGTTTCTAATATTCACTATGTAGGTGTCAGGTGTCATTTATATATACAGTTGTGTCTCGATTATCCGGGTTGCTCGGGACCGGGCTTAATACGGAAAATCGAAAATTCCGGTTATAAGAGATTATATATTAACATTTACAAATTTTTATTTGTATTTATTTTCAACAAGAACATGTGAATTTGCATCTATAAACATACATGTGTATATACAGTTCATAGTAGTATTTTTTCGCGGTCGCCTGGCCAAATTTAATACATAAGAATACCTTAAAATGATTAACGTGTGTAGTATAACAATGCGTATTTATGTGTGTTAGAAAGAGATAAAGTACAATTTGTGGTTCGCACTTTGGGCAGTACCAACAGCAAAGAAATACTTTATCAACTGTAGATATCTTAAGCTATTTCATAAAATAATTTATTTAAAATAGTCTTTTATGGTAGTCTGTCTTTTCCTTTTTAGCTTTTGATTCTTTGAGTAAATGCGCGATACGCTTGTATTTGTCTGCGTCTGAAATACCTGGACAATTGTAGTTTACTAAGAACACTACTAGCGTCCATTGCCTGAGCCAATATGGGTGTTTCTTCCGTAATAAACTGCGACCCTGAACGTTATACCCCATCTACTTTGAGATAACATCAGTCGTACATCCATGCAGTATTACTATATCTGATTGTATCTCAACAAGGCTATTTGGAGCATCTTCGTCATCTTGAGAGAGCAAATTATTCCAAACTTTTCTTAAAACCTGTGGGGTTACAGTGTTCCACGAAATCGCGGCTGCTCACATAGCTGCCTTAATGTTCAAAGATTTAACGAATCTATTATTCGAACCAACGAGTTTTTGCACGATCAATATACGGTAATGACATTTGAAGCTTCGAATGCCTCCTTGATCCGTAAGCTGAATCAAGGATGTGCAATTCGACAATTGTCTAATGGCAGCAGAACTTTTCACTTTTCGAGACCAATGCGCTGAAAATGTTCTCTTACTTCTGGTACAAAATTTTTATTAAACCACTCCTGAAATAGCTCTTGTGTTACCCAAGCTTTCTTATTAGACTTATAAATCACAGAAAGATCTCCAACGTTTTTTAAAATTCTTGGATGAGCACTTTTTCCTATTTCCTATCATCAATTTATACTTGTTCCAGCTGCAGTCCCAGCTGAATTTGCACAAATTCCATTTTCCAATTTCCAATTGTACCCTTCAATAGAATATTCATCACCTCTATCCAAAGAATTCTGAGGCAAACACCTCCAAAATATACTGGTTTCATCTGCATTATAAATTTGTTCAGTTCTAAGTTGCTCGTTTTGAATGTATTCTTCTCCACAAACGTAACAGACTCATAATCTTTCTGTCTAATATTACGAAATTGGTATATCACCTTTCACTACTTTCTATTTTTATATCAATTCTTTTCTTTTCAACTTCTTACATTACCACATTCCAAGTTTTTCCGGATCTTTATCTTCCTTTTCACTATACTCTATTTTTAAAGTAGAGAGACGAATTTCTGAACAGACCACTTTGACAGTGAAATCTCATTGGTTGAAAGCAAGGCCAAATTGCTTTCAACCAATGAGATTTCACTGTCAAAGTGGTCTGTTCAGAAATTCGTCTCTCTACTTTAAAAATAGAGTATAGTACACTCCAAGCGCTTTTCCATTCTTTATGTGTAACCAAATATTTAAAGCGTGTGTTTTTTCATCTTAGCTTCTATGGAGACATATATCAATTTTAATTATTAAAAAACTTCTGTTGGTTTTAAGAAACTCAAAATTCTTAGAATCCAGTTTCTTTCATAACTACGTTCTAATACTTCAATTATTTTAGATTTCACCTTTACTCTCAATTATGTAGTGTAAACTGATCTATTGCTTACCATGGATATGCCTCAAAGGTCACGCCGATGATGAAGTAGTAGAATTCTTTGGGTCACCTTAGTGAAGCTGTGATCTTACATATAAGGAATAGTAATAAAATATAATAACGAGCCATCGAAAAAATTCATAATTGGAGTAGACTATGAAATTGGGTTGATACTTTAACCACTTCCACATAATGACATTTATTATTTGACATTGAAACTATAAGTTTGTGTCAAATTTTTCAAAACTTATTAAGAAAATTGTTTGTGTCTAGATGTAAATGGACAACATTTTCAACAACTTCCGTAGCTATATGTAAATTTTGATTATGATTTCGATATTAAATAAATTATTTGTTTTCTTTCTTGTTGTAGTATCATTTCAATGCCATAACCTTTTTTTACAATGAAACCAAATGAAACTGTCAAGCATCAAGTAATGTGTCATTATGTGGAAGTGGTTAAAGTACCAACCCAATTTCACAGTGTACTCCAATTATTAATTTTTTCGATGGCTCGTTATTTATTGCTCAATAGTTTCCGAATAAAAAGACGAAACAAACTGGGTACAAACATTATGAAGTTGTTCATATTAACAAACCAGTAAAATAATATAAACAAATACACAAAGAACTAAATCGTTTAGTGAAGATCGTTGAAAGCATCAGTATAATGTAAATTAAACGCTTATTCGATCCTAAACTTTTGTGTGTCCAAACAAACAATTAATACAAAACAATCAATTAGTCTATCTTTCAAATAAAACCCACTCCATAAACCCTCCTGTCGATGGATCATACTGGGGAAGTTTTTTATGTTATCTACCAAGCTATGAAAATTTTCTTACGTCAAGTTGTTGTAACATTTTATTTTTTTATTATTCATGAGAGAGTGTATGAGAAAATAGCCCGTCTTATTTCCAAGTCAAATTTTGGTGTAAGCAGTTCAAATGGGGCAGAGAACCATGATGACAAAAATTGTGGAAGACCTCTAGAAGCACGAACTGAAGGAATCATCAACAGAGTTGAAGATTTGGTGTTGACTGACCGCCTAGTAAAAGTTTCAGTTATTGCTGGAGAATAAAAATACCAGAAGCGCGTGTCTTTACTAGTTTTACTCGAAAATTTGAGAATAAGCAGTGTGGGCACGATGGATTCCCAGGCTGCTCAGTCCCGAACAAAAATTGTGTAGACAACAAATTCGTGAAGAGAATTGGACTGCTTTATCTCAAGATGAAGACTTCTTAAATAGAATTGTAACTGGGGATGAAACACCACTGCGACCCTCCCGTGAAACAAAAGTTTGTGGGTTCATAAGGGCTCCCCACCGCCCAAGAAGGCAAAAACGTAATTTTCTGCGGGGAAAGTAATTGACACAATTTTTTGGGACGCGGAGGGGATTCTCTTAATTGAGTACACGCCAAAAGGACTCCAATATTATGTCTTTCCAAAACTCAAAAAACACTTCAAGAGGACGTCGATTTTGATCGAGTGTCGACGTGGAAAACGCTGCGAGGTTGTATTATGCTGAATTAACAAAATAAGTTTTTTCGAAGGCATAGCGTTTAGTGTTAATGGTTTTTACGTTGAAAAATATTTTTTTGTTTTCTAATTGGTTTCTTTCATAGCTAGGGAGATAACAAAAAAATTCACATCGTACCACGCTTATCATCAAGACATCAAGCAAAATAAAATCTAGTATCTTGTCTTGGATCACATCTTTACCAGGCTTCAGAAAAATGGATCTAACTTCATCTTTGCTGCATGTAGAGAAAAAGGATCTGAATCTAGATTATTAGCTAGAGTATAAATATAGCTAATAACGTATAAACATGAAAGTTTATTCACGAAAACATTAGGCAATAAATTCAGAATAATTCAGCAATAACCCATTAAAATAAAATGAATTTAGAATTATTAGTTGATTCAACCTACATGAAGACGATGTATACACCTACGTATTTTAACATTGCAAGGACTGCATAGTCTTTACATTTTGGCTTTCAACTATTTATAACTATACGAGGGAAGATCAGTAAGTACCCGTGTTTGAAGACAGGTGGCGCTGCTGAGGGAAGTTGGCATTACCGTCGTGTACTACCATCTGTCAGACAACACCATAATAGATTTCAGACTGATTCATAGTTTAGTTTTTATTTGGCAGCCAGTTGTATCACACGTGTTTCGTGTTTCTCGATAAAATGGAAAAAGAGCAATATCGATCCGTAATTCGCTTTTTATTTTTGGATGGAAAAACATGCGAAGAAATAAAACGAAGTTGGATGCTGTCTATGGGGACCCTTCACCATCTATGACAACCGTAAGATATTTGTTCAACGAATTTAAACGTGGTCGTACATCTGTTTTTGATGAGGAGCGCCCAGGCCGCCCGGCAGACGTGGTTACCGAGGAAATCGTTGAAAAGGTCCACGACATGATTCTCGCTGATCGCCGAACGAAAGTGCGCGAAGTAGCAGAGGCCGTAGGCTTGTACGGAACGGCAATTAATATTTTACATGATAAGTTATCGGTGAGAAAGGTGTCGGCCCGATGGGTGCCGCGATTGCTTACGGTGGACAACAAGCGGATACGGTTGTCAATGTCGAAGCAGTGTTTGGACCTCTTTAAGAGAAATTCGCAGGAGTTTTTGCGTCGAGTCGTCACCGTTGATGAAACCTGGATCCATTATTATACGCCAGAGTCCAAGCGACTGTCAAAACAATGGATTTTTCGGGGTGAATCTGCTCCGAAGAAGGCAAAGACGGTCCCATCGGCCGGAAAGGTCATGGCCACGATTTTTTTGGATTCCAACGGAATAATCCTCATGGACTTTTTGCAGAAAGGAAGAACGGTCACGGGGCAGTACTACAGTGAATTATTGGACCGATTCGATATAAAATTGAAGGAGACACGGCCCCATTTGGCTAAGAAAAAAGTGCTGTTTCACCACGATAATGCACCAGCACATTCATCCAGAATTGTCGCGGCAAAGTTGCATGAACTGCACTACGAATTGCTGCCGCAACCCACCGTACTCGCCTGACTTGGCTCCCTGCGACTTCTTTCTGTTCCCCAACATGAAAACGTGGCTCAGGGAAAAAGATTCCGCTCGAACGAGGAGGTTATCGTCGAGACAGAAGCGTATTTTGCAGAGTTTGACAAATCGTATTTTTTGGAGGGGTTAAAGAAATGGCAGAAACGTTGGGAAAAGTGTATTGTACTAAAAGGTGATTACCTGATTACGTTGAAAAATAAATAAAAAATTTGTGAAAAACTTGCGTCTTCTTTCCTAACACGGGTATTTATTGATCCACCCACGTATTTAGGAATTATTATATTATTATAGTCTCGTAAATTTTACTGAAATTATCAATGAGTTCGTTAAACTAATTTAATGAAGAAATATTTTTTTTTTGTAAGCAGCTTTTATGAAAACTTGTTTAATGAAAAAAGGTCAATTATTAATACCATGTATACCCAAAGTTAAATCATTAAAGAAGAATAATCTTGATCAACTCGTTAGACACAGTACTGACATTAGTATTGTTTGATTCTGAGTAAAGTGCACATGAAGTTAAAAAATATTTTAAAAAAGCTGCAGACACCTGCATAAACAGAACGAGGATTCAATCGACTTATTTAGTTTAAAGAAGAATTAGACGAAAAAGTTGAAATAAGATCGCCTGTATTAGGAGAACTAAATGCATGGTAAAGACAGTGTTAGTAATGTAAGACAGTGCTTATATTATTTATAGCAATACTACCTGAGGGTTTTCGGATTTAGTTAGCCTACGCCATTTATAAATGCAGTTGAATATTAAAAATAATAAGAAAAAATGAAGAAGAGAGAACGCGGTTATCGGAACTGTGTCCCACAAATACAGTGCGATTATAAATGATTGAGGATAGTTTGAATTTAGCCCCAACATTTTTTTTTTAAATGTTGGTCACACTTAGTATCTGCTTAAAATTTGCTTCTATTATTTTTCTTCAGTGGCGTTTCGTATTAGAGGGTTCACTATTAAATAAGAAATTAATTTGTGTTTTAAATATTGCTATTACTACTAAATTCATTCAAAATTAATAATATTCCCTCTATAGATAATAATATTAAGTTAGATAGTAACTATTATTAACAATTAATGCATTACATTATTCAAACAGATCAACGTACATCACATTAATAATTAAGGTAAATATAATCAAAAACACAATTTGTAACATAAAATATATTAAGTTAGTTCCAGAGATACAATATATCTATTACATTTATTTGACAAGTAAGTTAGAAAGAAAATATAAATATAAAATTATCTACGAGTCATTAACAGAAAACCATATAATAGCATTTTTCAGTAATCTTGTGAAGTTTGAGAATTGTGGCTTAATAGTACTGTTATATTACACAGGCCTACAAAAAAAATTTTTTTTTGGTGCATGTGTTTGAATTGTCGATAAAGTAGGTAATGTACAGTATATTGACATACGTCATTTTAACTCATCAGCTCTAGTTTACCTACTACCGTCATTATGAATTGTTGTCGGTCTTGTTATGGTCTTGTTCGTAACTAGTCATTATTACAATATCATCGATAAAGTTTGTGTTACTATTTCATTATGGCTAGTACGTCCAGACGTTGTGTTAACGATCCTGATATATTTTGTTATGTTTGTGGTGAATACATACTGAAAAATCAGCGTAAATCGATTACAAACACAGTGCGTCGTTTGTATTTTGCTTCGGTATTGAAATTCTACACCAAGATAAAGTGTGGGTGCCTCATAGTGTTTGTAAAATATGCGTTGAACATTTGCGACAATGGGAGAGAGGGAAACGAAGTTTGGAGTGCCTATGATATGGCGAGAACAAAAAAATCATTATGACGACTGTTACTTTTGTATGATTAATATAGTGGGCATCAACAAAAACAATCGCCATAAATGGAAATACCCCAATATTTCTTCAGTACAAAGACTTGTTCCTCATTCAGAAAATGTTCCAATACCAACTTTTCACCAGGTAGTGCAGCAATCTCAGGAGGATGAAGCTGAAATACCTATTTCTTCCCAAGTAGATGATGACTTTCAATACTGCGGAATAACATCAGATCCTAAGCCATTTTCGCAGAATGAGCTTAGTGACCTCATCAGAGACTTGGATCTTTCGAAGGAACGTGCTGAGTTACTAGCGTCAAGATTAAAAGAAAAAAATTGTCTTTCCTCAGATGTTCGAGTGTCTACATATCGCACGAGGGAGGGAAAGTTATTGAAGTTTTTTTCATCTGATGAAAATTTTGTGTATTGCTGTAATGTGAGTGGTTTGCTGGCTTTCATGGGTTTAACGATCTATCAGCCCAATGAATGGCGTCTCTTTATTGACAGTAGTAAACGAAGTCTAATAGCAGTTCTTCTACATAATGGAAATAAATATGCTCCCGTTCCAATTGCTCACTCAATATGTGTAAAAGAAGAATATGAGGTAATTTCAAATCTTTTACAAAAAATAAAATATATTGAACATAACTGGGTGACCTGCGTCGACTTGAAGATGGTTAATTTTTTATTGGGTCAACAGAGTGGTTATACTAAATACCCATGTTTTATTTGTCTCTGGGACAGTCGAGCTAAATCACGCCATTGGACTGCAAAAAATTGGCCTGTGAGAGATGCTTTTGATGTTGGGGAAAGAAATGTTATAAATGAACCCTTAGTTTCAAGAGAAAAAAATCATTCTTACGCCATTGCATATACAATTAGGGCTAATGAAGCAATTTGTTAAGGCTCTCGATAGAAATGGTCAATGTTTCCAGTGTATTTCTCACAAATTTCCTGGTTTAAGTACTGAAAAACTAAAAGCAGGTATCTTTGATGGACCTCAAATACGTAAATTGATGAAAAACACAACTAATTTTGAGACTTGCATGAATGATGTGGAGAGGCTTGCCTGGCAATCTTTTGTAGCAGTTGCACAAAATTTCCTCGGAAATCATAAGGCTGACAACTATGTAGAACTAATAGAGGAAATGCTGGTACGATTCAAAGATTTAGGCTGTAATATGAGTATAAAATTACACTATCTCAATAGTCATCTACATAATTTCCAACACAATTTAGGAGATCTAAGCGAAGAACAAGGGGAACGTTTCCACCAAGACCTAAAAACAATGGAGAATAGATACCAAGGAAGGTGGGACAGTCATATGATGGCTGACTATTGCTGGGGAATCACGCGAGATTGCCCGAGTCAGTTTCATTCTAGAAAATCACTCAAAAGACAATTTCTTGATGTTTAATGTCAATAAAATATATATTTTTTCGTGAATTGTGTTTTTTTTTCTCTGGAACTAGAGCTGACAGAAGAAAACGGGTAACATTTTTGATATCGCCATGTAAGACATACTTAAAATCGGGTCTAAAATTTCCAGCACCAAAATTGTTGTAGGCCAGTGTTATAAATGGTTAACCTAACTCAGAAAAAACTAAAGCACTACAGTAAATGTTCAAAATGTCCACCATTAGCATCCAGGCATAAATTAATTCTCTTCTTAACATTTGAGAACATGCGGTGGAGTCCTTGTTCATCTATATTGTCAACTTCATTAACAATTGCTGCTTGCAGTTCTTCTATAGAATGAGGTCTATTTTCAAAAACTTTTGTTTTCAAATAACCAAACAGATAAATATCTAAAGGTGTTAGGTCAGGTGAACGTGATGGCCAACGATCCTTACTAATTAATCTATCATCGAAATACTGTTGTAGAAATTCTAATGTATCATGAGCTACATGAGGTGGAGCTCCATCTTGCTGAAAATATCCTGTTTGCAATTCATCATCGTGTAATTGATTTATAAAAGTTTGCAGTATTTCTGTACGATATCGCTCAGCATTAATAGTGTCATTAAAAAATATCGGGCCAATGACTCGTCGTCTTGTCATGGCTATCCAAACACCTATTTTCAATGGATGCAAGCTGGTTTCTACATAATTATGTGGATTTTCAGTTGCCCACGTTCTATAATTTTGGCTATAGATATATCCTGATAAATGAAACCAAGCCTCGTCTGACATAAATGTCACATTTAAAATATCATCATTATTTAAATTTTCATTGAACCATTGACAATATTGCACTCTACGTTCATAGTCAATATTGAACAATTGTTGCATAACAGTTACTCTGTAGGGATGCATATGCAAATTTTGTACTAAAACTTTTCTAGTGGTATTTTATGACAGACCTTAAATGAATAAATAAAATTAGTAATGAAAATAACGTTAATTAAATGCATTTACCTGTTTGTGTAGCCAATTTTCGAATAGATTTGTTTAGGCTTGCCACAATCCGTTGTCTAACATCATCAACAACATCTTCTGTCAAGACTGTTGGTCGACCACTAGATTTACGCTTACAAATACAATTTTTAGTTTCAAAGCGGCGAATAACCCTATCTTTATGTTGCGCAAATATTTTATATGAAACAATATGGTTAGGATAATTTTCCCGAAATTGATTCAGGCAAGATTGCAATGAATATGACCATTCACCGTCTTCTCTAAGAGTCCCACTACGGTAATGTGCTTTTAGAATAAAAGCATCCAGCTCGTCCGTAAATGGCATGCTGCTACAATACTTAAAAAATAAAAGCAATCATTTAATTGTATTGATTAGAGGTTTCTATTAAACTTACCTAAATAACGGAAAATATAGAATAATAGTTCTGATAAGAACAGTTTTTTTTATGTAAATGCAACAAAAGAAATATCGAAAATAAAAGTAGGGAAATAATATGAAAATACGAGAACCAAACAAATATATGAACGACGTCACTGCGATTTTGTTAATTGTACCACAGAATAGCCAACGTCAAAATATGAATTACACTAAAAACTACGGCGGTAAATTTGAACTGTCTTCAGACATTTACAATCGCACTGTACTTACCTGTTACTAACTAAATAAGCAAGTAAAACGTTACAATATACTATCATTCTAAACATTCTGATTATGGCACTTCTAAATATCTCTTTTTGTTCCTAGAATCGCCCGATAAGCTTTAAACAATTGGTAGGTTATTAAGAAATTCGAATATCGAAGAAGTATGTAAGAATTTCTGGAAATGGCCACTAGACGGCACTTGCCGTATATTTCAATATATTGTCTTAAACTTTGACATTTAGTATGATGAACACCATTGACAGAAAAACAGTTGGCTGCGTAGTTTTGTAGTAATAGCGTTCCAAAGAAATCAATTTAGTGAAAAAATGGACATTTCTCGTGAAAATTTTCGTTCGATGATTTCTTACGATTTTAAATGTAGCCTAACTCAACAACAATGCATCCAACAGATTTGCAGAATTTAAGCGTGGGCGTACTAGTGTCAGTGACGAATTTCGTGAAGGTCGTCCATCAACTGCTGTTTCGGCAAACATCAAGCTGTGCGAGAAATGATTGAAGCGAATCAATATGTGACATATCGAGAGATAGAAGCATCTTTGGACATTATTAAAAGTCAAATACAAGCGATTTTACATGAGCTTTTAGTAATGAAGAAACTTTGCAGTCATGTCGGCTTCCACACAATTTAACCAACGCTCAAAAAATGGCTCGCATAAGTTGGTGCAAAAAAGTGATTCAATCGTGGTGCATCTGCCAACGTATCGTAGCGGGTGACGAAACCCGGATATATTTGTACGAACCAGAAACAAAACAACAATAGACAAAATGAACGAAAACTAATAATAATTTGTTCGTTCACGAAGCGCTTCAAAAAAAAAATGATTGCTTTTTTCTTCCGTAAAACTAGGCCTGTTGCTACCGTTACTCTTGAGGATCGGGAAACAGTAAACGCTGGTTGGTATACAACAATTTGTTTGCCTGATGTCTTCGATGAAATCAGAATAAAAGAGCAGACATCGGCGCATCATCTTCACCAAGACAACACCAGCTCTCACAGAGCACATCAAACAGTCGATTATTTAAAGGAGAATAACATTGAATTAAAGACCGTCGTCCGTATTCGCCTGACCTATCACCCAATGACTTCTTCCTGTTCCCAAAAGCAAATTGCATGTTGAGTGGGTTTCGACACCGCAAGAGGCAAGAGAAAGAAGCTGAGATACCCACTTCAGATTGGAATAAATGTTTCGACAACTGTTTTTTTCGAATGCAAAAGTGCTTAAAACTTAAAGGCGACTATTTTGAGAAATAATAGTTTTTTTTTCGATAAAATATCTGTTGTTCTTTCTTTTTCCGGAAATTTTTAGGGTTCCCCCTCGTATTTTAAGATTTATTGGCGAAGCTATCTTTTCCATAAATCCATAAAAACCAGAAGATGATATATTTGGAGGTATGAATATGTCAGCAATATAAAAAATAGTGAATGATAACTATATTTGCAAACAACTGCATCAATTAATGGGAAGAGATTTGTAAGAATCTTAGTATCGAGAACGTAACAAAATTCTGAGAAAAAATCAGAGACTTCTCAATTAGCAGAACGATAATTAAAGAAAATTTTCTCACATCTAACGGCGTTATAATCAGAAGGGAGTAAACTCGCTATCATACACGGAATCATGAAGTCAACTTTTACTAATTACACTTTTTCAATTTATAACGTACAACGAATTGAGGAGCGCTCAATGCGTGGTAAAGACAGTCTTCCTAATATAAGTCGATATTTATATTTATAATAATATTACCTGAGGTCTTTTGGCTTCATTTAGATCACTTATTTTGCATTTTAAAAATACAATTGAATATTTAAAACAATAAGAAAAATTGAAAGAAGTAATAAATACAAAATAAAATTCAACAGAACTATTTCATAAATACAATATGGCTATTAATTTACAGTACTGAAACGGCAGGCCTTCTAGTGGTTAAACCTCTAACAATTGACATAAATATTGACGCTTGGTTTTGGTTAGATGTACTGATATGTTTGCAAGTTCGTAAATAATGTTATCGACTGAAGAAAAAGTCTTTTTAGCTGAGTACTCTTTTCGCTCATACGGTTTAGGTAGACAAAATGGTCCAAGTATTAAATTCGTCCGCAATCAATTTTCGGAGCATTTCAGTAAACAGACACCAAGTAATGCTATTGTACTAAATATTAGAACCAAATTTAGAAGAACTGGAAGTGTACTACACGAAGGAAAAGGTAAAGCTGGACGAAGAAACAGTGGATACCAACGAAAATCACGGACGAGTATTTAATCAAATTATTGTAATGTTTTTGTCTTTCTGCGGGTGCTAAATAAAACTAACGGTAATTTAAACACACACTATATTAACAATAAAAACGGTATACACTAAATAAACAACTTAAAACTACAACTAACTATAACAATATTTATTTACAAAGAATTTATATCAATGTTTATTTATTACAATATCAACTCGACGCAGCGACTACCCGTTGAATGGCATAAGTCCGTCTTGCGTGTTATTTATGTTCACGGGAAAACTTCTCGCATATTCGGGAACCTCTGTTTAGATTTTTCCCGATGCATCGACCTCTTTCGAAATGATGCCAGGCCTTACGCATCGTCGGATGAATCATCACATTATGGACTCACTACGTCGTAGTCAACAGAGATCTGCTGCAAATTTGAATATGAACAGGAGAACTAGAAGATATTGAAACAACTTAATGCCCATTCATACGTTATTCAGACCACCCAACAATTAAGAGTGGGTGATTATACTGCAAAACTTGAATACAGTGTCGGAAACCTTACTCTGCAATATGATAAACCCAGTTTCATCAGTAACATCTGGTACAGTGACGAATGTCATTTTCATTTATCGGGTTATATAAACAGGCGTAGCAATAGATTTGAGGTTTTCAACGACCAGAAGAGGTGTAAGAAATACCGGTGCATAGTGAAAAGTGATCGTCTGGTGCGCAGTATCTGGCCGCCGAATTATTGGGCCTTACTTCATTGAGGAAAACGGACGTCCAGTAACTGTTAATCAAGAGCAAGTTCTCACACCGTTTGTAGATGAAGATCAAGAAATTTACCCTTCAGTAGCCAGTTTTTTCAGTAAGATGGGGCAACGTGCCACACAGCACATGCTATAAGAACCTTTCTGCGGGAGATGTTTCGAAACAATGTAATTTCACGTTTCACAGATTTTTCGTTTCCATCTCGCTCTCCGGGCTTAACATCATTGGATGCAATGTTTGGGGTATGCTGAAACTATGGGTTTTCCGAAATAACCCTCCGTCTACAATATAACAGTTAAAAGAGAATTACAGAAGCGATAGGACAGATGCAACAGCCTCTATTTTCAGATATGATCACAAATATGCAAAAACGATACGAACTGTAGGTTCAACATAATGGAGGGCACTTGGAACATGTTATTTTCTGGTTAAGTGCCAGGATAAACTAACAACACTGAACCGAATACAAGCTGAATGGAGTACCCCAAGGCAGTGTTCTTGGTCCTATCCTATCAAGTTTATATTGGCGATATACCAACATTGAATATGGAACTACCATTATTAGCGACAAGTAGTGATCTTACAGCGACATTACATTATCTCCAAAGATAATTAAATAACCTCCAGGAGTGGCAAAAAAAAATGAAAAATAAAAACCTGTATCAACCTGTAACATATACATTACTTTGAGATATTGAGTGAGCCACAAAAAAAGTTTTCGGAGGATGCCATGAATTAAATCAATTATATGTTAGATTGATTAAGTGATCTAACCTACATGTCGTACTATTAGTAATAGGTTCAATTGTAACTTGTCAATTTGACTTATGATTATTTACAAATGACACTTCATCAATTCTCTAAGCTCAGATATGACATATGTCTATCTCAGTCGTCCATTGCCTGTCTAGGATACAAATTTTGTGGCTCACTTGATACTTGTCCTCCTGTTTCATTAAACAATGTTCAGATACCCCAAAATGAAAGTGCCAAATATCTCGGAATCCACTTGGATAGGCGGCTAACGTGGACTAAGCATATCTTTTTGAAGAGACATGCTAGGACGGGAATGGGACGTTTCTACGCCGCCGGTTCTCCGCCGCCAGTTCATCGCCGCCGTTTCTACGCCGGGACGGTTCTACACTAGCCGTTTCTACGCCAGCCGATTCTACGCCGCATTCAAATTAAGATTACAATTACAATTAAAATTTATTGTTTAAACACATACATACAGTCATAGAAAATAAAATAAAATAGAAAATTTATTTTAAATTAGGAAAATAAGATTATTGCGTCATTTGGTAATTGTGTGCTAGGCCACGTAAATAATGTAGAGGTTCCCTGTTTCCATAATCTAAGACAATTCTTCGAATACGTTCATCAGCGACACGGTATTTTTTCAGTTTAATCGGTGGTAAATGTCCGGCGAGAAGTTGCTCAAAATAAGCGTCTCGTCCTTTTTGTACTTTTCGCAATCCATCTATAAATTTCCAAATAGTTGGGTGATGCATACCTAATTCAGAACGCAATCGACGATTGGCTGCCTCTGCATGATTATTGGTGCGATCTTCTCCATCGATTGTTCTCTGGTATAAATTCCACATTGTTGGATGAAACATAGGCGGGCGCCTACCATTCCCGCGTCGATTTAAACGGCCAACATAGCTGTCTTCAAACCAATTTAGAAGCGGCTGAAGTTCTACTGGCAAATCATTTGCTAAAGCATCAATGTATTCATCTAAATCAGCTATTGGCACAAATGCTAATGCAAGGACCATTTTAGCTCTCAATGCAAATTCAGCATCATTGTTGTATTGACCAATAACACCAATCTGAGCTAAATGCTTCCTCATATTTTGTGCTAAATGGAAGAAGCAGCCTTTTACATTTACTTCCGGAAAGCAATCTTTCATGGCACTAAAAGCTGCATATTCATAATCACAAATGATAGATCCTGGACTTAAATTTGGCACTAGTGTTTTCATTAGTTCGAACATACGTGTGTATGTAACACGCTGCTTGTTAGGTAACAGAGCATACAATATAGGATGCACTCCTCCGTGTTTTGTTGCCATAACAATATAAATTTGGGAAAATAGCCTCGGTGCTATTGCGAAGGTACCATCAGTGTACCATGTATTGGCATAATGCAAATGCTGCAACCAGCTTTCTCTTCCAAAAATTAAAATTCTGTTTGCTCCCTCTCCATCGTGGCTTAGCAAAAAAGTTTCTTCTGTTCCTGGTTGAGGCACATATACCTTATATGGATTTGGCAACACTAAATCGTTTAGGTCTGCGGGATCAGCAGGTGCAGCATTAATTTGATTCCGTTTTCTTCTGATTATTTTTCTCAGGGCTGCACTATTTGGAATCGATGCTAAAACAGCTTCAGGCACGTCGATTACACACTGATTTATAACTACACTTGTACCCTCCATAGTTTCTTCTGCACGACGTTTCATTTTAGTAACAACAGATGCTACTTGTACGGCTGCTGCCGAGGAAGGGTGAGAATGATTGTTGATTTCGTTGACCACTTCTCCAGCCCTCGTGTGAATTCTTCCTTTACAGCGACCCACTTCTTCGCACCGCCAAAATTGTAAACTAGGGTTCCTTTTACTAACTTTGTCGAAAACGTACAAATATCCGTTATAGGAAAACTTCTCGTTTCCTCTCTTGCTGAGAACTGCTGTTTCCATTATTAAGATCACTGTTAACTAACGTAATAATTACTTTGTGGCGAATACACTTAAAGTGATGTGTTAAGGGCTCCTGCCCCATATTTATACCAAATACTGTTAAACGGTTTTTAGAATTTTAAGAATTTAAGAATTAAGCGGATTAAAATTTCTGATTACGTCCTTTGTGCTAATGGGTCTGTGCTGATAACCATAACATCATTAAGATAATCCCGGCGATTGTAAACCCGTTAACTCCTAGGTAATTTTTAAAAGAAATTATTACTTATTGAGCGAATTTTATATTAGTAATTGTAAGGTACAATTACACACCATTCGCCTGTCAGAAATACTACTGATAGGAAAACTAAATATGTATACATATAAGTATGTACCAAATATAAAATATGTGAAACAATAATAATGTTTACAATTCTTTCCTGGACTTGTTGTTTCTTGATTTGTTTTTGTTGTTTCTGCTCTGCTGTGGTCGCAGACCACTTTTTGAAAGATAGATTGTATGAAATATGAAGAATCATATCCATACAGCGAATCCAAGCGTGTAGCGTAGAAAGGCCAAACTTGAACGTATCTTCGCGTTCTATTTTTCTTTTAACACGCTCGGGATCATTCATTTCTGTTGGTTTAGCAAGACACACTGGATTGTAAACCCGTTAACTCCTAGGTAATTTTTCTGCGGTGTTTTAGATTACCCATTCGGAAATTCTTTTATTCTCTTAAATTAAAATAAATGTTAATGCTACTTTTTAAATGATTCGATAATTTGAATGCGGCGTAGAATCGGCTGGCGTAGAAACGGCCAGTGTAGAACCGTCCCGGCGTAGAAACGGCGGCGATGAACTGGCGGCGAAGAACCGGCGGCGTAGAAACGTCCTAGACCCTGCTAGGACTGATGTTCTTCAAACTACAGTGTCTCATTGTCCAACAATCTTCATTATCTCTGGAAAACAAACTTATTGTGTACATAGTGATTTTGAAGCCAGTATGGACTTATGGTATTGAGCTGTGAGAAACCGCGTGTCTCTAATTTGTAAATACATCACCGGTTTCAATCTAAAGTATTGAAAACATTTACAAACGCAGCCTGGTTTGTAATGAATGCCACGCTACATCATGATCTTCACATGCGGACAGTATCAAGTATCTTACATGCCTTGAAGCGCATCCTTTAACAATGGAACTCTTGGATAATAATGCACAAACATACAGTTTAAAACTTGTAACGGCTTCAGATATAGTAAACTCACACAGTTCATGAACTTATATAATAGTCAATTGATTTTGCTTATCTTTTGTTTGTTAGTACGTTGTTGTAGGTTTATAACTCCTGTCTTATTGTATATAATCAAAACTTTCATTTTATACGCACCTGGATAGATTTGGAAACTTACATAGAGTCAAAAGAAAATGTACAGAATCATGTCAACTTTTAATAAGGCTTTAAACGACTTATTTAATTTAAAGAATTCGGCGACACAGAACTACGTTTCAGTTAGTTGCATTCGTAACGTATAACAAATTGAATTACTAGGAGCGCTCAATGCGTGGTAAAGACACAGTTCATAATATAAATCTGTTTGTCTTATTTATAATATTACAGCAAACATGAAATTATTTTGTATTGTACAAAAAGAAAAATAAAGCTGAACTCTCCAAAACAAAATATACATTTCTAACGTATTGTATTTTCAATTCCAATTTGCTCACTGCTTTGGCATATTCAAGTCTAACACACAGTAAAGAAAAATTTGTTTTTTTTTTAATGTACAGGGTCCGGCAACGAAGCGGGGACGGAAGATTACACGCGTATTTGAAAGTTAGTCAAATATTTAGTCATCGGATATCCTTCCGTACCATCAAGCGCACGTTTTAAAAATATTTTGCTTTATACAGGCTGTTCCAGATGGAAATACCAGACTAAAGTTGCATTTGTTTAAATGGAACACCCTGTATATTAATAGATAAAATGATCCGAGCTTGAAAGCTGGTTACATCGATATAATGTTGTATGGGTTTAAAGTTGATAGTTTCTGTGTAAATAATTATTTTACTTGATAAATTGATACATTTCAGTAGGCTATTCTGCATAAGGAAAATCAAAAGATCCGAAACCAATAGAATAGAATATTTTCTACTAGTATGCACTTTTGTTGCTACGTGAAATAAATTCTGCAACTGCTCGCGTTATACAGGGTGTTCACAATTTCGCAAAATCGAAGAAATCTCGTAATTTTTAAATGGAATAGCCTGTATATTTTTAGCCCATTGAAAAGCCCTTTTACTACGCTTTCTATTGATACCTCATTTGATGCCCCTAGGATGGATCATTTGCTAATTATTTCTTTTTAGATTTGAATTAATGAAAAATGCTTGTATTTTTAGTAGTTAATTTGCACTTTTAAACCTTCTGTAAGATCGGATATTCAACAAATTATCCATAAATGGTCTATAACAAGAAGAAACCACATTAAGTACGAGAAACAGTTGATTTTCACTCAACGGTGAAAGCAAACATTAAATTAATATAAAGTAATATAGCATTTTCAATAGATTCACTGCTGATCAAGTTATCTGGTGTCAGTTTTAAGCTTGTATACTTAATAACCAAGTTGTAAAAAATTTCGTTCCAACTTACACAGTATTTCGTTCAATATTTAAAAGAAATTGCTATAATTACTAATTTTAGTATTCAAGAAATGGTGAATATGATATATATTCTTGGGGAGTGTACAAGAAATTGTCTCCTAGCAAGTAGAGTATATGCAGAGAGATTTCCAAACCTTGAAAGAAAGCCAAGACCGGAAGCATTTGAAAGGTTATTAGAGAGATTTACAGAAACTGGTAGTGTAACCTACAAGAAGAGAGAAATAAATAAGCCGGTACTCAATGAAAAAAGTGAATTGGTCGTATTATTAACAATACAGGAAAATCCACATATAAGTATAGACGGTATTTCAAAGGTAACAGCTATTGAAGATAGGAGCGTACGAAGAATTTTAAGAAGTCATAAGTATCATCCGTACCATATGGAATTAAATCAGGAATTGCATGGTGATGATTTCATTAAAAGAACAGACTTTTGTGGTTGGTTGTTAAATAAAATGCGAGAAATGCTAAATATTTTAACAAAGATTTTGTTTAGCGATGAGGCTACTTTCAAAAGTAATGGGGCGGTAAATAAATATAACATGCATTATTATGCAACAGAAAACCCGCATTGGATACGTCATGTAGACAATCAGAATAGATGGTCTCTTAACGTTTGGGGAGGTATACTTGGTCCATATATCATTGCGCCGTACTTTTTCGATGGAACCGTTACAGGCGATACGTATTTGGCATTTTTGCAGAACGAACTGCCTAATTTACTTGAGCATGTAGATGCTGACACCCGACAAATTTTCTGGTTGCAACACGATGGTGCACCTGCTCATTACAGCCTTAACGTTAGGGAGTTTCTAGGGCGATGGAAGGAAGACAAATGGATAGGACGAGGTGGTCCAATCGCTTGGCCTCCACGAAGTCCAGATATTACTGTCTTGGACTTCTACTTTTGGGGATATGTCAAGGCTCTAGTTTATGTGGAAGTTCCTACAACAAGGGAAAATATGATGGAACGCATAAGAGAGGCATTTAGAAATGTTCGCCAAGAAACATAACAGCATGTTCAACAGAATTTCACCAGGCGGCTTCATTTATGTATTGAGAGACATGGAAGGACATTTGAAAGTTTTCTTTGATTTATTTGCATTTACTTTATTTTTATTTACTGTGCTACTACTTTTGTTAATTAAATTTGAAGTTGTGGTTAATAATTAGTATTTATTTAAAATAGTGCAACCTTTTAATACTACTCGTACTTGATACTTTCCTACATGATTTCGATTTATGTTAAGCTAATTAGGTATTCGTAAAATAGTTGGTTTTACAAAATTCTTTAAAATACAAATTAATTAGTGCAATTTTTTTACTAAACTAACACCAGATAACTTAATCGGCAGTGAATTTATTCAAAATGCTATATTACTTTATATTAATATAATGTTTGCTTTCACCGCTGAGTGAAAATCAACTGTTTCTCGTACTTAATGGGGTTTCTTCTTGTTATAGACCATTTATGGATAATTTGTTGAATATCTGATCTTACAGAAGGTTTAAAAGCGCAAATTAGCTACTAAAAATACAAGCATTTTTCATTAATTCAATTCTAAAAAGAAATAATTAGCAAATGATGCATCCTAGGTGCATCAAATGAGGTATCAATAGAAAGCGTAGTAAAAGGGCTCTTCAATGGGCTAAAAACATACAGGTGTTCCATTTGAAAATTACGAGATTTCTTCGATTTTGCGAAATTGTGAACACCCTGTATAACGCGAGCAGTTGCAGAATTTATTTCACGTAGCAACGAAAGTGCATACTAGTAGAAAATATTCTATTCTATTGGTTTCGGATCTCTTGATTTTCCTTATGCAGAATAGCCTACTGAAATGTATGCAATTTATCAAGTTAAATAATTATTTACACAGAAACTATCAACTTTAGACCCATACAACATTATATCGATGTAACCAGCTTTCAAGCGCGGATCATTTTATCTATTAATATACAGGGTGTTCTATTTAAAAAAATGCAACTTTTGTCTGGCATTTCCATCTGGAACAGCCTGTATAAAACAAAATATTTGTAAAACGTGCGCTTGATGGTACGGAAGGATATCCGATGACTAAATATTTGACTAACTTTCAAATACGCGTGTAATCTTCCGTCCCCGCTTCGTTGCCGGACCCTGTATGTACATATCTTCAAATATATAAATCAATTTTTGAGGCAATCCAAATTAAAAGAATTCAGAATATACCCATTAGAAATTGTAAAAATTGTTTTATATCATTTAGGAAAGATCAAATAACGTAATAAAAGACTTTCTAATATACAAAACATCTTTATTATTAAATATTTCTTCTAGGGAAAGGATGGCAAAATTTTCCCATTGACCTAATCAAAATCCATCGTTATATTACATTTACTTTCTATTTATAGGGCGACCGATTAAAAGCTTGTGAAATACTTGAAAACACTGGAATTAATAGATATCGTCCTGGAATAGTAGGAGCGTTAATAACATTGTATTCAGCTGAGGGTAAGGAAGATATTGCTCAGAAAATATACAAAGACACTGTGGAATGGTATAAAGTGAATAAAAAGACGGAAGGGGATTTAACTAATTTATGGAAGCAAGCAGCAGAATTCCATTTGCGTAATGGTCAAGCGCAAGTTGCCGCTAACAGTCTTGAAGAGCTTCTTAGAGAAAATCCAAATGATAAAAGAGCGTTAGGTCAATTAATTATTGCATATACCGAGGTAAAAATATAGTTTCCACGCCATTCTTCTTTTATTTTGTTATTATTTATTATAGTGTAATAAAGACAAAGCTATGCTATTAGCTAAAGATCTGTTTCCTGAAGAAGAACTTTATGGTGACTTAGATGTTGATACCGTTGAAAGTTCAGTTTGGTTAAGCGCAAAAAAGACACCCGCAAATAGTTCTCCAGCAGTTAGCGCGTATGTACTCTTCTAATAACTTTCTTTATATTCTTTGCACTTTTATTGAAATTGTAGAACATCGTCCTCTGAAGCCCTGATAATTGTCAAGAAAAAAAAGCATCGCAAGCGTAAAGGAAAATTGCCTCAAAACTGTGATCCTAAAGTTCCACCGGATCCTGAACGTTGGTTGCCTAAATATGAAAGAGCCGGTTTTAGAAAGAAACGTGACAGAAGGGCCAAGGAAGTAATCAAGGGTTCACAAGGAACAGCTTCAGGACAGGCGGAACTATTGTAAGTCAATGGATATAGTGATTGTTTTTCGTTCTTGTCTTATATTTTGCTTTTGTTTTGTAGCGATTTCTCCAGCAAAATGGCTAACGAATCAGATTCACATGATAGTCCAACTATAGAACCATCTCCAGTAGCGAAACATCAGCAGAAAAATAAAGGACAAAAAAAGAAAAATAAGAGGAGATAAAACAAAATGAAATTAAGATAATAAAATTTTTATTTTACTTATTTTAAATTATAATATGTACAACATTTGTATTATTATATAATCTTTGGTACAGTAATATTCTTTTTTATTTTATTTATCGTTTAAAATAAAGATATTTACGATTGTATTTACTTTGATTTCATAAGCAAAGTTACCACTTTTCAATACTAGAATTTTCGCTTTTCGTAGGCGTAATATTACGCCTTGGCAGTATTTAAGGATTACATGACAGCTCAAAGAATTTGTGTTTTTGAAGTAAGAGAACTAATAGCAGAAATATTCTTATTCCTAGAAATCTACGTTAACAATATTTGCAAAAATTTTGTTAATTATCTTAAATTGTTTCTAATGGCAAACATTATGTTTTGATATAGGTGTTACACTTTAGAAGTAACGAACATGCGCCACAAACATGAATAAATATAGTAAAATTATTAAAAATTGTAAATTCCTTGTTTTAAACTAATGTAATATAATCATACATGCGTATATTAAGCAACTATCTTTCTAAACCAAAGTTTATTGCGCTGTTTTAATTGAAAACATTAATAGACCATTTAACAATCTATTAAATTGCTTTACAACATGGACGACTCTTTTAACAAATAATAATTAGCTTTTTTCGAAAATTTGCGACACCTACAAACTTTCAACATAATTTATCCTGGAGAACAGACCTATTTACAACACTTTTTTCGTTTGAAATTGGTAAAGCCCAATTATATTTACGAAATGAATAGCTTTTTAGATCAATTTAATAAATTTTAACATTTTGAAAGCTTCTTTTGTAATGACCTGTCGAAGGAGGAGGGTATAGTTGCTAGGTCGCATGCGCCAACGTGATTTGCAGGTATTAGCCTAAAACGCACTGTCAAAAGATGCCTTCTAATTTTATCGAAAGGCTGCACCTAGACGAAATTTATTGATTTCGTAATATTTGCCTAGGATATAGCTCCATCCGGACTGAACTGTATTCCATCACCGTCTCTTGAACTGTGCAGTCCTTCGGTGCGTAAATATATGCAAGAATACTTCATGTTATCGAGCGGGCCCTTCCATCGAAGGGAAGGCATACATGTATATACTCTTACATTAAAACAAGGTATGTGTGTTATTATTACTAATATTTCAAGAACACGATATTATTGGTCAATATTTATTGTATTATACTGTCTTAAGAGTTATTCTTCTTTCAATATGTTGAATTTAAAAATACGCTTAAGAGATTTATTATTAAATTTACGTATTTTTATTTGTATTAGCTCGTTTGTTTCATTGCTTAGATCTATAAGATGTCTTTAATAAAAACTCTTCGGTTACGCCCGAGCCATCGTAATTATGATTTAACGTTCTATTTTCTGTTTTCATCTGTGTCAAATGGGTTCGATTTTCTTGAAATATCTCTCTTCCTATGTTTGTGTTCTCTATAATCGGTTTCGCGTAATTATTCTCAACATGCGATGAAGAACTGAAAACGTCTTCGAAATTAGTAGCGGTATCATCTATAATGAAATTCGTACGTTTTTGCGGAATGCCGTAATTAATTTGTGGTTCGTGGTTAACAACAGGTGTCCCATACGAAGTCAGAGCTCCGGGCGTTTCATAACTAGATGCTGGAGCATTATATTGCAAAGCTGGAGGCTTGTGAGTAACCGGTATATCGTAACTAGAAGAAACTCCATTGTAATTGTAATCTCCGGGATCATCGGTTAGTCTATTATAGCTATAACCTTGAGTTTGATATCTAGACAATGGAGCTTCGTAATTTAAAGATGGCGCTCCATACGTTTGGGAGTGGCTTGCGTAGGTCGGAACTGGGACCATGTAATTATCAGATATTTGATGATTTGCAGGTAGATTATAGTTAGAACTTGGTGCACCGTAACTAGGCGATGTTGGCTCGTAACCAAGCGACGATGGCCCATATCCGGATGAACCTGCGTCATAATTCGAGGATGGACGTGCATAAAGAGAAGGAGGCAGTCTGTAATTTGTGGTGGGGGCTCCATAATTGGATAAATGCTGTCGGTGCCTGGATGAAGGCGGTCCGTATGTGGAGGAAGGCGATCGATATTCCAGCGAGGGTAGTTCATAGTTACCTGGAGAAGATCCATACTTCACAGACGCAGGTGGGTAGCCGAAAGGTGCACTGTAACTCGATGATGGCGTTTCATAATTTAACATAGGTTGTTTGTAGGTAATCTCAGAAGGTTCGTAATTGTAATAAGAAGTGGATGGTATGGAATACGCCGACGGTGGTCTATAGGATGAAGATGGTTTATATCTTGATGAACTCTCAGTTGCTGATTGCACGCCATGTATAGAAGGGAGTGGTCCATATTTCGTAGATGGGCCTGAATATATTGGAGAAGAGCTGTAACTTGGTGATCCATAAACAGGTTTGGGTGTGCCATATGTTAGCGAAGGGTATACCGACGGAGCTCCGTAAATAGGTTTAGGAGGCCCATACTGCGTCTTCGGAAGACCATAAAATGGGTTTGGTGGTCCGTAAATGGGTTTCGGTCTCTTCCTGGAAGACCCGTAATATGTAGAAGGTCTGTATACAGGTGGTTCACGCTTATTTCGTTTAAAATGTTTAGTCTGTAGTTCTTCTGTTATAACGATTGAAAGGAATAGTACTATTACCTGAAATAATAATTTATATTAATGATTTATTCGTCATAAAGTGACGATATATTTAGAAAGTATTAGGATAGAAAAAAATCATTAAAAAAATTAACCTGGATAAATATTTTTGTCAATACAGTAGGACGTTTTAATTAATTTAATTATAATAAAAAACTATACGCTTATTGCGAAAATATTCAAAAATATATATCAACTATAGAGATGCTCTATTTAAATTTTATTGTTTGATTTATATGCCGCAATGGTTTCATTCTGTTTAATTAGATTTACTATCAAATTACACATATCAAGTGATATAAAAAGAAACAGAATTGTTTGTCTAAGATACAAAGATATATCCTTTAATTTTTGGAACACATTATTTTCTTATTTGTTTAAAATAATTATTATTAAAATCTTTGACTAAGTACATTATAGAGAGTCATTATATATCCCACATTTTTATCTGTATTTGGTTATTATAATGCCTTACAAACTGCCGTAACTCTTTTATTTAAGTATCTATATTTCAATAAAAGACCACACGAAATTATTGAATTAAATTCAATGTAAGAAGGAAGATATGTATGAAGATGGAATATGGGAATTTATTTAATATTTAACAGTTTGTTGGTTTACACTACCGGATCAAAACTAAAAGCTTACATTCAATAATGTTAAACGAAATACATGAAGTGAGTTGACAGATTCGCCATTTTAAATATATTGAGGCTATCTTCTGAAGACAAGAGAATTTTTTTATATTTTTTTCGTATAGATTATCTGGGAGCATATGATTTTTTTTTTGATAACTCACCTCAATTATTTATTATTCTCTATTCTGATTCACAATCAGAAGTAAACACATTTGACTTTTTTGAATTAATGTGGAAGATAGATGAAAAATTTTTAAAAATTGCAACTAATATTATTAAAACAGTTTTCATCTTTTTTAAGTTGTTAAAACTTCCTTTAAAGTGGAGCGGACAGCATTGTTCCGTTGTAAAATTACATGGAGAATGTAAATATTTCAAAATGTATATTATACTGCTAAATGCACAACTAAGAATATTTCCTATAAAATCACTTAATTCTGCAATATCGCTAAAAACATTAGCAAATGTATGTTCAATTTTTGAAAAAATATTTGCAGTGCAATTTGAAAAAATTTACCTACTTGGTGTTGATGTACTTTTTATTTATTTTCATGCAAGTATTAATTAAATTAAAGACCAGGAATTGATAACACGTGACTTGAAAACACTTGCAACTAATTTGCATATATTTTTTATGCCCATTTAAATAATAAAACAATTTAGGTTATGCTTAGATTCATGCAAAAACATGTAGAGTATGCAGCATGTTAGAAATTACAGTATATTTTGTGGAATGCAATTTCATAGTACAAATAAAAATTTTAATTTATCTATATATATATATATATATATATATATATATATATATATATATATATATATACAGTAGTACCCCGTTATCCGCTGACTCCGTATCCGCGGTTTCAGTCATCCGCGATTTACCTATGATGAGCAGAAAACGCGTATATCAATAAATATAAAAGTTATAGGAGCATTTGTCGATATATCGTCGTGTATATGAGTCATCCCCTGAATTCGGCGCTCTCTTATGATAAGTTAAACAAGTTGGAACGTGCTTAATGTGCCACTCGCTTTTACTTGTACATATAAACGCTCCTGTTAACTATGAGTGTAGTACTATTCGAATTGTCGGACAAGACAGTGCTTGCAGTTTTTAAATAAAGCAAGTAAATTTGAAAATCATTTTAAAATGGCTTCTAAACCAAAAACAAAACTATTCGAATTGTCGGACAAGACAGTGCTTGCAGTTTTTAAATAAAGCAAGTAAATTTGAAAATCATTTTAAAATGGCTTCTAAACCAAAAACAAAACGTGAAATGCTCACTATTAGTGAAAAAATAAAAATCATCAATATGATTGATGATGAAATAGAAAAAAATCTATTGCAACTGTTGCTAAAATATACAATAAAAACGAATCTTCGATACAAGAAGTGTTAAAAAACAAAGATAAGATTCGAGCTAGTTTTTCTAGTGCACCCCAAACTGCAAAAGTTGCAACCACAATACGTAATAAAGTGTTACTTAAGGTAGAAAATGCCTTAAATTTATGGGTGGAAGATATGACAAGAAAACATATTCCTATCGATGGCAAAGTGCTACAACAAAAGGCGTTGGTTTTATATGAAGATATGCAGACCCAAGATTATACTGAAGAGGAAGGAAAATCATTCACAGCAAGTAGGGGGTGGCTGCATAGATTTAAAACTCGGTTTAATCTAAAAAATATAAAAATGACAGGGGAATCTGCGTCGGCTGATCATGTAGCTGCTGCCCTATATCCAGAAAAATTTAAACAAATTATTGCAGAAAAGAATTATCATCCTAAGCAAGTTTTTAACTGCGATGAGACTGGTCTTATGTGGGAAAAAATGCCTCAACGGACTTATATTCATAAGACTGCAAAGAGTGCACCCGGCTTTAAAGCAATTAAGGATAGACTTACCTTGATATTTTGTACAAATGCAGCTGGTCATATGATTAAACCCGGACTTGTTTACCGATCACAGAATCCACGTGCTCTTAAATACAAAGATAAAGCTTGCCTGCCTGTGTTTTGGCAATCAAATCGAAAGGCGTGGGTTACGGCTGTTCTATTTACACAATGGTTTTATCAATGCTTTATTGCGGAAGTGAAAAGATATTTGGAAAAGGAAGAATTACCATTTAAAGTGCTGCTGATACTAGACAATGCTCCTGGGCATCCTGTGTCACTAGGCACAGAAGATAAAAATGTTGAAATGCTTTTTTTACCACCTAACACGACCTCATTGCTTCAGCCCCTTCAAGGTGTCATTAGATGCTTTAAAGCTATATATATTCGACAGGTTTTCGAAATGCTGTATACAATGGCTAACGAATGCTCTGATATCGGGCTCATGGAATGCTGGAAGTCATTTACAATTGCTGACGCAATTCTATTTATCAAAGGAGCGATGTAGGAATTAAAGTCAGAAACGATAATAGCATGTTGGAAAAATCTGTGGAATGACATCGTTCTTAGTTCTGAAGACACACATGATATTAATTCACATCTAACAACGATATTTAACATAGTGCAGAAAAAGGTGGAGAAGGATTTAACGATATAACCCAAGAGGAACTCAGTGATTACATAAACGAAGAGGATCAAGTATTCACCAACGAGGAATTGGAAGACCTTGTGAAATCTTCTCCAGAAGCGAGTGACGATGAGGATGAGGGTCAACAAGAACCGCCAGCATGGACGCTTGAAAAATCTTCAGCGATATTTCGAACTGCTCAAACATTAAATGAACAGATAGTAGAATATGATCAAATAATGGAACGCAGTATAAAAATTACTCGCACTATAACAGAAGCCTTGAAACCTTTGGAGGATTTGTTTATTGAAATGAAAAGACAAAAATGACAACTACCAATAACAATGTTCTGTGAAAAAGTCGACAAAACTATCGATAATGCACAGCCATCAACATCGTTTGCTTCGGATCTAAGTAAACAATCGACTGCTAACGTGGACTTGGAGGAAGATGAATGAATATGTAGCTCACGATGATAAAGTTTTTCTTGTTGTATATTTTCTTGTTGTGTATGTAAATATGTACTATATGTACATATGTATGAACTTATATATTTATTAAACTTAAATTCTATTTGTGCCACAGCACAAGAATATTTATTTATTTATTGTTTATTTATTTTAAATAAATATTATATAACTTATTTTTTCTTGTTTCATTGTTTTAACTTTGCTTCATATTTCATATTGTACTCGAAAATAAAGCGTTCGCTACTATCCGCGGTTTTCAGTATCCGCGGAAGACCACAGAACCAAACCCCCGCGGATATGGGGGTACTACTGTATATATATATATATATATATATATATATATATATATATATATATATAATTACAGCTACAAACGCATTTAACTTTAAAAAATAAATATAAAATATTTTTTTTAAATCGCATGTTGTAAAAAAATATATTTCTCGTCAGTGCTTCGAGTATGAATTCATTCACGCACCTATCTTGAATGTATACTGATATAATTATTTTTAAGATGTGTATATCCCAAATAACTAATTCGGAGATGTTATAAGTTATTAGCGGCTATATGAATGAATAAAATTAAATTTTAAATTTGGTATATGTTCCGCTATTTGTATCTGCTATATTTAGTAATTGTCCGCTAATAATAATTAAATTATAATACGATTATAAAATTATTTATTTATTTAGCGTATTGCTACATGGATTCAGATCTAAACAACGCTATATATACATAAACTGGATGGTGGGGATTGTATATCTCACTATATTCTTTATTTCTTCTTTCTTTCTTTCTTCTGGAATATTTGGATGGTGGGAGGCCCAATATGGCATAAAATTTGTATTGTTTCACCAATATTTTCTATCGTTTGGTTTTGAAAAGGGCCATGGTTGAGAGATCCTAAACCACGTGGACCCATGTATAGTAGCCAGGAGATCCAAAGATATTCTCTGGCTGCCGAAGGTTGCTCTAGCTAGTTACCCAGGATGCACGTGTAGCAATCTGCTACGGACGCGAGCTAGTCTACAAAATAATATTGTTATATACAGACTGTGTTATAAGAGCATGTGACCACAAAAAATTTCGATATCATAAGAAAGTATTTTTTAACTACCAAGTCCATGCCCAGTCGCCGTTATTATAAACTATTACCAGACAGCGTTTTTCCATACTCGCCACAAAATTTTCTGCATGCTCTGCTAAGCTAGTATGATAAGAAATCGCCAAATTAATGTAATCTGACACAATAGATGTTTCACACACATCTTCAATTGAATTAACATCCGACGTTTGGGACAATCAATCTAATAGGTACTATTATTCCATTTATGGTCTTCCCGGATGTTACGTATACATATATCTAAGTTGATGTTGCTTCACCAAACCACCGTTTAACAGGCTGTAATAAATAGTTTAGTAAATACCATTAATTTCTCAACAACCACATTTCCGGAAAACTAAAATAGCGAGCCAAAGTCCTGCTCATTAAAGGAGTAAATATATGAATTTTTAAAGAGTGCTTAACAGTTCTTTCAAGAACTGATGAGCCATGTGCCATCTATGCCCTTCCGTGTGGGAATCTCACGTTGATCAAATTTCGATTGTAATTTTCTTGTGAATACAAAATACGATGATCGAAGTATTTTTGAGTGAGAAGCCACTTAGTACTTTCAAATTTAACGTTTGCGGCATGTGTTCATCGACCAATTGTATTTATTGATATATTTAATCATTTCTAACTAATTTCCTTTCAGCTTGACGCAATGTTAAACTATAATTTTTTTGTTGTTACGACAAAAATTTCACGTTCCGTCAAATCACCGACGGTGTATATTTGGTTATACCTCTGCACCTACTTTCTAACAAACCATTATGATTTTTGAGGTACCTCTAGCAATAGCTGCATTACTCATTCGAGATCTTCTCGGATGAGTACATAGAATGACTATTTAAAAGGTTTGTTAAATACACCATTCATTTAAATACACAGACGTACAGTTTACCAATCAGTACAACACAAAAGTTTTGTTGAACGACGACCAAGGGATAATCGGTAGTTGCTTAATCGTAATCTTTAATATATACGATTCCTTCTTAGAAGTTATCGCTCAACACAAACTATACAATTGCTAAAAGTTCAAGAGTATAAAAGCCGTTGTTAAAATGTATATCAAAAGTTAATTATACTTAACGTTCAAAGAAATTGATCCATGCTAAATTTTATCTATTGTAATGTTAACTAAACAAAACATAAGAAACATAAACACTATAAGAATTCAGTTAAAATTAAAAAATATCATTGACGGATGCTATTTAAAATTTTGACGCTTTATAAAAGATAAATGCTTGTTTATTGGTTTAATGCAGATATTTAGTATGTCAATCGCAATATATTTATATGATGTCTGTCGAAAAATATCTATTGGAGAAGTTACCTACCAATTTTAAAATAAAACAATTTCAATGAGGTTGACTATCTATAATCTACCTAATCAAAGTCAAAATATAGGACAAAATTATCGTTCACAGTTTTTCGAACGATACTTACTTTGACAATTTTTTTATTACTCATTTCATATCACTATTAGTTACAAACACAAAAAGCTCAAAAGTTTCAAACAAAAACATTCCTTTCTTTAATGACTTCAAAATTTGTTCCGTCAATTCAAAGCAAGTATATTTAGAAGCTCGTATCTGTAATAAGTAAACACCGCCATTATCGGTCGGCCCACAGGCGCTGACAAGCGAGAGGTTTGGAAGATTCACTTTACCAGCGCTTCGCGTGCTATTAGTACATGAACATCTACCATAGTGTAAAGTTGTTTATAGACGTATTTACGAATATACGTAGATGTAATTCGAACGGAAAGCGTTATTCTAAATAATGAGCACTTTTATTTCAGCAAAGTGACGCCCTGCTTGTCTGCCTAAATGGCGATGTTTAGTAATAAGCGATAAGAGGAAAAACATGATAGAATAAAGCATTGGAATATGAAAGACATGGACGTGTTTTACATTTTACTTTCCCATTATTTTTATGAGATTTATTCAATCTAACTTCCAAAATATGTGAACTGTGAACAACGTCCATACTGTCATTAGATGATATGATAAATGATGATTTGATAAGGTATAGAAATCAATACAAGAATTGTATTTAATCTTAAAACTGCTTAACTAGTTATTATGTTTGAATCTAATAACTAAAGAAATAAACATAACATAATGATGCATTTATTTCTGTTAAGATGTTCTGTAAACGTAAGATAGCTATAAATAAACGAAATACAAGCATCTCACTATATATATATATATATATTATATATCTCTATATATATATATATATATATATATATATATATATATATATATATATATATATATAGAGAGAGAGAGAGAGAGAGAGAGAAATAGCTTCATAACAACAATATTTAAAAGATACATATTCTATCAGTTTTATAAAATTGCATGCTGATTGTGTGTTTTATCTATTTTATGTAGGTATCTATTCGTTAAAATCTTCGTCAAAAAATTTCGTAAACATCACAAACTGTAGTGTATTTTGTTTTATTAAATAGAATATTACATATGAATGTAATCCTATATTGAATTTTGTTAATTTTTTGTGCTCTCGCCTCTAAAATTGTGATGAAAGAAAGGAATAGTACTATTACCTGACAAAAATATTAATATTAACATTTTATTTTTCTTAAAATAACACACAAAAGGGGAGTTAGTAGTATCATTCGATATCATAATTAACTTTTCACTTGCAATTTTATTTACCTACTACATATTTAATAATATGTTATTATTATTATTATAATCAATAAACCTTGAAACTACCCTACGGGTGTCAAGGTATCACTTAATTTTCACTATGAAACTTAATTCTATTTTTTATTATATATGAATTTTTCCCATTCCTTCTTATTCTTTGCCGCAACTTCTGCTTCTCTCCATGTCATTCCACGTTTTTGCAGGTTTTCCGCTACTGTATTGTCCCATGTATTCCTTGGACTACCTCTCTTCCTCTTCTGTATTGTCCTAGCCTTCCATACTTTCTTTGTCTGCCTTGTTTCTTCCATACGAACCACGTGTCCGAACCATTTCAATTTCTGTCTCTCTATACCTTCGAGGATCGGTTCCGTATTCAGATCTTGCCTTATCACTTCATTTCTTATTCTGTCCCTGCGTGTTACTCCCTTGACTGCTCTTAAATACCTCATCTCCATCGCTTGTATTTTGGATTTTGTTTTGTTATTTAGTATCCAGCTTTCACACCCTTATGTTAGTATTGGTCTATATACGGTTTTAAACACAGTCATTTTTGTCTTCGTTGAAATTTCTCTATTTCTGATGAAAGTGTTGTTGAGTGTATAGTACAACTTTGTCGTGCTTTCAATTCTGCCATTAATCTCTGTGTCTTCTTTCCCTTCTCTATGTATGTTTACTCCTAAGTATTTAAATGTTTCAACTTGTTCGATGTCCTTTCCTCCTACTTTAATTGTTAACTGTTTATGGTTTTTCCCTATCGCCATCACTTTAGTTTTGTCTGCGTTAATTTTCATGTTTCTCTTTTTCAGTGCTGTTTCCCAAATTACCCAGTTTGTTTGCAGGTCCTTTTCGGTATTTGCGTATACCACAAAATCATCAGCAAACGCGTTCTCCGCTACCTCCACCAGCCCCATATTTCTATATCCTATTTGTATCTTTTTGTGTTGTTTTTAATATCTTTCAGTACGTTATCAAATATTATATTAAATAGTATAGGACTAAGTACTCCTCCTTGCCGCAATCCTTCCCTTGTTTCAAACTCTTCTGATATAATATAATAATAATATGTAATGTATTATAATATTGATCGCATGTGATGATTAACAACTGCTAACAAAGTAATTCTGATAGATTTTCAAATTTTCAGAATGCTTACTTGTATAGAAGGTGTCTCTGAGAGTTTTTGCAATTTTGCTTTACCTATAGCTTGCAATAAATAAACCGAGCTTTGGAAATTTAATGTTAAATATGACATATGTCACAATGGAACGGTTTGATGCTCATCAACGTACTTTTTATGTTTGCAGTTTTTATGAATTAAATAATACTTAATATGATTTAATTTATAAACTAGACCCTTAGGTCGAGTTTATAATAACGCGCCAACAAATTTGATTCAGCTAAAAAATCGAATCCAGGAAGAGATTGAAGCCATTACTCTTGAGTTATAAACAAAAGTAATGGAAGAGTGCCAGCGGTGAAATAGGAGACATCTAGATATAATTTTCCATGCATGAATTTCCAATAAATGTAATTTTAAATTCTAAATAAACTTAGTTAAGAAAACTGATGATAGATGAGCAAAATTAGAAAGAAAATTGCAAAACTCTGAGACACAAGTAGGTATACATGTAAGCATTTTTGCCTATTATAATATTTTTTAAATCGTGACAAAAATAATTGTACCCAAATATCTAGAAGTGTAAAAAAATCCACTGTAAACTTACTGTTTCATTTAAGGAAGTTATACTGCACCAAGACGGAGATCTTGATATACATGAAATAACCATGCATTTTCCTAAATTAAATTAAAAACAATATTGTTAAGATGGTTGATTATGTGAAATAACCATGCATTTTCCTAAATTAAATTAAAAACAATATTGTTAAGATGGTTGATTATGTACATTACAAACGGTTAATGAAATATAAATGTATCCTCACACTTTTGTCTATATTCAGATATAAGAAGGAGTAGTGTCCATAGAAGACAGTATCTAAATTCATAAATGAAGTGAGAATAAAGCTATTGTACTTAGTATGTGACGATGTAAACCTTAGAGTTAAAAAAAATAATATTATTATTTTTTAACTCTACATTTTTTACCACAGAAGAAGCGACAAAGTCTGTCGCGAAATATAGGGTAATTTAATAAAGGAGTTTTTTAATTGACCGCTTACCCGAATTTTACTTAATTTTTGATAATATATCACGGTCGATAATTTCTTTTCAATTATATATATATATATATATATATATATATATATATATATATATATATTAGGGTGGCCCTTATTTTTCAACTTTCGAAAAGCTTAGCTCCCAACCCCCTATCTTGTTTCAATCAACAAAAAAATGATATGTGCAAAATTTTAGCTTAATCGGACTTCATTCTGGCGGCCCTCATCGACCATGAGTTTTTGAAATTGTCATCTGTAAAGTTATTTTTCAAGATATTATTGTTATTTAATATTTAGTGTATAAATTAATAATTTTCGAGAAGAGGGACTGAAATGCTTTATAAAGTTCCCACTAGATGGCAGCATCAGAACTCTATGAACTCAAAAAAATACTTTGTTTATTATTTTCATTCTGATTTGAGATGTGATTCGGGAAAGACGTACAAGAAAAAGGCGCTTCAGCCATTCTTCAATATATATTCTTGTGATTCTTTGAGAAGTTATTGTTTGGTGTAATAATTCAGTGTGGATTCTGTCACTAAGTGTGTTACTAAGTTGAGATAATATTCATCCTATTAAAAGTGCAATGACGGAACCAATGTTTATTCTTTGTGTGCTGTGTACTTAATCTAATAAGTGTTATAAGCCAAATTCAAGCTTCAATTCCGTAAGTGAGTAAAAATATTTCATATTCTATAGTGAAATATCCATTTTTACATTCGAAATACTTTAGTCGGTAATGACAACAACTGATTAAAATGTATTCAGTTGTTCAACCAACTTGTTCTGATATTCCAAAATATTATTCTCAAATATATAAAAGTCTTTGTTCATCTATTCTATCCAATAATTATGATTATTATTATTGTTATTTATCCTCTTTTATAATTAAATATGATGATTTTTGATTGATTTTGCAATTTTGGTTTCAGATTAGTTTGTACTGCTGAACTGCTGATTTAAGGTGACTTGACTATTTGAGCTATGTATTTTCTAGACTTTTAAATGGCGTCAACTTCTTCAGATAGTCCATTCTACAAGTTTAGAAAAGATTTTTATGTCTCTATTGTTGGTTATATTTCCAATCAAATCGTCGGAGCCAAACTACCTTCGAATCAACAGGTTTTAAGAGTTTTTTTCTACAATGTGAAAGTTGTAAATCTTACAACGAAAGAAAGCGCAGCGTTGGTGATTCAAGAAGTTTCCATCTTTTGGCAAAAAGCACGAATTCCTTCTAAAAGAACTGATCACTGCATTGATAAGTTACTTAAACTATATGATGAATGGAAAGGTTTACAGAAAAACTTGACAAGAACTTCGGGTAAAGAAAAAGAAAGAAGAGATCTTTTCATAGAAAAAATGGACGATCTCTTTGACATAGCTCATTCAGATGTTTTGGAACAGATGAAAAATGAAGACGATAAGAAATTTTTAATTCTTCAGCGCCAAAAAGGAAGACCGGGCTCCATGATTTGTGTTGATCAAAAACTAAAATATAAGGAAGAAAGAGCACTAAAACGCTCTGCAATGGAAAGTGTCAGGAAAAAAAGAACTTATGAAGAAATGGAACAACAATTTGCTACTTGTCAACCTGTTGTAGTGAAAACTGATGATTCAACACCAAGCAGCCAAAATAGTGATAGTGGTGACGACAGTGAAAATTCTACCATCGTTCAACAGATATCACCAACAGCATCAACTGCAGCCATAGATCCAGCCCGTCGAGGTACATTACATTTTTTTACTCCTCGTCTTTTTGAAGTTTTTGATAGGTGCAAAATTACTGATAGAAATGCAGTTTTCATATTAATGGCTGCTGCAGAAGCTTTCGGGCATGATACTGAAAAGCTAGTAATAAACCGTACTTCTTTTCAAAATCTCAGAAAAAAATTTAGGGAAGCAAGATACACAGAAATCCAGAACAAATTTAAATTAGACAACTGCCAAGAATTAGTGTTACACTGGGATGGAAAGTTGCTCCCAGCACTAACAGGTGTAGAAAAGGTTAATAGACTGGCAATAATAGTCACCTTTCAAGGCAAAGAGCAACTGCTGGGAGTGCCTGAAATCCCAACATCTTCAGGAGAAGAGCAAGCGTTGGCTGTTTACCATGCAGTCGAGAAATGGAGTATAACTAACAAAATTCAGGCATTTTGCTGTAATACTACAGCAAGCAACACAGGTCGAATAAATGGTGCCTGCATAAATCTAGAAAAGTTGTTCAATCGTGACTTGTTGTACCTCCCTTGTCGTTATCACATTTTTTAATTAGTTTTGAGAAGCTGTTTCGACTTGCTGATGGATGCGACTACTGGTCCAGACATGCCACTTTTCAAAAGATTTAGAGAAACTTGGACAAAAATGTTTACATAACTGATAAAAATGAAGTGCCTTGTGATGTCCGCTCTACCATTATTCATTTTATTGAAGATCAGCTTGCTACTCATAAACAACTGCGAGATGATTATCGAGAATTGTTGGAGTTAAAATGATCTTTCTTGAAGGCATTCCAAAGAATGGCATATCGTTTCATATACCAGGAGCTCTAAGTCATGCTAGATGGATGTCAAAAGCAATTTATGCATTTAAAATATTCTTATTTCAAGATCAATTTAAATTATCTCATAGGGAGAAGAATTCCTTAAGAAGAATATATATTTTTCTTGCTCGAGTGTACGTTCGAGCATGGTTCTTGTCACCAGATGCAATTAAAGCACCCTATCATGATTTTCTTTTCATGCATCAATTGCTAAATTATCAGGCTATTGATCCAGAAATCAGTAAGGCTACTGCAAAAAAATTTTCAAAACATCTCTGGTACTTAATTCCCGAAACTGTGGCTCTTTCCTTTTTTGATGACAATGTTCCAATAGATGTTAAGACAAGTATGGCTCAAGTTATGCTGGAGGTTGAAGGAAGTGAAGAACAGGAAGAAGATACAAAACAATTTAAGCGATACATTCTTCACCCAAACGATTTTTCATCATTTTTCAAAAATCAAGTTTCCGTCTTTTGTAACTTCTAGTACAAAAAATTTCTTCACGAGATTTTCTATCCGCTCCGATTTTCTGTACAAAGACCCTTCAACATGGAAAGATGATGTTGGTTATAAGAGTGGAATTGAAAAACTTCAGACCACCATTGTTGTGAATGACGTTGCAGAAAGAGGTATCAAACTCATTCAAGATTATAATAACATTCTTACAAAAGATGAAGCTGAGAAACAATTTATATTACAAATTGTTGCCGGAGAGCATAAAAAACCCAACTGCTACTAAATCCTCACTTATGAAAAAATAATATTTATTATTTCGCTTACATTATGTTTTAATTCTATCAAAAGTATTATAGTAAATAAAAACGCTTTGCTCTTATCGAAGTTATGTGATTTATTTAAAAAAATCAAATGTGTCTTAATTTTTCATGCTATTTTGAAATTTTTTTTATAATTTACTTTGGGGAAATTTGATTTAAAATGTTTTTAAACAATTGCTGGGAAGACCAGACAATTCCACATACATTTCTCTAAGAAGTAACGGACAAGCTAGGAGCTAGGGAAGAATATACATGTTTGTAATGGAATTAATCAATATGCATTACTTCAAGCTCTTTGAGGGTCGTCTAAACGTTAACTGATTAAGCTGAAATTTTGCATAGCCCTTTTTTTTCATCATTTGAACAGGATCAGGGGTTGGGAGCAGCAAAATTTTAACCTTCAAAAAATTACATATGGTTAAGGGCCTGCCTATACCTTCAAAAAATTACATATGGTTAAGGGCCCGCATATATATATATATATATATACCGATAGGTCCAACTCGCAACGGGCCATAGGCAACAATATACGTATGGAAGGTAATGCGATGTGGCAACGTGTGTACGATGCCTATATTGAGTGACTTTCTTAAAATTTAAATTTATTTTGCAGAATTATTGATTTTTTTACTTTTATCTTTTAGAAAACGTTATTGTTTTTTTATTACTTAAAATTACTTTTCCGTAGCAGCTAAGAATACAACAAATGGGCAAATTACGTATACAGAACGAATATGCAAACGACTATATCCTTACGCGGTTTAAGTCTTACTAAATTCTTAACGGCAATGCAATATGCAATGTGCTGCAATCGAAGGAGCTGCGCATGGAGGGGATTCGATTCGCTGTTGCCACACATTGCTATATGGCCCGTTGCGAACTGGACCTACCGGTATATATATATATATATATATATATATATATATATATATATATATATGAAAAAAATGTGTGAAAGTCGTATCCACCCTGGAATGTGCAGACGCCATCGTTTCATGGTTTTACCAATCATCGGTGCACCTACATCCAGAAATAGACACGACTTTCATTTCTATACTGCGTGTATATATACTAATTATGATAAACGTAATGTTAATGAGAATTAATAATCATTAAATTCTCACATTACTGCCAATGCCGCGCTAATTCGTTGCATTGATTTCTACACCTGACAAAATCACATTTGCCTAAGAATGTAGCTGCAACGTGTCGCGGCGCCAACTGACCGGGTTGTACGGGAAAATGAAAAAGATGTGTGAAAGTCGTATCCACCCTGGAATGTGCAGACGCCAGCGTTTCATGGTTTTACCAATCATCGGTGCACCTACATCCAGAAATAGACACGACTTTCATTTCTATACTGCGTGTATATATACTAATTATGATAAACGTAATGTTAATGAGAATTAATAATCATTAAATTCTCACATTACTGCCAATGCCGCCCAAGAAATGTAAGTCGTGTCTATTTCTGGATGTAGGTGCACCGATGATTGGTAAAACCATGAAACGCTGGCGTCTGCACATTCCAGGGTGGATACGACTTTCACACATTTTTTTCATTTTCCCGTACAACCTGGTCAGTTGGCGCCGCGACACGTTGCAGCTACATTCTTAGGCAAATGTGATTTTGTCAGGTGTAGAAATCAATGCAACGAATTAGCGTGGCATTGGCAGTAATGTGAGAATTTAATGATTATTAATTCTCATTAACATTACGTTTATCATATATATATATATATATATATATATATATATATATATATATATATATATATATATATATATATATATATACAGACTGTCCCGTAAAAAACGCCAACATTCATAATTCCGTTATTTATTGTCCGGTTTTATTTAAACAAAAAGTAAATTTAATAGCATCAAAAACACTATAAGATAGCAGTGTTTTATTTGTTTTCAATTGTTTTCATTAATGTCAAACGACAGTCAAGTTTTTTATTTTAAATGGCAACATATATATTTTTGGCTATATTCGGATTGTATTTTTTTTTCTGAATTCAACGATGTATAACATGTTTATTTTTAACGTTTATTGCAAAAAAAAAAACTTTATAAATTTCATCTTTGTCTTCCATTATTTATAAATATTCGAATGCGTCATGAAACATTTGAAATGTAAGTATTATAAATATTATTATAAGAAACAAAACACTTTACAATAAATGTTGAAATTGTCCGCCACCTTGTTTAACACATATCGCACATTGCATAAAGTACCTATTTTACAATAACACTGTACAAGCTGTCTTAAACTTAAGTAAAATTTACAAGAAAATAAAAGGTAATTATAGTAAATTACAAATTAGAGCTTATATATATTGCATTAAATAATATATTTTTATTCTGATGAATACATATTGTTGTTATGTTTATTTGTTACAGTTACAGGAATTTTGTAATCAAAACATGATTTATTATCACTATTTATTAATCTCTTAGAGTGTAGAATTCCAGTTAAGGTAGTAGCAGATAACCGATTTCTGTTTTTACTTTTGTTGAGAGATACTGCACTGAATATTCTTTCTACCGAAGCACTACTGTGAGGTAATGTTAAAACTAAATTGACAAATTTTGATAGTTCTGGATAAACAGCAGTATTGTCACATCTAATTTGATTACAGATATTTTTCCAAAAAGAAATATAATCGGCTGCATCCTCATTGAAGTCACTGTTTTGCAATAATCGTCACTCTCTATCCAATGAAAGAAGATCAATATCTTTCCTATGAAAATTTGCTGCTGGACCTAATGAACTTGTAATTTTAATAAGTTTTGGGTCCAAAAATTTAAAGAACTTAAGTGTCTTTACATCTTCTGCATTAAATGGAAAGCGTTTATATAATTGATGAGCAGCTTCAACATAAAAACCTAAGCATGTTAATTGAAAGTTATGTTTACCACCATCTGAAAGAGTATTTTCTTGAAATAATATAGCTGCCTTCGGGCCACAATATACTTCATTTAGTAAAACATAATGTTCTGGGTTTCTATATTGCAAAATAGTTACATCAGTTTTACTCAAATATGTATTATTTATATAACAACTTAGAATAGTCTTGTATACTGCTAACATTCTGTCATATATTGCATAAATTTTAGGAGATTCTGATTGAAATTCCTTATTTAAATCAGTAAATACAGGTAAAACATATTCCAAAAACTCTAAATAATATTTATTCATAGGATTTTGTAAATTATTGTGAATGGATTCAGATGCATCGATTTGATTGAAAGATTCATTTTGGAAATATAATTTAAGAGCTTCATACTGCTCCAACACTCTTTTAACAACAGAAATTAAAGAGAGCCTTGCAGCAGCTTATGGGGTTTAATATCAAGAAACTGCTGAAATTCTTTGTATTGTGTTTGTCGTTTAAAACTATATTGCATATAAGTGTATACTTCTCGCACCAGTTTTTCCGTTGTAGAAGGTAATTTTTCACAAGCATGGGAAGCTATGAGTGCCATTGAGTGACATAGACATTTTACAGTAAAAAGATGTGGTATTTCATTTTTTAATAAAGTTTTGACGGAATGCTTAATGCCCATCATTGAATTTTCCCCATCAGCTGCAAATCCTACTATATTATTTTTATATGGAACATTATGTTTATTAAAAAATTGAACAATAACATTATGTATATTTACTGCAGTTGCGTCATAGATTGGTAATAAAGCAAGAAATTCGTCATTTATACTAAAATTTTGATTTAATCGCACAACTAATGCTAAGTTTTTAATTCCGGTATGATCCGTAGACTCATCAATAAATAAAGAAAATTTGGTGCACTTTAAAGTTTCTATTAGAGTTTCAAAACTTGATTGACCAATTACGTTATTTATAATAGCTGTGCATTTTGTACGATTACAGGAAATTTTTTTTGTAACATCACTTTCATTATTATAGACCTAATTAGTTGTACCAGATGATCAACTGAATTTATAGATATATTGTGTTCTGCAATGAAAGATGCAATTCTTATTTCTATTTCTTTTGTACTAAGTTCCGTGCTTGTAGAGCTTCTTACATATTGCATAACACAGAATTTTTGTTGTTTGATTAATTTAGATTTAGATTGGTGTTTTATAGAATCGTGGTGCTTACGTATTGCAGCTATCCCTCCAAGATAGTCATTACCGCATATTTTACATCTGTAAAACTCTTCTCCTTTTGAACTAGCTTCTATCCAATGTTGGTAATCATTGTGTTTCTCCCAATCAGTTTTGTATTTTTGTTGATAAATTTTCTTTTTTTTTTAAGTAGATGGTTGATCTGTGGTCGACATGATAACTGCTAGAAATTAAAACAGATTTAGGAAAACTAATAAAAATATGTAAACTGTTTTATTTGCAGTAAATACTTACATGGTAATAATCCGAAAATTAATTTGTTTAAAGAATTCAGTGCGATTGGGCGCGCGTGAATAAGATTCTACCATAAATATCTAATATGATTTAATCCAAAATTCCCCCGGCCAAGAGCTTTTATACTTTCCCATTTTAAATAGGTACTTACCCTTCATCGTATTATTTCAAAAATTACAAATTTAAAAATAATTTGAACGGTACTTCCCGTAATGAGCTTATGTATTAAGTATTATATCAATTATTTATTGCGAGAAAATTGTTTCGACTACTAAGGTATAGATGTCACTTTACGTAGGATCTATAATATTTAATAATATTAAATAACGCAATCTATTTTGATAAATATATGATTTCATATAAACTACAAAACGAAAAATACGTAAAATAACTAGATTTTACTAAAATACAGAAGTTTTTCACTAAATCACTAACACAGTTCTCAAATCGCTAGATCTAGTGAAAAATCACTAGACCTGGCAACCCTGTGTGTATGTATTGTGCGGTTCACAGCGATATCAAATCTAATTAGGAATTATAAACCATATTTAAGTTGGGCTTTTATTTGACTACTTATTTGTTGCATAATAAATTAAGGAAATTATTGTAAATGAATCCTATTTTATTTTAAATCTGTTATATTAGTAAATAGTTAAATAAAATATTTACTTAGGTGTTTTCTTTTGAAATACATATTTTTTTTTCTATAAATAAAATATATGGATATTGCTAAATATTGCTATATTATATTAAAATAAAATTTATTATACCTACCAGTTTTATTTCTATTGATTCCTAAGTTGTCAAATATACTCGCAACACGTAATTAGGAATCAATAGTAATAAAATTGGTAGTTATAATAAATTTTATTTTAATATAATATAGCAATATAGAAAAAAAAATATGTATTTCAAAAGAAAACACCTAAGTAAATATTTTATTTAACTATTTACTAATATAACAGATTTAAAATAAAATTGGATTCATTTACAATAATTTCCTTAATTTATTTTGCAACAAATAAGTAGTCAAATAAAAGCCCAACTTAAATATGGTTTATAATTCCTAATTAGATTTGACATCGCTGTGAACCGCACAATACATACGCATACACATTTGTATATATGGTTGCATACATATCATTACGTATTCATACTGGCGCCCCAATTGTTAACCATTGCCGAAAATATAGAATAATAGTTCTGATAAGAACAGTTTTTTATGTAAATGCAAAAGAAATATCGAAAATAAAAGTAGGGAAATAATATGAAAATACGAGAACCAAACAAATATATGAACGAACGTCACTGCGATTTTGTTAGATGTACCACAGAATAGCCAACGTCAAAATATGAATTACACTAAAAACTACGGCGGTAAATTTGAACTGTCTTCAGACATTTACAATCGCACTGTACAACATAAAACACCAATTCTATGATCAATGTTAGTCTCGCATCATAAATAAAAAATAAAAAACTAAAATTCTACAAACAAAAATATATATGTCGAGAAATGTAAGCAAATGACAAAATAAAAATTAAAGTCAAAATTATTAGTAGAGATGCAACTTGTTTTATAGCACTTTAGATGCAGTGAAGGAAACAAATCTGCGTTTAATACTTTCTTGCTTGTACATAATATGTCACTATAATCGCTAAATTAAGAAATTCCTTTTGTACATATATTACACATAAAATATTTATCACATTAATTTCCCTGATTGTGGTATTTCGGTAATCGCCTATTAAATAAATACAACATATAATAAATAGTTTAATTAAGGAATTTATATCACCTACACTTGCTACTTTTGGAAAATACAACTTAAAACACCAATTCTTTAATCAAGTCTCGTATCGTAAACTAAAAATAAAAAAAATAAAATTCTACAAACAAAAATACATAGGTATGTTATTGTAATGTAAACAAAAGGCAAAATAAAGTCTAATAGAATTATTAGTGGATATGCAACTTATTTTACATCATTTGAAGAGAAGGGAGTGTAGAAATTTAATACTTTTTTGTTTGTATGGAAGATGTCACTATAATCGTTAATTGTAGTTAATATTTGCGGACGATTTGAATTTTGAATACATGAAATGCAGGTACAATAGACAAGTTCATGATGGTATACAATATTTAAAAACAATACATAAAGTTCTTTCAATGGAGACTGTGGTTAAATAATAATTTAAAAAGGTATATAACCCCTTACCACAATTATTAGTCGTATCCTAAATACGTATTTCGACAACTAAGTTGTCATCATCAGTAGGTAAAAACTATTAATTAAAAGTCACACATGGGGCACAGTAAAGTAACATAAACGCTTCCGCACAACTACTGTCTTTACAGGGTTGCAGTGTATAGTAGTTGTGCGGAAGCGTTTATGTTACTTTACTGTGCCCCATGTGTGACTTTTAATTAGTAGTTTTTACCTACTGATGATGACAACTTAGTTGTCGAAATACGTATTAGGATACGACTAATAATTGTGGTAAGGGGTTATATACCTTTTTAAATTAATACATAAAGTAATACAATTAGCAAATTTATGAGTTGTACTCTAATGAACAAAAAATTTTACCATAGGAAAAAGAATATAGCACTTCTTTAATTATTGAGACGGCCGTACAGTAGTAATTTATCTATACGTCTTAAAAAAGGTGTGTTCGTTTATTCGTTTCACTAGTTTTTTAAGTTCTTTCCTTTACCGCAGCGTTCGCTATTTTAAATAAAAGTTAGCAACCGTTTTAAAAATCACTGGGTGGGCGAATAAATGGAACTCCTTTTATGAACACCATTGTGAAAGTTGGAGGTTTAGAAACATTTTAAAGACTTAAAGACATATTATTAGACAATAAAGTGTCGAATATTGTTATTACTCTTAAAATAGGTATTCACTTGTAAATGCTAATTGGAGGGAATGTTTTTCGACACAACGTAAGTCGTACGACAGCCGTAAGTCTCATATGAGTGGACTTTGGTTCGTTGACTTTAATTCGGCATGTTTTCATCCAGTCTTGGATTTTGTTCAAGTTGTGTTGAAGGTTCCTTGAGGCAGATGTTGGTCAGTACGGGGTGTTAAGACAACAGTGTCATCAGCATATATGGCAACTGTAGTGGTTCTTGTTGTTGGTAGGTCTGCTGTGTACAGGAGGTGTAATACTGGTCCAAGTATGCTACTTTGAGGGAGTCCTGAGTGTGTTTTACAAGAAAGTGTCTGTCTGTCAAAAAAGGTTTGAGCAGTTGATAGCGAGGATGAGGAAGTAGTTTCTTTAGTTTGACTTGCAAGTCGTTGTGCCCAACTTTATCGAAGACTTGTGAGATGTCGAAGAATGCTGCAGAGCAATAACTTGTGGCGTTCAAGTCCTTGTTTATTTGGTTGACTAGTCGACGAACTTGTTCTATTGTACTGTTTGTTATGGAAACCAAACTAATGATCTGGGATTTTTTCTTCTATTATGATGTTAAGTTTCTTGGCATACAGCTTCTCAAGAACTTTAGAAAGGCATTGGTAGCAAGTCCATGGGCCCATAGGTCTTTTGAGAATCATGATGATTTGGGCAACTTTCCAGAATTGCATTAAATATGAAAGCTTTTAGTTTGTAGAATTTTTCGATATTTGTAGTATTATGCCAAAAATGAGATCAAATCCTGGTGCCTTTTTTATGTATAAATTTGTAAAACGGGAGAAGATTACCACATTTTTCACATTATCGTCCAGTAATAAAAAGTTCTCTTCCCTGTTCAATTTTTTGTAACACTGAATGAACTTCTAAGGTCTACTTCGGCAGGGCTGCCAACAATTTCCGACGAGCATAATACATAATTTTTCTTATACAATGTAGATTGTTCGTTTTTAAGCTCTCGTAGCTTGTATTTTGCTCCTGTAGTTCTGTTCTCGATGTCACTTTCACCTTTTCTTTTCACGAAAAAAGTTACGTATACCTAATAGTGTTACAAGATATTAGCAACTATCCATTTGAAATAGTTTATTAATAAGAAAAATTAAACCATGTTTATACACTAATTTATATTAATAAACTTGATAAAAATACAATGATTTTTTTAGAGGAAATGTATATATTTAAAGTCGCAACATTTCCAAATTAGAACAAGCTATCCAAGCACTAAAAGAAAAGATTCTAAAACAGCATATTTAAAAATGAACATACATGTGTGTGTATTTTAATAAAAGAAAAATTGTTTAACTAAATAAATAATAAAAAGCTAGAATTTAAATTAAATTTTAACATATCTAAATACGTATTACATGTTAATTAATTGCAAAATCTCCTTAAGCTGTAAGAAATATTATGATGTACCCTGGCTACTCTTGAAAATTAGGGTCTTTAACTAGCCTAGTTATTCTCATTATGTACGGTCTATACAATCTATTTTATATGTTTTCGCTAGTAAATTATTAATTATATGCTAACTGTGAACGTTCTTCAGGAAGACCGACCTGTTCGACCTTTGTCAATTATTTTACCGCAAGATCATTTATTCTAATCTTATATTTATCATATAACTTTAAATTGATTTTATGAAATAGATATGCCCGTCTTAATGCAGTATAATTATTGTGGACAATATTTTATAAAAAACGGTGCAATTTTAGTAAAACGAAATTGAATTATCTCAATATAAAATTATTATTTGAATAATCCCCTTAAATATATCAATTTTAATATAACTGAAAATATATAAATTATAATTTATTTATATTCAAAGTGACTTAATGATACTTACTAAAATATAAGTAAATAATCTCATCTTAGGGATCACAAAATACTTTAAAAAGTTCACTTGCAAACAGTATACAGACAACTTTATAGGTCGACTTTGGAAATTATACTGTGACGAGTATACGGAAGATCGTGTATACCTTGCAGTAAATGAAGAAGAGGAGGTTCCATGTATTATCCGATTAATCTGCGTTTAAACAACCTACTTCACGCGACACTAATGCATGCATATACGTATATATGTAGGTATATTATTATTTTGGTAAATTGACTATTTTACTGTATTCTCTTCTTTTACGAGCACCGTTGGATAAGCGTTTTATCCAAATGAAATTAAGTGGATGTTATAGATTAGTAAGTAGTAGAAAGTTGGATTTAAAAAAACGAAATTAGCAATTTCACTGTATTTCAATCGAGTTTAATTTATTGAAAAAATTTTACGGAAATGTAATAAGTAATAAAATAAAGAAATATATTTCTAAAGAACTGTATTTCAATCGAGTTTAATTTATTGAACAAATTTTACGGAAATGTAATAAGAAATAAAATAAAGAAATATATTTTTCTGCAATACTTTCAGGTACAAAGTTTATTTGTTATTGTTATTTTCTTGTTCTTTGCTTTACATTTGCATTATTAATTTCGATCGAAGAGTTTCTAAAGTCGCACTTTGCTGAGAATGTTAAAATGCCATCTATTTATTTACTTATTTAATTTTCTATCTAGGAATTCACTTGATTATAAATTATTCTTGTTGTTTATAAACTTAACTTTAAAATGAATTTGTTGAATTGCAAGTGGTATCATGTGTACTCAATCGTTTATAGTTTATACTTTCTGTTATTTGAGAAGATTATATTCAGACTTCATATTTTTCGTGTTGATTTTTAATGGTTTACGGTAATACCTATACTTATTATATTTATATCTTATGCTTCAATGTACGAAGAAATAGAAAATAAGGAGAGTGGTGCTGTAGTACAAAAATAAAATTTTTATTTGAAAAACCTCAACAACTATCCTTCAAAGTGCTCTTCATTCTGTGCAATACACTTATCCCATCGTTTTGTCCACTTGTCATAAATATCTGAGAAACCATTTTTTGAGAGTCTATTTAATATAACTGCGTTGTTGAGCTCTAAATTCGACTCAAATTTTCGACTTCTCAATACTTTTTTGACTTCAGGAAGTAAATGGAAGTCACCTGGAGCAATGTCAGGTCAGTAGGGAGGGTGAACCATAATTTCCACCCCTAATTCTTCAAGTGTTCGTTGACAAATCGCTGATCTGTGGATCGGAGCATTGTCGTGATGCAGAATCCAACCGATGTCTTGATAAAGCGGCCGTTTTTCTATAATTTTGCTTTTAGGGTTCCTGGAAGTACATTAGAATAGTACTCTCCAGTTACTGTATGTTCTCTAAGTACACTGTAATCATAAATAACGCCCCATTTATCAAAAAAATTAAGTACATTACTTTACCAGCGCTTCACAGTTTTCGACTTCTGCGGTCTTGGACTGCCTTTGTGCTTCCATTGCATACTTTGAGACTTTAATTCAGAGTCGTAGTGATAAAACCAACTCTCGTCACATGTAACCATATTCTTTAAAAACTATGGATTATGTTGCAGTTGCCTTTTCCACTGCCAACGCTCGATTGGCTTTTTGTTCATGAATAATTTTTTGACTGGAACAATAAGATAAATTCACAATGTCAGAAATTTTATATATGTCAATCCGATGATCATTTTGGAGCAACCTTTGAATTTCTTATGCCACTCAAACACTCTACATCGCCATAAACTATATCTGGGTATGCAGTTCTAAACATTTCAAAAGCTTCAAATGGAGTTTTACCCAACTGAACAAAAAATTTTATCGCATATCTTAGCGACGCTCCCGTTTTTTCGATGGGCACGCCAAACACTGACAATTCAGTTATTAATTTGTAATATACGTTAAAATTTAAATCTTATTTGAGGATAAGGACATTAGAGATGGGGGTTTCATGTTTTATTCTTTGTGTTATAAAATTCTAGTTGTGAAAAAAGTTATAGCACCAGTCTCGTTATATTTTATATATAATGGGTTTTAATGGGTTTAATGGGTTATAATGGGATTTATATATAATGGGTGTTTTCCAAATTCTCGAACAGCGATTTTTTGGAAAAATGGCTTTTAAAATTATTCTAATTTATAAATATTTTAGCACAAATGACATTTCCAATAATGAGACTCTTTACTACTTCGAAAAACCGATTTTTAAAATTATTCTAATTGCAAATATATCCGTTCTGATACAAGTTCGTTCGTCACAACAGTTGGTCTTCCAATTCGTTCTCCATCATGGTTCCATCTTCTGACCATACTTCAAAATGTCACTCACGACATTTTCACCATAAAAGAACAAAATTTACGATGAAGCCTTAATGTTCTTTTCACACAGAAATCGAATAACAGCAACAACCATTTTAAACGACCAAAATAGCACGAAAGAATGCCCGAACGATTCTCTCACTAGCACTGCCAGACTCGCAGTGAACCAGACTACACCGCAGCGCTGCGATCACGCTGATATTCCTACTCCTTCCTCTGTTCACTAGGTGGAAACGGAACTTACTTTACGAATCGCCCTCGTATATTAGCAAAAATAATATGGATGAAAATGAGTCTTTCAACTTCGCCGGAGAAACGATTTTTAGAAATATTTTAGAAGGTATTTAGAATTATAAAGATAAGTGATCTTCATTGTAATGAACTTTGCACTACTTTGGAAAAATGATTTTTAGAATTGTTGTAATTGGAAATTTATTAATAAAAATAATAGAGATGATGGATCTTTTCGCTCTTGGAAAAACGACTAATAACGTGTGTAAGAGTCTTTCTACTGAAAAAAAGTATTTTTACTAAATAGATTTATACTATGTATTTCATAAGTATATTTAGAAATTACAATGATGATAGAATAACTAATATTTATGCATCCTAAAAAATAATAACTAACGAAAATTCAATGTTTGTAATTATATTTCAAAACTATAGTAGTGCCAAACAAATGACGTAAATTTAGTAATTTTGCATGCGCAGTATGAAGTAAATAATTTTTTTTATATTATATCCGGACAATCTCATTACTGACAGTACGTACGAGCAATCGCGTTCAAAATGAATTGATTTCAACTTTTGAACTAACCATACGTTATGAAACTACTTTAGAATTTTAGAAAAATTAAAATTATGAGGAAAATGTAATTCACGTTTTTTTTACTTGCTACCAGCATAATGAACATGATGTTTTGTGCATTTAATTTATACACTTAATCAATCGAACAATAATTAATGTCATTTCTGTGGTATGCTTTTAAATTTAGTCTAAGCATATGTCTGAAAACTTCCGGGATTCATTCGTTCCTTAAGGACGAATGGAATCATTCATCAGTCGGTAGTATAGATATTTTTTCGTAAAACGCGTGAAGTCTCGTTTGTATTTGTCCAGTGTTTTGGAATACGCGTTTCAATAATTTCGCGTTGGACTACCGACTGTGTATAAAATGAAATCGTACTAACTAGCCTTTCGGTTTTTCGTGAAGTGTAGGTTCTTCAGGATTAATTCAAACTACGGCCTTATGGCCTGGATTATTTTTTACCTCTTACAACATCCTTCTTCAGGATTAATTTGATAAGTATTATACATTCTGAATTATTTTTTATCTACCACACCGCATTTTTAGGTTCTTCAGGATTAACTCACAATGGATTCTATCTTTGGATTATAATATATTAATAATAAACGTAATGCGTAAATTGTAAGTGGTGGAGGCTTCGGACAATTATATTGGCCTCCCGTGGATATACCTTCATCGTAAAACATGCATCGAGAAAAAAGAAGTCTTGAAACTTTTCAGACATATTCTATATAATCTAATTGCCATTATTTTCGATTAGTTCGAAAAGTTGCCGAGGATAATTTTCGGGCACCTTCGATGATTAAATCATTCGAAAGTAAGAGAGTTCTATAAGGAACAAAACAAGTAATAGTTAGAAGTGAGAATACGAAAGGTAAGGAAGAACTTCCCATCTCAACTCCTTCAATTTTCGAGGATTAATTTACCATGGATTGGCCCGATATTATCACGTTACATATTTACACCATTTCCATTGAGCAGTGCGGATTCCTTTCATCTTAAACTAATGAATCTGTTTGCTACTCTGAAAAAACGATTTTTAGAATTTTCATAATTATCAAGATATTAGCACAATTGATATCTAATCATAATATGGAGTCTTCACTACTCTGGAAAAACGGCTTTTGAAATTACACTAAATTATATATATTAACATGTGTAATACCCAGTGCCGGAAGTAGACTTGATGAGACCCTAACCTATTTGAGTCATAAGTCCAGATATTTTATGTCGGTGACAAATATGATTTTGAGATACCTAGAGGGTTAAACTGAAATACAATTAAGAAATGTATTAATAGTGAAATAATAAATCTTTAACTCAAAATTATTTTTATTTATAACAAATTTAATGCGAACACTGGTAAAAAAAGTTCTTTTGAAAGGCAGAATTTACAAAGGCTTGTTATCTAATCTCTAACATGTTAGAAGGATTAAGGAATTATATTAAACTAAAATATGTTCTTTCTTGCCTTTGCCAGACCAAAGTCACTGATGACATCATCAAATGATAAACCGCGTAGTTTGTCTCTTCTATGCATATGAGATAAGGGAACATAATTTATCTTGAGTCATTATTGTTCTAAATTCATTTTTATCCTCTTCAGCTGTGAAAAATGTATTTCTCGAGAGTAATTTAAAACCATGACAAATAATCTCAAAATTGCTTCTACGTTAGGAAATACCGGTGAACCATGGCCTTGACTCTGTCTAACATATTGATGAAAATGCTTGAGTTCTCCTACATTATGTCCACGTCTTCAGGATATGTTTAGCATAAAGCACAAATCTCTTCTTCTGCAGCTTCTAATTTTATTAAGAATGAAAACTTTGTAGCAGCATAATTATATACTGAGGCCCTTTGTGCAAGACTTCACTCTAATGTATCGATGACAGTTACAAATGTTTTGATTCTGAACTTGTGTCTTGGCTTAAGTAGAAAACTTTAAGACAAGAGACAAGTTCAAAATCAAAACATTTGTAGCTGTGATGGATGCATTAGAGTCAAGTCAAGCATCACCTTTATCATAATTGATATGCCTTCTTCTCGAGATGCATTTCATGTAATCAACATCAGGCAATTTTCCCTTTGCGTGTTCTTCAAAATGTTGGAAAAGATCTGGAATCTATAACAAAATACGAAAATGAAACATACAATTTCCTTGCAGTGATTTACTAGTCTTGTGAAATTTATCCAGCAAGTAACTCCACAAATATATATATATATAACATTACCATGAATTCAAACTCCGTTTTATTCAAAATGGTAATGGCTTGATTTCTTATTTCGCCTTTCTCTGTAGTATCAATATGCAACTAATGCAAGGCAGAAATGATTTCATCATAACTATCAAGTATTGCACTTGTGGCCATTGAATGTGCTTCCTCTCTAGACTTTGACAAAGACTTTGGAACTTTTGAATCATCTTTAAAGAATGACAACAGTACTGCCCAACAGGTGTAGATAATGAAAAGAAATTATATATTTCTTGAACAATTCCAAAAAAGTGCATTTATGCAACAGTCAACTGCTGCTCTACCAACAAGATTCAAGCAATGACCAGCACATGGAATATATATATATATATATATATATATATATATATATAAAACAATTGATAAATTATTGGAGTTTTTCGGCTTTAATATGAAATATTTACAAATATCAAGTTAGTATGTATGTAATTGCAAAGTAAGAGGGGATGTAAACATTTCTGTCTACAAATTACAAAGCAAATCATACGAAATTTTTTAATTGAAAAAATTTCAAACTGTAGACTTGGGTTCGAGTCCCAACATAGACAATTTTTTCAATTAAAAAATTTCGTATGATTTGCTTTGTAATTTGTAGACAGCAATGTTTACATCCCCCCTTTCTTTGCAATTACATACATACTAACTTGATATTTGTAAATATTTCATATTAAAGCCGAAAAACTCCAATAATTTATCAATTGTTATATTTAATAAACGGCTAAGAAATTATCTAAACACTTATACATATATATATATATATATATATATATATATATATATATATATATATATATTATTTCTTGCATACTCTTGTATTTACCAGACATATTGGCAGCATTATTATATGACTAGCCTCGGCACTTACTAAAATCTATTTCGCACTCATTTGTAAGGTAGTTGTGTATCATCTTTGCCATACTTTTCCCTGTGTTGCTACCCATCTTTAGGAAGGTTAGAAAACGTTAAATAAGGATCATTTGCTGAAACATACCTCACGATAACAGTGAGTTGACCAATATTGGGCTGGTCTAGAGTGAAATCTACAGATAAACTGAAGTACCCTGCAGTTCTTAAATCATCCAAGATTGATTCTCTTACTTTATATGCCATAATCTGGATAAATTCATCACATATTATTTTAGAAAGATAAAATATGACACCTGATCCTTTATTCCCTAATTCTATTATATAGTTTGCTAGAAAAAGATCTAATTTTGCTATAAGTTCGAGTAATCCAAGGAAATTGCCATTGTGAGAACCAGATGCTTCTATCAAAGTAATTGACTGCCACAACTCGTTCAAGAACATTTTTCTAGCACTACCGTTTATTGTTTATCTGTTCTGCTGGTTGGCAGTCAATTGTTCAGCCACATTCCCTTGTAAGTTATGTTACCGAACCTGTTCTATGGTCTACAGAGTTTTCATGACTTTAAACTATAATATAAATATAAATAAGTTTTGCGCCAATCACAAAATCCATCTGATAATAATGGTGAAGAAAAATTTGAAAAGAGTTTATACACAATCCGTTGCTGACGATCATACTAACCATTCTCTGCAATATTTTTGACCATTACCCCGTTTGGGATAGAACAAGTTTTTTGAGTAATATCTATCTATCTATTGATTTGCAAAAAGCTTGTTGCACTTGTAGCCATTGACAGTAGTCTTTCACAAAGACTTTGGAGTGTTGGCACTCTGACGGACATTATGTTTGTGTTTTGATGCTGAATTTTCTGTGGTTGCACTACTCTCTGGTTTGTAAATCTCATTGAAGTAGATTCTATAGGTACAACTACATGTACTAGGTTCTGTATCAGGAGTAAGATGAATTTCCCTTGACTGACTCACTGTGGTAGAGGCTTTGTTAAGCAACTATCTAAGTTTGGTAACTTGCTAAGCTGTTCTTCAGCTCTTCTTCCTCTTTTCAGATCCACTTTTGTAACTTCTGATTGACATCTTGCAAAGTGTGGGGAGGACGCGCGGCATGGTGACAAACAAAGTATATTAATTGTAGTATATTTAAGTATATATGATACTTGCTCAGTCGAACAATTTTGTGGGAGACGCCCAAAAAAATGAGGGCCCTAAGCTGTAGCTTGTGCAGCTTATACGTAAATCCGGCGCTGGTAATACCGATAGTAAAATCTTTCCACTATTCTGAAAAAAGATTTTACTAAATAAATTTATGCTATATTATAGATTAGATACTACAGCGATTATAGTTTAACTAATATTTACATATTCTAAAAAATAATAACAAAAAAATATAATGTTTGTAATTATATTTTAGAATGATAGCCATACCGTACATATGACGTAAATTTATTGTCACTCAAAAATGATTGCATGCAGCAAATCTCATTGCTGACAGAACCGACAAGCAATCGCGTTCAAGATGAAACGATTTCAACCTTTGAACTAACAAAAATGCGTTATGAAACCAGCGGGGTTAAGCTGCTAATTATGTGTGAATTCCTATAGAATGCAATATTTAGAAATTCATGTATGTATCTACTTATTCATTTTATAAAATATCTTCTTTGAGAACTTTCCATTCGATAAACCTTTCCTTAACTGTTAGCGTGCATAATTTTACTGCCATAGTCAAATAGAATTAGGTTTTATGTATCTAGTTTAGACACTTACATCAATCTAGTAATAATTAATGTCATTTCTATGACATACTTTTAAAACTATTTATTTAAGTGGTGAACAAAAATTTAGTCTATGTCTGAAAAGCTCCCGGATTCACTTTTTCCTCAAGATATAAATGGGATCATTCATCAGTCGGTAGAACAGATACTTTTACGTAAAACGCGTGAAGTCTCGTTTGTATATGTCCAGTGTTTTGGAGAGCGCGTTTCAATAATTTCGGGTTGGACTACCGACTGTGTATAAAACAGAAACGTACTAATTGATGAAAACGGTTTACATCTTCTCTTTCGGGTTTTCGTGAAGTGTAGGTTCTTCAGGATTAATTCACAATGGATTCAACGGCCTGGTTTACCTTCAAGATGGATTCTACCTTTGGATTATTACAATATAATAATAAACATAATGCGTAAATTGAAAGTGGTGGTGGTATACCTTATTACGAGGGATGTTTCCAAAGTTTTGGGAATTGTGCTCTAATTAAATTACGCAAAACTTATAGGCAATGTTATTAGTGATAGGCAAGTCTTGAAATGTTTATGCAGCTATCCAGTACAATATCGTTCAGTCTAATTCAGGTAATTCGACCGATATGGACGCATTTTCGTAGCACTGTTTGTGTAACCATGGAAGACGCGGCTAAATCTCAAATAGCAGTAATTTTCTTTTTGTGGAGAGACGGTGTGAAAGCTTGAGAAATTATTAAACGTCTGCAAGGAGTGCTTGGTGAGTCTGCAGAATCTAAAAGTACTGTACTTCGATGGATCGATCGTTTGAAAAGTGGTAGAACATCATTAGAAAACGATCCACGCAGTGGTCGCCCGAGCGCGTCGGTAAATGAAAGAAACATTCATTACTGCCGTGGAGAACCTACTGAAGGAGGACAGACGAATGACTATTTCTCGAATTAGTGTACGCCTAGGAATAGGTACATTATGTACATGAGATCTTACATGATTGTTTGGGCGTAAGTAAGGTTTCAGCCCGCTGGGTGTCAATGCTGTTGGGACCGGAACAGAAACTCAATAGGTCTGACACTTGTCGTCAACTTCAAGAGCTGTTCGCCCGTTACGGTGATGAATTTTGGCAGCGGATAATAAACACTGACAGAATGTGGATTCCTTATTACAATCCTGAGACCAGAAGTCAATCTAAAGAAGGGCTTCCTCTTACTGTATTCTGGGATTGCGAAGGGATTATTTTTATGGATTATCTAGCGAAAGGTATTACAATTAACGCAGAATATTATTCGAACTTATTATTCGGACCACTGCGGCTGGCACTTATCAGAAAGCGGACGAGGAGGTTGCATATGCGTCTATTATTGCAACAGGATAATGCAAGACCGCACACCGTAAGAAAAACGAAGGATGTCACTAAGTGATTTTCATCTGTTCCCAGATTGAAGAAACCTTTACAGGGTGTTCGTTTTGAGAGTTTAACTGATGTAAAACCTGACATAAATAAGTGGATTAAAGAGACACCGAAAAAGTTCTTCGAAAACGGCTTAAAAAAATTAATTTATCGTTGGGGTATTATTATATTCAAGTAAATGGCGATTATGTTGAAGAACTACATTGTACTATTGATGAAAATTGACAAATTAAAAAAATTATAGCTAATTTCCCAGAACTTTGGAACATCCCTCGTATTATTTTCGATTAGTTCGATAAGTTGCCGAGGATAATTTTGAGGTACCTTCAATGATTAAATCATTCGAAAGTAAGAGAGTTCTGTAAGGTACAAAACAAATAATAGTTAGAAGTGAGAGTAGGGTAAGGTGGGCTAAAAGAACGCACTTTTGAAAGCATATACTCAGAATATACTTCATTTTAAAGATAAGCTAATAGCTTTTCTAAATAAAATGTATATTCAGACATTAAAAAAACATATACAAGGTGTGTATAAATTGGCGGACCCACTACACGTGGCGACATTCTTGGTCAAATTTTGAGTTAAAAGTCCTAATCCTAAAACGATGTATCAGGCTTCCTTTGTCTTCAGAATGAATTTTAAAGAAACATACATTTGGCAACATTGAACACGCATGTGCTAGTTATAATCTTCGGATCATTTTTACACGTCGTCATGTGAACCTTACATTTTAAATTTAAAAAAGAAACCAACGAAATAAAATTGGTTTCTTAGATTACATATTTATTACGAAAATATTACCAAAGTTTTAAAAATTTTTGATAATATTGACTAATTTTTGTACATCTTCTTGATAGAAATCAATGTAATTATTACCTACATAATTGTTCGAATTGAAATCCATCAGTTTGTAGACATAGCTGCAATCTTTGTGGTATCGTTTCTACTATTCGCTCAAGTCTTTTTGGTGTGATTTCTAATAATGCGGCGTCAATTCGGGCTCTAACTTCGTCAGCGTCTTGAGGAGCTGTAGCATAAACTTTACCTTTAATTAAATCCCAAACAAATAATCTAATGGATTGAGATCGGGGGATCTCGCAGGCCACAAAAGGGGACCGCCACGACCAATCCATCTGTCTGGGAAGTTTTCAGTCAACCAGTCTCTTATATTACGAGCAAAGTGCGCAGGAGCTCCATCATGCATGTAAATCATATTACGGCGTACGTTCAGCGGTATCTCATCAATAACTTGTTCTAAAACATTTAAATATTCACCGGCATCTAGGCGATTTGGTAAGTAAATTGGTCCAACTACCCTGTGGTTTATTATACCCAGCCAAACGTTAACAGAAAACCTTCTTTGGTGACCGTATTCGCGAAATTCATGTGGATTTTCATCTGCCCAATGATGAAAATTATGAGTATTAAACACACCATCTTGGTAAACATGCACTCATCACTCCAAAGAATACGTCTTAAAAAGTCACCTTCTTCCTGAATTCTATTTAAGATTGTATTGCAATAATTGATTCGAAATAAGTTATCATTTCCGTAGAGAGGCTGAACTTTAGAAACATGGTATGGATGAAGCAAGTTTTCTCGTAGAACCAAATGAACAGTCTTATTACTGGGAATATTTAGTGTAGAAGCTAATTAACAGGTACTCGCAGAGGGATCTTCCTGTATTGTAGCTAGAACTTGCTCTTCTAGTTGCACGGTACGCCTTTGCCTTGGTCGACCTGCGTTCGCATTTCTTGGAATAAACGAACCTGTTTCACGAAGTCGTTGGTCCAGCCTTCCAAATACATTTTTACTTGGATGCCTCCGATTTGGAAAACGCACTCGATATGCCTGCCCTGCCATGCTAGCATTTCCACGACAGAAACCGTATATCATGTACATATCGGCATATTCGTTGAACGTAAAATTCATAATAAACAAACAGAACAACTAGTAAACACGAAAACCCGAAAACTGATTAAAACTATACAAATAAATACGAAAACCAAACAAAATTATACAAATAAACACGAAAAATAAGCAAGTCGAATGAAATAGGTAGATTACATCAGTGTCAAAATTTGACAGTAGTAATGTATTTGACTAGAACAACATTAGGCTGCCTACTTATTGTTTTACAACGTTGTCAGATGTGTTTTTCGTCAAAATAAGTTAATAAACAAATATTAAAAACAAACTTTAAAATCAAAAAGAAAACTTTAACGAAAGGACAATAACAACAATTCTTCTTTCTTCTAAATTGTAGCTCTTTCTGTCAACAAATATCGAGTAATAATGCTTATTTCAAGACTCCGAACTTTAGGAACCTCGTGCAAAGATATGGAGCATGGTACAACATTTTCGTATTAGGATTTTGGACTCCGAATTTAACGAAGAACATCGCCGCGTGTAGTGGGTCCGCCAATTTATACACACCTTGTATTATAATCTTAGTATATTTTGCTGTGGTGTCCAAGAGCTAGTTATTGTGCACTCTTAGGTTGACTAGTAGTGCGCACTCTTTGATTTTATGTAGTATGTACTTAACAAAAAGTTTTATTTTCCATTTATTTAAACCCATGGCGCTATAGTGACTGAATACTAATATTTATTCGAGTCCATCCTACATGTATACCGCCCAATCTCGCGACATAATCTTAAACTATTTATTTACACTACATGCATAGTACATAAAATTTATAGTATCGACGGCGAAAATTAAAAGCGATGTATAGCACTAACATCTTACGGCTCATTAGATCAATTTTTTACTAGAATTTACCTTTGCACTAGACGTTTCTTCTTATTAAAGTTCAACCGACTAGCACTCACTGTTTAAAAAATAACCACACTGCATACCCATACCAGATGCGCACTCTTGCCCAACCGTACCCTACGTAAGGCAAGGAAAAACTTTCTATTTCAACTTGTTCTATTTTTCAGGAGTAATTTACCATGGATTCTACATTCTACCTTTGGATTATTATAATATAATAATAATAATAAACGTAATGCGTAAATTGAAAGTGGTGGAGGCTTCGGACAATTATAATAGCCTTCCGTGAATATAACCTCGATAGAGGAGGAGTCTTGGAACGTTTCAGACATACTGTGCATAATAAAATTGCCATTATTTTCGATTAGTTCGAAAACTCGACGAAGTTAATTTTCGATCACCTTTAATGATCAAGTTTTCGCCAGTAAGATAGTACTGTAAGGAACAAAATAGCTAATAATTGAAAGGCTGAAGGACGAATTGCACCTTTTCGATTGAACTAATGAACCTTTTTGCAACTCTGTAAAAACGACTTTTGAAATTGTACTAAATTATATACATTAACACGAGTAATACCGTGGAAAAGGGTCGCTTCCACTATTCTAAAAAATTACTTTTTCTAAATAAATTTTTACTAAATCATAAGTATATTAGAAACTATAACAATGATAGTATAACTATTATTTACATATTGTAAACAACAATAACAAAAATCCAATGTTTTTAATTAGATTTCAAAACTATAACAGTGCTTAAAGTTTGGACAATCTTATTTCTTAAGGGTCATCTTCGAAGCGCCTTTAAGATGTTTCCAAAAGCATTGCTGTGATAGTGGACACTGTTTCCATACTTATATAACCAATTCATCTCACAAGAACTCGATAGAATCAACATTGTTTATTTATGAGGTTCTCTGCGTATGTTTATAGTCATTATATTGTTTGTTATTATAAATAATCTTCTCCAATTAGTTTCAATTTCAATAGAAACATGTGTTCATCATTCTTCTTCTTTTTTATATTTTAGTTCATAATACGAGATACACTGAAATTATTTAGACGATATCCCGCATATTATCAAATTTATTGTTTATTTAATACAAAAAAATGGAAAGTTATGTTAAGAATGATGAATTAAAAAAATAACATCAAAGAGTAAAAGAAAGCAATTCGCCATCACGTGTACCAGAGGTAGCTTCTTTAATACATTAGATCTGACCGTCGGTAACAGAAACGTGGCAGACAAACGCGTACAGTAAGATAGCAAAAGAAAATAAATCCATCGCATAAATTCCATCGCACTTGAAGCAGCTTGAAGCAACTTCTTTATTTCAAATTTGCGAAGAGTGTCCATTTGGTCTACACTATCCGGAAGGCGATATGAATTCGCAATTCAGGAATATGTCACAATGGCGCATTTATTAATATTTAGAGAGATATTGTTTTCATTACACCACTTGTGGACAACTGGTCCATAAAATTGCAGACATCACTACGATCGCCAGTTTCACACACAGACACAATCCTTCGAATTTTCCAATTAGTAAAGATAATTAAATTAAGGAGTACTTCTAAGCGTTCACATAAAACAGGTCCACAATCTCTAACGAAAGTCCTTGGAAACAGTCGTGACCAGATGCTGTTAGATTAAGTTTGAGTTTGCAGTTCAAGATTTCATATTGAGTAACAGGACGTATGGTGATCATATTAGTACACGTAGTCGTAGAAAACGTAGCTGCGGATCGCGAACGAAAGACTGACGGAACGAATTCACCTCTACTGTGTTACGTTGTTGATTACACAGGCCTGCATTTTTCAACACTTTGAAAGTTGATTTAAAAATTTTAACTGTTTCTAGTAATTGGGTAGCGCTGATTTCAAATCTGCTTTTATTTTTTTTGCATCACGTAAGGTTATTTTTCAAACCAGTAAAATCAAAAAATATAGAAAAAACACGATTTATTTCATTTATAAGCTAGTTTTATATTATATTTAAAAAAATACAAAAATATACACATAGAAACTATTAGAAATAGTTATTTATTCTTTATGCTTCTTAAAAAAACGTTTTCGTTTTTCAGAAAAGCTTCGTTTGGTTGTTTTTCTGTCATATTCAGCTATTCTCTTCTCAATGTCCAACAGTAATCGGCCATCATTTTTGTGTCCCAGCGCCCTTGGTATCTTTTTCCATCTCTTTAATATCCTGGTGAAATCTTTCTCCTTGCTCTTCACTCACGTCCCCAAGGTTTTCTGGGAAATAGTCCAAATAGGAATGTAAAAAGTGAATTTTTATGCTCATATTGCAACCAAGAATCCTGAATTTTTCCAGCATATTTTCAACGATCTCAACGTAGATTGTGTCTTTATAATTCCCTAGAAATTTATGTACAACTTCGTTAAAAGCATGCCATGCATGTTTTTCCTTATCTTCCATCACATTTTCAAATTCTTGATCTTTCACCAAGCTCCTAATCTGCGGGCCTACAAAGATTCCCTCCTTTAATTTTGCCTCTGACAGAGTCGGAAATGTTTTACACAAATATTTAAAACAATTTCCTTCTTTGTTTAATGTCTTAACAAATTGTTTCATAAGTCCAAGTTTTATGTGAAGCAGTGGAAGTAACACTTTTTGAGGGTCAATAAGACTTTCGCGAAATACATTTTTGGTTCCAGGTGTTAAAGTCACCCTTTGTGACCAGTCTCTTTTTATCCAATGCTGTTCTCGATTTCTGCTATCCCACTCGCACAGGATACATGGAAATTTAGTATATCCAGACCGCTGACCCAAGAGAAGGCCTAAAATTTTTAAATCTCCACACACTTCCCAGTTGTGATTTTCATATTGTATTCTTCTTCTAAAAGTAATTCCTGTAAATTTTCATAGTTTTCCTTTAAATGAACAGAATGGCCGACCGGAACAGAAGCTTTGCCATTATGTAAAAGATCAGCTTTAAGGCTCCTTTTTGAAGAGTCGATGAAAAGTCTCCAGTCAGAAGGTGTGTACTCAGGAGCTCCGAGGAAAGTAAGTAGATAAGCAATTGCTTGGCAGTACACGAGTGGTCCGTTTTGTGCAAAATATTTTACAAATCCAGCCTCACGATTTCTATACCAAGAGAAGGTAGTTTCTGGGGCAATCAAATTTTTTTGTTTCAACCTAGACCCCAGTACTTCAGAAAGATCTTTTGAAAGCCCCAAATCTCTTACTAAATCATTCAGTTCGGCTTGTAAAAATAGCTGAGGTTGGTTTTGACCTGAGGTTGATGGTTCAAAATCACTATCCATCTGTACGGAGCCGGAAGTTGAAGAGGTTTCAATATCTTCTTGTAGTACTTTGGGGGGTATAGGTATAGGTACATGATCACTGTGAGGAACTGGTCTGATAGCTGATTTAATATTGTTTGGGTACAAAATATGTTTCAAAGTTTTTCTATTATGCCCCTTAATATCACAAAGCCAAAAGTAGCAATCTTCATGATGATTTTGCGGTTCTCTCCAAACCATCGGTATTCCAAAAGGAAGGCTTTTTCTATTCCCTTTGGTTCAATGTCTTAAACCTTCTTCACATACCTTACAAACAACGTGCGGTGCCCAATCTTTATCTTGATCTCCTAATTTGATTTTGAAATAAGCATAATATGCATTTTTCACAAATTCACCAATTGGTCTCTTAAACTTTTTCAAGACGAAATATCCCCAAATATAACAGAAATCATCTGGTTTGTTTTTGCAACACCGACTAGACATATTTTTAAGGAATGTTTATTTATCAAATACCACGCACAACACTAAAGACAAATTAATTTTACTTGTTTACTGATCGACACTCAGAGCTATAATGAAGTAACTGACATTAAAATATACATTTTGTTTGGAGTGATAAATTTGAAATTCTTCTTCGCAGTACTAATAAAGTGAAAGCGTAATAAATAGGATTTAGCAGGTAAAATTCCCGGAAATCTTGTCCAGAATTAATACATGTAATAAAAGATTTACATCAGGTAATGAGAGCCTATTTAACAAATTTCTTTAAAACCACAACAGAAAATCATTTTGGGTTAATACTTAGAATTTGAAGTAGTACATTCATTTTAAAATGTATTAAAACGCCTATTATAAGATTTTTTTTTAGATTTTTTTCTTTTTCTTTTGTGCAAAAAAAAATCTGTGGGTGGTAGAGACCAACTGTATTTTAATTAGTTATTGCTATATAAAAACTGAGCTTAACAAACAAAAATCACGTCATCACAAATTTTATGCAGGCCTGTGTTATTATTATTTTTACAGAAAAAGTATATTAATTATTGAGAGGTACCATATTTTTATCGAGGACTTTAATTTAACAACCAAACACATTTGTGATTACATATCTTGAAATACTGACAATGCCTTACTTGCTACCAACCTAACTTATCTATATCCCTAACATCCTTCTTTTTTTAGAAATTTGAGATTTGGAAGGTAATTCAACAACTTCTCCTAGTGATTTGAAGAAGAACGTAACCTAAATTATTATCACTTGTTAATGAGTTAGCATATTCTGAATTTGAAGTACTTTAGATGTCTACCTCTACCTACAATTCTTCATTTCTTTCCATTTCCTGAGTATTTACATTTTTGTTGTCATTGCCATTCCGTTCTGCATTCTCCACTTCTATATTCTCACTTTTTCATTTGTAATGATTCTCAATATTTATATTTCATTTTGGTGCGCAAAAGTTCTTGCCAGTGCCTGCAATATTTTTAATAAATTTCTATTCCTTATATATTCTGAACCATGATTTGTTGTTATTGAATAAGTCCATATTCTTATTTTGCGTATAACGAATCCATTTTTCCTTTCCTACTATTACTTTAGTATCGTTTTTGATATCTAACAACTGTCTTCTCCCCTTTTTATTAAAATGCGTTTCTTGTGAATATTATATTGTAATACTTTTTTTAAGATATTTTTAATCGTCTCTATACGTTTCTCTCTGTCATGCCATTTGATTTAACATGCGTCGGTGAAGTGATTATGCGTGTGAATTCCTACTGCCTAACAAATATTTATTTTAATTTAGACATTAAGAGAGGTCAAATTAATGTATGCTTCATAGGCCTGCGCTTTATAACATGTACAGTTCTATTCAAATAAATCTGTGACAACTTTTTGTGTGTTGTATTTATGGCTTTCAACATGTTAATTGTAACTAGATGTCATTAAAGTTTTTGGCGATAGTAAACAAAAGGTAAAATTTATTATAATTTTACAGAATCATGATTTAACGAGGCAATTTCAAACACTTGGTCTGATTTAACAAGATAATTAATAATAAATAAATAAATTAAAAATAAGGAATTTAATATTTTGTTTGGCCACCATTTCAATAACTTCTCCCAGTCTTCTTGGCATGGAATTAATTAAAGAACGCCCTAAGTCTTCGCTATTTGTCAGTTCTTCCCATGTTGCTTCAATCCATTGCCACAGTTCCTCCACGCTTTGTGGTTGAGCATTTCGTTTGTCGATAATCTTAACCAAACGCTGCCAAACATTCTCGATCGGATTTAAGTCCGGACTGTTGGAAGGCCATTGCAAGACCTCGATGTTATTAGTTATAAACGAGTCATTTATAATTCTAGCAGTATGGACCGAACAATTAGCTTGCTGGAATATAAAATTGGGATTCATATGCTGGGCGTTGGAAACATGATATATTCTAGAATATCTTTGTGTACAATAGCGGTAAACCTCTCTTCAATCCGCGAGTATATCTCTAAATTTTACTAAATTTACCATTATATGTCGACTGAAAAATCTTTTCATCACTAAAAATAATCCGCTTCCAATAGTCCAAATCATTTTTATATGATTTAAAGCAAATAACAATCGTGATTGTTTCTGCTGATACGTTAAGTACGGTTTCCTTACAACAACACGACACTTTAAATCAGATTTTAATATTCTTCGGCAAGCCGAAACTCTGGAGGCGGGAAAATTTGTGTGTTGCAGCATTTCTTGCAGTTTCAAATAAGTGATCTCTGATATAATCTAAAAGTTCCATATCTTCTTCAACAGTTGACTTTTTGTTGAACAGTCCTGTACCAATCTTCCTTTTTAAAGTCATTTCGTTTTCCCATCATTTCTTAGTTGCAAACACTGTATTTTTATTTACGTTAAAATGTCGCGAAATCATTCTTATCGACCAACCATCTTAAATTTTTGAAACAATCCGCGCTTTTTTCAATGATTGTCAGTTTTCGAGGCATTTTTCAATCTAAAAATATCTTTGGAAAATGTAATTAGACTTTGGCACTTTGACAATTGTATTAAATAATCAATATAATCATAATCATATATCATAATCATTTTTGGTGATGGTATGAAAACCATGGAAATACTGTTCAATTTATAAACCGAAATGGCATTAGAAAATTAAAATTATCCCAGATTTATTTGGACAGTACTGTACATAAAAGAAATAATAAGTTGTAAATTTATAAAACGTGGTGGAACGGTTACCGTTTTAAACATCTTCCGTGAAGTCAAAGTGGATAACATGGGTTAAAAATTTGCTACATTAGGTGTGTTTCACAGTTGTTTCAGCAAATAGAGTGCGAGTGGGGAAGAAAATGAGTTTATATGCATTAAACGAACGTTCTTCATCTCGTGACGTTATATTTCTATAATTAAAATAATCTTTGAAACAACTTAACGGATCTGTAGACGCACCTTCACAAATTTATCTTAATATGGTAAAATCTGAATCCTCGTCTGAAAAACTTTCAAACTTCCATACAACAGAAGAATTTTTGCGTGTTCTATCACGCATAGCTGTGCGGGAAGTCTTTCATTATTTTGACAGATTACGAAATTTGAAGAACAAAATGATTTATTGAATAATAAAGTAAATGGTAGATTACACAAAATCATTGCACTGTGCATTTAATTTTTGCGCCATGGTAAATTAATTAAGCTGTATTGTAATTCACCCAGCTTTTATTTTTGCGTTTGTTCAACCAAGCTTGTTATGAATTCTTCCAAGTTCTCGTTCTCTTGCTTCTTTGTTATGAAAAAGTATGTTAAGTTTCCTTTCGGAAGAAAATGATTTTCAAATTTGTTTAGGAGGATTTCCAATTTATCTTTATTTTCGTAATGTATTTAAAATGTCTTATATATTTTAAAACCTCTTTTCCTATGTAGTGTAAGAATTGTGCAAATTCTACTATTTCAGATTTTGTATTTATTTAATGCGCTTAAGTAATTTTCAAATCTACTCTGTCACATTTTCCAGTTTTCTGCCATGTTCCCTAGCATCCTCAACGAACTAACGCCTATATTGTTGCCTAGGAAAACTGCATCGGCACCTATTAGATTATAGTTCGTTTCAACTTATTTTAATTTGACTAAATAGTAGATAAGTACTTCTACGGCGATGGCTTAATGAAACGCAAACACATCTGAGATGTGAGCTGTTCCTTATTTTAATAGCTAGAGCGATATTAAATAAATTATTCCTAAGCAAGCAAACTTATTTATATCAGTTCTGGGAATTAAATTTAATAGTCATTACTTAACATCATATAATTAAAATGGCATTATGGCATAACATTTCTTACACTTAAGTAATACGGTCCATAAGCATTTTCTTAGAAGCAAAATATAAATTGTAAAGTGAGAAAGCATATATTTTATTATAAGAAAATGTGAGACCGTGAGACCTTGAGTTGAAGGCAGGGAAGATGAACAATCTGAAATAAATAACGATAACTGTGACTCAGTGATGGGACAATATAAATAATGGTACTAAAAAAATTCGCCTGTTATAATTTACAAAAAAAAAATGCAGAGTTACAGAAAAGGCTATCATAGAAAGAACGTCGAAGTTAACTGGTGTCTGCTACAGCACAGTTTATAATATAGTAAAGCATGGTACTACGGAAAGATGAGTTAGAAGTAATAAAGAATCTATAAGGAAAGTACCGTACCAAGTTAGGACGTTGATGTCATTCGACGAACAGTACATAATATGTACAAATAGCTTACAAAAAGAAAACACCGAAATAGAATAATATGGCGAACATTACAGCAGAATGGTTTTCGATTTGGAACAATAGACAAACGACGTGTGATAATGGAGTCAGCGAGGACGTCAATCGACATGATAAATTTCCGAGATGAAAGGCGATTTATTTGTTATGTAGACGAAACTTCGTATCACACTCACGATACCATAAAAAAGGTTGGATTGATGATTCACAGGTACCTATTTATTAAATGTACATCCTTCTAAAGGAAAAAGAAGTATTATTTTACACGCTAGTTCTGAAAGCGCTATATCGGCGAAGTGTTACTTTCGGCAAAGTGTAGATAGTATGGCCACGTCGCAGAACACACTGTTTCACGAGAGTGGATCTCTTTGCTCCAGCCTTGGGGGCAGTGATGATAGACAATAATGATATTGGGCCTTTCTTCATTGAAGGTACTCCTAATGGACCTCGATATTTGGATTTATTAAGAAATAATATAGTACCCGCTATTGCTAGGATTTGTCCTGATCCAAACAATCCACTAATTCCTGCTGAGAACATATAGTATCAGCAAGACTGGGCATTAGTCTAGATTTGTGCGGAAAGGGCAAAGGGTGCCACCTCGTAGTCCTGATCTAACGCCTCTCGATTTTTTCTTGTGGGGTTATCTCAAAAATAAGGCATATAGAAGTAGACCTTTAAATTTAAATGGGTTGGAGGAACGCATAAGAAACTTATTACTACAAATTCCGGACGAAGTTTTACAACATTCTTTTCGCGAATTTTAAAACTTTATGATATTGTCAGTTAGTTGAAGGACAAAATTTTTAACATTTAATCTAGTCAGCAAATCATTGTTTTTTTTTTTGTTAAAATAAATTGTTATAATCCCGAGTTTAAACGACTTGTTCTTAAAAAGTAACTATTTTACTAATTCATTCGTGGCTTATGATGTTACTACTGAAAACTGATTTCCAAGTAGTAATGTTTTTGATCTCAATAACAATGTGGACGTTTACTGTATCCAAAATTTAAGAAGGCATTCAAAAATGTGAAAATATACAGGCTGTTCCATTTAAAACAACAAACTGGATGTCTGTTTCCGGTATAACTGGAAGTGACACAGCAAATGCGATATAATTTTTAGAATCCTTGAATCTTTTTACAAAAATATACTCAATTGTATTTAAAATCAATAAACCGTTACAGAGATACTTAGAGATTTCCGTACTTTTTACTAACGCTGTATATATAAGAATAATATTTAAAACTTCGCTTCTTATAAGTATATGTACTTTAATATATGTATGTTAAAGTATGTTAAAGTACATACACTTATAAGAAGCGAGGTTTTATATATATATATATATATATATATATATATATATATATATATATATATAAGTAGACAAACTACACTACCTTGTCGACACTTGAATTGTTAAAATGTAATTTAAATCAAGACAAGTAGTTCTTTACTATGTGTGTGTTTCTTTTTAGATGTGTTTGTTGAAAAAATAGTAAAATTTTTTTAAATGGTTTTAATATGTAAAAACAATAAGCTTTTAAAGTAACAATTTTTAATTAATATAAAGTTTTATTTGTATTACGTGGACTGTTTGTTTCTCTATAGGTTTTGTTTTTTAAAAATGTTATATCTCTCACAAAAAAAATAGTTTCGCTTTTTGACCTCTGATGAAGCTCTAAATCTACAGAGCGAAATATAAGGTAAAAAATAAAGGACTCTAATTGACTAACTAAAGGTTTTTATTGCCGGATTCCCCAACAATTTTTATTTTATATATATATATATATATATATATATATATATATATATATATATATAAATGATCGCATGAATATTACAAAATATACCTCTGCGCATCTACGATCCAAGATACCTGAATCACATTTACACTATCGCTAGCTGATCGCGCTCTTACACCAGGGGATGCTATAAAGGTATACTATAATATAAAGGTATACTATAAAGGTGTACGTACGTTTCAAGTTATAATGCGATGTCATAAATAAAACCATTAACCATAATCCAGCGATGGGTAAACACAAATTTTAAGTACCTGGAAACTATCTCGGTCGGCTTAAGAGTATTAATATATAATAAAGTAATTAATATAAATCTATAATTTGTATATTTTAATACTGTATACTTACTTATATATTATAGTTAAATAAAGTTTTCAATTCAGTTTATTTTAAACAACTAAGGTGATCGGGCGTTATAAATTCAAAAGTGCACAATGTTCAGACCTTTTGAAAATAGTACTGCAGTTACTTTAAGAGAAGGTGTTCCAGTGGATGCCGATGTTAGCGACGGGGACGAAATACGCGGCGGAGCCGAGTTCGTTCCCAAATCCGCAGGTAATAAAATGATATAGACCGAATTCGTTCCGGAGTCTTAGCCGAATTCGATCCCAAAGTTGCCAGTGTATACATTAAGAGGATTAAGAGATAATGAGGTATTTTAAGTGTAACACATTTATAATAAAACTATAAGATAGAGTAAATGCTATGTATATATAATGAGAATTTCTTTACCCGATCAGAAACCAATATGCATACATTGCGTGCTATTATCCCTTCCTCTAACTACTCCTAAATTTGTCAAAGTTTACCTGGTAAGATATTTTGCAATAACAATCAGTTTTACTTTTGACGTTGTAAGTTGAAGTAATAATAACTAACAAGCCATGAGTGTTGTACAGTTTGAACAAAGTGAAAAAGGAAAAACAATGCTGGTGTTGGATGGTTATAAATTTACATTTCATAAAGAGTTGGCCAATTGTATTAAAAGATGGACTTGTACGTCGCGTGGTAAAACAAATTTGTGCAAAGCATTTGTAAAAACCGAAGGTGCCGACAACAGTGTAGTGCAAATGTCGGCAATACATAGTCACGATAAAATTACAACTGAAATAATTAATAGAAATATATTAAGTAACGGTCTGAAACGTAAAGCAGTTGATGATTTGTGCGAACGTCCTATGAAACTTGTACATAAAGAACTGCAAAATAGGCACATTGAGACGCTTACTGTTAATGACGTGAACTGTATTAGGAAGAATATATACCAAGCGAGAAAATCAGTTTTACCAAAATTACCAAAAAATGTTTACGACATACATCAACAGTTAAAGCAACTGCCAATAGAAACAAATAAACAGGAAACATTTTTATATGTGAACTATGAAGAAAATCACATCATAATGTTTTCATGTAAAACAAATTTAGAATTTATGTGCGAAAATATAACAACATTATATGCAGATGGAACATTTGAATATTGTCCTAGATTCTTTCTACAACTATTCACTATCCATGGAATCAAGAATAACCACTATACCGTGTGTCCCAATTTCGATGCTCACCATTGGTATCTCGGTTATTAGAAGATATAGAACAACGGTTAAATGGGGAATGTTTTGCAGAATTCAATACTCGCGGCAAATCTCATTTCAAATTTGATCTAACTTTTTAAATTTTTAAAATATTTTGAAAAATCAAAAATCAAAAAAATTATAGAAATAAAAAGTAAAGATACAGAACTTAAGTTCACATTCACTTAAAGAAATTGTTCAATATGACGACCATTCTGTTCCACACAATTTTGACACCTTGTTCGAGTAGAGTTACAAACTCTAGGTAGCGTGTTTCCGTTTACTGATCGTAGCACATCTAGTACTCTTTGTTCTAAAATTTCCCGAGTTTCTGGCGGTTCAAAATCAAATACTACGTTTTTAGTGGTACCCCATAAATAAAAGTCAAGCGGGGTAAGGTCGGGTGATGTTGCACGTTACGAGTGTTATGGGCCGGGCAACCATCTTGCTGGAACCAGATGTTTTGCATGTTCTCGGGATTAATAATTTGCCTCAAAGCAGGCATTATCTCGTTTGTTAGAAGCTCCAAATATCTGTTACCAGTTAGATTGTAATCAAAGATGAAAGGACCTATTAACTGATTATCTAAAACGAAAAAAAGAGTTTAAAAAACAAAAAAAATGTAAACAAAATGTCATAGTTATTCCTATTGAACACTCCACAATTGGTAAATCGTGTTTCATCTGTCCATAGTATTTTCCTAGGAAAATTAGCGTCATATTCACATTTTTGAAGGTACCACCTGCTAAACTGTAATCGTCGGAGATTGTCATTATCACTTAAACCTTGTACAATTGTTGGTTTGTAAGGGTAATACTTGTTTTTCGTCAAGGTTCTGTGAACAGTAGATTTTGAAATCCCTGTTTCTCGTGTCACACGACGAACTGATGTGCTGGGATTGTTCCTAACGTTCTACAAAATATTATTTCGACGTGTATCAGCATCATTAACTTCATAGTTAGCTCGTTTTTGTTCGAAGCTTCCAAAGTTTTTTAATTTGCTAACTAGTCTTCCAAAAATTGTCCTGTGTGGCTGTTGTCTTTCTGGAAAACGCTCTGCATAACTCGTGCACGCATTTTTAGTGTTTCTATTTGCTTTGAAATACACTTCCAACATATCAACTTTTTCTTCGTTTGAATATGTATGTGCCATTATCAATACTTATAAATCTTAATACTTGACAATAATTACTTATCACTAACTACAAGTAGTTTTAATTAACTTATCTCTGCAGCACGAATTGTACTTTGACAGGTTATCGTTTTGTTTCATTGTCAGAATACATTTGTCATTGACGTTTGACGGAACATAATGTATTTGCTAGTGATACACGCTCAGAGGTTAGAATTATCTGATATTTGATGTAAAACCAAATACAAATCTCCCCACTACTTTTAATCCTGCGCGAACTTACCCCACCTCGCGCCAACTTAATTGGCGTTTGCTATACTTAGAATATCTTTTCACTTTCATTTGACATTGGTGTTTAATTTTTCAGCCTACTAATTTCATATTAAAGATTAATTTACGTTTTTATTAATATTTTCCTTATAAATAAAAATTTTTCAGGCATGTTATACATCGTTGAAAAGCACATTTTGAGGACTACCTAACAAATCCAAAATCCAATATGGCCGCCATATGAAAAACAAAAGATAGTGGTAATAACTTAAAAACAAATGACAATCGGGGGTTTCTGTTTGTATCAAATAATTTGTTTTAAAAAAGTGTCTCAACAATGTAAAACTTTAAAAGAGGTCAGACTAAGCGTTATCGAGTTATTGAGGAATAACGAAATCGGCAAATTTTTGATTTTTCAAAATATTTTAAAAATTTAAAAAGTTAGATCAAATTTGAAATGAGATTTTCCGCGAGTATTGAATTCTGCAAAACATTCCCCATTTAACCGTTGTTCTATATCTTCTAATAACAGAGATACCAATGGTGAGCATCGAAATTGGGACACACGGTATACCTCTCGCGTATTTTTTACTCCCAAATAAGAGATTTGAAACTTATCAATCGGCGTTTCGTTATTTGGTGCAATAATGCCAAAAACTTGGTTATAATTTTTTTCCCAAACTATTTACGGATTTTGAAATTGCGATTCATAAAGCTATTTCTGCTGTATATATTTGCTGTATAATATGTACATATAATGTATTTCAATGTTTGACTATTTTAAAAAGTGCCATGCACTTAAAATATGTGTAACCGACAATAACCACGAGATTGCACGTGTGTATATATTTGTTATAATATGTATATTTGTAAATATTTTTGTATATTGTATTTGAATACATACATGTTTGCTATGGTTTGAGTATTTTTAAAAACGCCTTCGTCCTTATCTTTTAATCCTCTAATCTAATGTATACACCTACAACTTTGGAAACGAATTCGGCTAAGACCCCGGAACGAATTCGATCTATATCATTTTGTTACCTGCGGATTTGGGAACGAACTCGGTGCCGTCCGAAATACGTAATATAAAACAAAGACAACATTTATCTGTGCATGCAAAACAAATTGTATTAAATATCTAAAATGGTTTAATGGAAATAGATGAATTATGTACTTCGAAAGCCATCCTAAAAACTTCACAACTTACTTAAATACCGGAATCGACTATTAGAAAAATGGTGTATGTTGGTGTTTCTAAAAGAAAAAAGAGATGTGATAGTGGACAATTGAGAAAAGTAACTTTGAGAGATGTTGATGTAGTTCGACAGAAGATATACTTGTATGGAAAAAAATGAAGTACCTACAGTCGTTAGTTTACGGGTTGCATTAACGAATGATGATATTGAATCTTCAAAGTCAACACTGGAGATTGTTAAAAGCAAACGGATTCAAATACAAGAAAATTGATAGAAGGCATGAAAAGTTCGAGAATCCGTAAGTGGCAGTACGATTATTTACTTGCTATCGGCAGATATAGACAGCAAGGAAGAAGTATTTATTACTTCGACGAGGTATAGTATGATACTCGTGATATTGTAAAAATGGGCTGGAGTAATCATTCAGATCAGTACCAGTTATACGTTCCTGCATCTAGAGGAAAAAGACTGATAGTACTGCATTGTGAATCTACAAATGGTTGGGTTGAAGGAGCTGCTCTTTTGTCTACAGAAAACATAATAAATTGTTCCTTAGATTACCACGGATTAAATATTCGAAGATTGGTTTGAAATTAGTTAAACACCAAAGTTAAGTACAAATAGCGTGATTGTTCTTGATAATGCTCCCTACCACTCTCGTTTACAAAAGAAAATACTTAATAGCTGAAGTAGCAAGGGAACTAAACAAGAGGTTTCTATATGACAATAACGTTTTCTTTGTAGATTCTTATACAAAAAGGAACTACTTGAATGCATGAAGTCATTTGAATTCTCAAAGGAATATGTAGTATCGCAAAAAGATCATGTATTACGTTTGCCGCCGTACCACTGCATTTTTAACCCTACTGAATTAATTTGAGGATAACTCAAAGAAAACGAACGAAGAAAAAAGATCGCCGAAATTCAGTGAGAGTGTTATACAACTAATAAAAGAAGAAATAAAAAAAGTATCTAGAAACGCATGGCATCAATCATGTTACGAAAATTGAAACAAAGTATGTACAATGATTTACCAAGAATGCATCAGGAGCTCATAATTAATTTAAATAGTAACGAAGATTCGTCCGAGTCAGAGTTTGAGGATGATACAGACATGTTTGTATAGTTTTCATGCCCTTTGTTTATATGTTTGCTTAATTTGTAAATTAACTGTCATACAATTTACAGAATATATGTATTCGTATTTCACATAGCATAGGTAAAATTAAAATAAGTTGAAACGAACTATACCAATAGCTTTAGCTGCGTTTAATTTTGTATGTAAATCACAAAACGTTTAATAAAGGAGAATAAAGGTAGTCTTACTTCCGTTGGACGCAGTTAGTTTCCTAAGACAACCGAGGCGTTGACAATTTTATGATTTTCAAGTTGATTAATATGAAGAACAATAGACAACAAGATATACTCGTAGTTCGCTGCGTGACAACGACCACTGGAGAAGACGTGATACGGCAGAAACTCCAGAGAATGTGATCCATTTCTGTAAAATCTGCGATAATACGAGGACGGATCAAAATATTCGCGGAATGGCGAAAAATGGTGAAATTAAACACAAATTCAATTTTTTTTTCGTTGTATTCTCCCTTAACCCTAGTACATACCTCAGATCTTTCAAATAATTTATTTATACCATCGAAGAAAAATGTTTTGTTAAGGCCTGTAAAATAGACGGAAATAGCCGACTTCACTTATTCATCATCAGTAAATATTTTTCCTCGAAGTTCTTTTTTCAATTTTGGACGGAATTTTGTGAACGGGTGTGTCGTCGTGCCAAAGGAGTCGATTTTCCTCTTCTTTTTCTTTAATGGCTTCTTTTAGTATTTCTAATATTGTAGCGTAGTATTGCCGTGATACTGACACCTTTTTCCTTATAGTGAATCAATAAAATACCCTCTGAATCCCAGAAAACCGTAGCCATAATCTTCCCAGCCGATTGCGACACCTTCGACTTCTTAGGCGGTGCTGTGCCTTTATGGATTCTCTTGCTTTGACTCAGGCTCATAGTGATGAACCCAAGTTCCCAGTAACAAGACGCTTCATAAATTCATCCCTGTTCTCGGCACCTAACTTGCACTGACCCTAGACATGTCAAGATGTTGATGGATAATGCTCAAAATGGTGGTAGATAATATGCCGATTATTTCTGCAATTTGTTTTTTCTTCAAACGATCATCTTTGAAAACAAGTTTTTCTACTTTTTCAACAACGTCTGCAGAAGTCGCCTCAATCGGCCGACCTGAGCGTTGATCGTCTTCAATAGACCCTCTGCCTTGCTTGAATAGATTATGCCATTTGTAAATCATTGTTTTACCAGGGCAAGAGTCCCCATAAACAGACGACATCTCTTCCATAATGATCTGTGGCTTCTTCCATGCCTAATGAAGAATTTAATCACGGCACGAAACTCAATTTTCTGCTTAATACTTGTTTTATTCGCGATTCCCTACTTTATTGGGCGATATCTCAAACGTCACTGAACCGATCACACTAATACTTGGTATTGACAGTTGGTATTGAGCCACCAATTAGTACCAGGTGCACAAACAAAAAACCTTTCCTCTCTAACCCCTCCATTTCATGAATAATTTGACCCCCCTTGTATATAGAATCCTTCACGAAGAGTTGAATATTAATAAATCATTTCGCGTTTAGCTCTACATCGTAAAACCGTAAAAACCGGGCGCCTGGGAATCGGTCGATGAATTTTATGATTACTTAATGACTGTCGTGGAATAATTTCTAAAATTACCTAGATTTTTTAAGATGTGATGAGGCGCCGTGACGTGCTTTCTGTCTATAGAAAATCCTTCTTTAAAAATGCATTGATGCCGGAGAGAATTGCTTTGAAGTTTTGCGCGTTTAGTTAATATAGTTTTCCCGTATCTGAATAATTTCAGTGCCTTCCTCATTTACTTTCATTTTATTTATGTAATTAAATTCTGAAAACAAAATCAAATTCTAGTAAGTTTTCCTATGTATATATCTACTTCTTCGTCTTATAAAATTTCTTCTTTCACAGCTTTCAATTAGATAAACTTTTATTTATATGTTGTATACATAATTCTACTGCCATAATCAAATATAATTTTAGAAAAATAAAAATTACGAGCACGTTTTTTTTTTACTTGCTACGATCACATTGAACATTTATGATGTTTTGTGCATTTAGTTTAAGACACTTAAACTAATAATAATTAATGTCATTTCTATGGTATTCTTTTAAGACTATTTATTTAAGAGGTGAACAAAAATTTAGTCATGCAGTATGTCTGAAAAGCTCCCGGATTCATTTTTTCCGCAAGAGACAAATGGGATCATTCATCAGTCGGTAGTAAAGATATATAAACATTTTCGTAAAACGCTTGAAGTTTCGTTTTATTTCCAGTGTTTTGGAGTGCGTGTTTCAATAGTTTCGCGTTGGACTACCGAAACTGATGAAAAAGGCGTAAAATCTTTGGTCTTGTCTTGTCGTATTTCGTGAAGTGTTTCGATATTAAATGAAGATAGTGCTCATCACATTTTTAGGTTCTTCAGGATTATTCACTATGGATTCTACCTTATGGATTATTTTTCAACTTCTACATCGCATTTTTAGGTTCTTCAGGATTCATTTAACGAGGATTATACATACTGGATTATTTTTTATCTCTTACATTCCATTTTCAGGTTCTTCAGGATTACTTTACTAGCGATTCCAGCTTTGGATTATAATAATAAACGTAATGCCTAAATCAAAAGTGATGGAGGCTTCGGACAATTAAAATAGCCTCTCGCGGATATACCTTCGTTTTGGAAGTTTTCAGACAACTGCGTATAATCTAATTGCCATACTTTCGATTAGTTCGAAAAGTTGACAAGGATAATTTTCGGACACCTTTCATGGCATCACCATAAAACGTATTAAATTGCTACTGAATCATTAACTCGCGGTAACTTTTATGTACGTAATAAGAAGCAAGGTTTATATGTCTAATTTTGGCAAACTTTGTTTCCGCTATCGTCATTAGCAAAGAAGCGAATATTGCGCTGTGCGTCATAAGCGCACACCGCCATATTCGGGCGCGTGCGTAATCGCATACAATTCACTTCATTTACGTCAATGTTTCGCTCAAAATCAGAAAATATCAGTACCTTGCTTCTTTGAGGAATTGTTCCTGATTCGCAGTACAGCTTGATCAAAATATTAACTGTTAATATTGTCAATAAATTCGTTTATTAAATTTAACAAAAAAAATATATTTTAAATGTTCTAGCCCATTTGCTACAGAATTAATTACAGAATTTATGGGACCTTCTATTAAGAGAAAGTTCTGTAAATTTTGAAATTTGCTAAAATATATTTTTAAGATTATTACGTAAATAACAATTACTTGTACTGTTATAATATCAAAATATTCAATTTCTATATAATCAGTGGAAAGGCTCATATTGTTAAATTGAATATAATGTATTGTGAATGATAGCTAATAGATTAGTCGTTTTAGCCTGACCAAAAAATAATGTTACAATTAATTTTAAATAATAAGAATAAAATAACATAAATTATTAGTATTAAGAATAATATGGCCATAAAAATTAAAATATCACCAAATTTCTACTAAATTATGTGAAAAGTTCGGTCGAATGTTCAGGGGAGAGTCTATTTCTTCACGGATAACTTTCATATTCGTAATAATAAGCAAGGTTTATATTTCATTGGCAAACCTTGTTTTTGCTAGCGTTATTAGATCGCGTGCCTTAATTTACTTACATCACCCTTCAGGCCTATATGTTAATAAAATAATAAAATAAATAATATAGTATTTGATCTTTGTATTTATTATAGTCTGATCAAATATATTTTTAACATTAATTGTAATAGTTTCTTTGAATTTAATTACAAAGTTTATATAATGTATTTAGGTGTAAACTTTGTATTCTTTAGTAAGTTCACAAAATGTTATTCTAATATTAAAACAAACTGCAATTAATTGAAGTCAATGTAACAGCTTTCTTGTATTCAAAAATAGCATTGTAATTAACATGTAAACGATTAAAATATGTACGACATACATGACAACCATGTGTAAAATTAAATTTAATAATAAAAGGTATTGTAAATTATACCAAATACACTACTCAGTATATTCTTATGAATAAATAATGAATTTCGAGCTGGCCATTATCAAAATACATAAGCGATTGATTAAAACGGGAGTTGCTTCCCATAGTACGATTGTACACGAGGTTTGGAGGAGTACATGAAGGAGGAGTACTGATAACGCTCAGCAACTTACTTAACATTATTATAATGTTAAGTAAGTTGCTGAGCGTTATCAGTAAGTTGTATTGCACAATATAAGGTAAACTTTTTATTTACTGTCTTTGTAATTTGATTAAGTATTTTTTACTTTTTAACATAAATAATTAATTACAATTTATGATTACCAGTAGAAAGTGTTTTTTTTTGCATTTAATAACAGGGTTTATAAACTATATCGGTAACGTTTGTATTCACTGTCAGTATAATTTAGTAATATATTTATTTTCTAAATACTAATGCATCAAAAAATAAAAATTTGTACAACCTGCATGATAACTTGAAAATATTTATGCCAAGTTTCATGTCTTCTTTAACTTTTTCACTTCTTTTTACATACTGATTTGTAGTAACAAAATATACAGTATTCTTTACAGTCTAATTTAAAAATGATGTTGTTGTTAACGCTTAGCAAATGTATATTGAAACATTACCTTAATTAAATAAATAGTTTTAAATCTTTTGTTGGTAACAAGTTTGGAGTGTATTAATTAAATTTGTAATTTTGCGAATAAAATATTGCATACATAGAGATGAGGTGGAAAGACAAAATATAAAATCTTTCCAAGAAATGTAAATGATTTCTGAAGCTAGTGAAAAGGCCCATTTTCTTAATGTGTTGTAAATGATACATAGTAGATAGACTATTGGTAGTAATCTGTTACTCACACCAATGAATTCATTTTTCTGAGTAGTGAAAAAATAAAATATATAAATAATCAGTCAAAAATAAGAAAACGTAATCTTAAAACTTATTAGATTATTGTTAGATCAGACAAAAAGTCAAAATAAAAGTACTTTGCTGAATAGAAAGAATTCATTTAGTTGCCTGTAGTTAACTTCCTTACATCTCATAACAAAGTTTATGGGACCTAAAACTTTGTATTCGTTATCATTGCAATTTGTTAAAATATTAATTTTTTTAATATTAATACGTTAATTATAATTACTTATAGTTTTCTTTTATTTTAAAACAAAGTTCATAAAATGTATAAGTAAATTTTGTATTGCCTTTGAAGTTTGTTATTATTAGAGACTGGATTTTATGCAAAATGCATATTTGTTGTTTTTTGGTATATTCCCGTCTATACTGTGTACTTATCCATTTTCCACCCTCAGAATACGTTTTTTACCATTTTTTTAGTGCATATAATGCATATTTGGACACTTTACCATAACTGCATATGCACGTACATATTTCATAATTATTTTGCATATTTATGCATATATTCGCCATTTTCATAAGAACCATAATAAAATCTGATATTTAAAAATATTTAATTTGTTTGTGTAAACGTGAAGGGATTAGCATTCCTTCAACTTTGCATTAATGACTCATTAAAAGTCCATCTCATTAATAATATCTGAAAATTTTTTTTCCCAATTTAATCCATTGTACTTGTTTGGCTCATGGTTTAAATAGGGTTGCTGAAAAAGTTAGATTAGAGTTTCCAGATGTAAATAATTTAATTAGTAATATCAAAAAAGTATTTTTAAAAGCGCCCTTACGAGTGCAATTATATAGCGAAATGCTTCCCGGCATTCCATTGCCACCAGAACCTATCTTAACAAGATGGGGAACATGGCTTAAATGTGCTGTGTTTCTTGCCGATAATTACGAAGGCATCAAAAATGTTGTAACTCAATTTGATTCAGCAACCAGTCTTGCCATAGAAAAGTGTAACGTAATTTTCAATAATTCGACAATACAAAATCAGCTATCATATATTAAATCTAATTTTGCGATAATTGAGCAGGCAATTACTAGATTAGAAGATAGAAATTTATGTTTAAATGATGGTGTTGGCATTGTAAATGATATTGAATAGAAAATTGGAAAAGTCAACGGATTGACTGGAAAAAGAATTAAAGAAAAATTAGCCGCAATTCTAAGCAAAAATGGAGGTTTTGTTACATTAAAATCTATAAATAATGTAATTAATGGCAATTTTAATGAAGACATTAATATAAGCCCCTCATTAATACCTAGTTTTAACAATGCACCGATCACATCTTGCGATGTTGAAAGAACATTTTCCCAATTTAAACATATACTTACAGATCGTAGACATAATTTAACTATGGAAAATTTAAAGAAATATATGGTTATTTATTGTAATAAATAAGTATATAATTTGTAAATACGACAATCTATTGTAATAAAAAATACACGATTTGTAAATACGACAAATGAATTTTTATTTCCTAAAACATAATAAATAAATGCACATCATAAGTGCATATTGCATATTGTAAGTGCATATTTAGGGATTTTTTAAGTGCATATTGCATGCATATTTGGCAAACTTTTTAGTGCATATTTTCCAGTCTCTAGTTATTATACAGCCAAATTAAAAAGGATGATAGTAATAATAATCATCATTTGGATGGTCGTTCCGGGCGGCGTTCCTCCACCGGAATGATTTCGGTCGTTGCGTTGGGGGCGTTGGCTGGGCCATCGAAGACGATGCCTGGGTGAGGGTGTCTGGGCACTCTACGGGGTGCCCTGAGGCTCTTGCTTGGGATAGTCGAGTGTGATGGAGGCGTTGGGGCACTTGACAGATATACTCTCTGATTTTAAAAATCTTGAAGTCGCGCTGATAAGTCACATTTTCAAAACATTCGCAACGTAATAATATCAAGATATTTTAAATCACACAGTATATCTGTTAAACACTATAGTTCGCTCCACAAATAGGAGAAGTAGCGGTAGTTATCAGTTTCATATGACAAAAAATATAGTCAAAATAAAAGTACTTTGCTGAATAGAAAGCTTTCATTTATTTGCCTGTAGTTAACTTCCTTACATCTCATAACAAAGTTTATGGGACCTAAAACTTTGTATTCGTTATCATTGCAATTTGTTAAAATATTAATTTTTTAAATATTAATACGTTAATTATAATTACTTATAGTTTTCTTTTATTTTAAAACAAAATTCATAAAAAGTGAATTTTGTATTGCCTTTGTAGTTTGTTATTATACAGCCAAATTATAGAGAATAATAGTAATAATAGTAATAATAATCATCATCATTTGGATGGTCGTCCTAGGCGACGTTCCCTCGCCGAAATGATTTTGGTCGTTGCGTTAGGAGCGTTGGCTAGGCGATCGAAGATGATTCCTGAGCAAGGGTGACTGGGCACTCTACGGGGTGCCGTGGTGGTCCTGCCTGGGAGATAGTCAAGAGTGAAGTTGGGACACATGGCAAATATACTGTCTGATTTTAAAAGTCTTGAAGTCGCGCTGATAAGTCACATTTTCAAAACATTCGCAACATAATAAATGATATCAAGATATTTTAAATCAGACGGTATATTTGTTTAACATTGGCATGTAAGTTGAAATTACTTGTGGTAGTTTCTTTATATTTAACGACAATGTTCATAAAATGTATTAGTAAACTTTGTATTTATTGTTATTGTAGTTTCGTATAATATACAGTGAAATTAAAGACAATAATAATAATTAGGAAGGTCGTTCCGGGCGGCGTTCCTCCACCGGAATGATTTCGGTCGTTGCGTTGGGGGCGCTGGTTGGGCGATCGGAGACGATGCCTGGGCGAGGGTGCCTGGGCACTCTACGGAGTGCCCTGAGGCTCTTGCCTGGGATAGTCGAGTGTGATGGAGGCGTTGGGGCACTTGACAGATATACTGTCTGATTTTAAAAATCTTGAAGTCGCGTTGATAAGTCACATTTTCAAAACATTCGCAACGTAATAATATCAAGATATTTTAAATCACACAGTATATCTGTTAAACACTATAGTTCGCTTCACAAATAGGAGAAGTAGCGGTAGTTATCAGTTTCATATGACAAAAAAAAATAGATTAGTAAATGATGTCGAAATTACCATGAATTTGAACATTTTTAACAAACAATTCTCGTAAATGATATGACGCATTGTCAATAACAATGACAGCATTTTCAGATAAATTAGATAGCATATTTTCAAACCACTCTTCGAAAATAGTACTGTTCCTCTTCGTGATAATCAGCTGCTTTCCTACCTTCAGATATTAACAATCCATTGCTGAGAAATCCCACATCCGAACCTATATGAAGAATAATTAGTCGGCGCCTTTTTCCAGTTGGATTTTTTAATCCAGTAGACAATCCTTCAACGAAAGCTTATCTTGCACTGAAAACTTTACTATCGATCCGCACCTTTTCTTTTGAATGTCCTTCATTTATTCCTGTCTCGTTTAAATAAAATATTGGTCTACCTCTTCTGTATTGTCTAATTGTGGTCAAATATTTTGTTTTCCATCTAATAATTACATCACCTTTTATTAAGAATGATATCCTGTTACATTTATACTGTAGCTGCAATGAAAAAAGTAAATTACTATAAATTATAAATTGAAAGAGCTTTCTACAACTAACTTGATGTTGACGGATTTCGAAAATCTGTATAACGTTGTACGACTCATTTTTGGGAATATCGGATATCTATCTCTGCTGTAATTTTGTTCAAATTTAGAAGTTCACTTCTGAAAAAGGAATGATGTGCTATATGACGTACCGAATTTCTAACAGTTTCATCAAAATATGTCAATATCGAAAATCAGCCTGGGCTGTGTTTACAATGACAAAGTTCACCTTTTTCTTTATAATCTTTCACAACTCGATGTATAGACGATTTTGCAATACCTACAATAAAGAATTATTATAACCTGCATACATTCAGAAAATGAATAAAGGAAGAACCTACCTAATGTGTCTGAAACATCAAATACAATTGCAGTAGTACCCCTTATTTGCCATTTCGTTTTCAATGAGAACGTTTTAAATATTTTCAAAATATCATTTTTTTCTTTCAATGTCCAATATGAGAACGTTTTCTGTGCGGCGAAAGTGTTGAAGTACTTGGACCTGGTTGTTCATTCATTTTTGAAAACTTTACCTCAGTTCTTAAAAGAACTAATTGTTAAATAATAAACGGCCAAATCGATGATCAACACAATATAATAAATATTAAATTCTGGAAATGTTTGTCTACGTTTTGACATATTGGATCTTGAATAAATATATTAGAGACTATGGGATCATGGTAATGGGGCTTGTTTAGAAGCCAATTAAAATGCATATTTTTCTTTGCGGTTAATTTAATTAACACTCCTATTTTTGAAACGAACTATATAGCATGTAAGTTAATATTAGTTGTACTCATTTCCTTGCAATTAACAACAACATTTATTAAATTATTTATTAACTGTATAAGAGTAAACTCTATATTCACTATTATTTCGATATCAAGATATTTTTAACAGCCGGTATATTTGTTCAGTATTATTAAGTTTATAAAATACCGGCTGATAGCCTAGAGAGCTAGTGATCTGTTCGAGGAGGTTTTCGTGGTTTTCCTTCTCACGTTAGGCGAATGCCGGCAGATAAATATTTCATTCCACGGACGCACTTGCGATAATAAGTCATAGCTATCATTATTATTATTATTATTATTATTATTATTATTATTATTATTATTAAAATGTATAGGAGTAAACTTTGTATTTATTGTCATTGTAGTCTAGTATAATATACAGCCAAATTAAAGAGAATAATATTAATAATTTGGACGGTCTTCCCGGTCGGCGTTCCCCAACGGAATGATATCGATCGTTGCCTTGGGGCGTTATCTGGGCGATCGGAGATAATTCCTAGGCGAGGGTGACCGGGCAGTCTACGGGGTGCTCTGGGACTCCTGCCTGGGATGGTCAAGAATGAAGGAGACGCTGGGGCACATAACAAATATACTGTCTGATTTTAAAAGTCTTGAAATCGCAGTGATAAGTCACATTTTCAAAAACATTCGCAATATGATAATAATAACAAGATATTTTAAATCAGACGGTACTTTGTTTAAGATTAGCTTGCAAGTTAATATTATTTGTAGTAGTTCCTTGTATTTAATAACAAAGCTTATAAACTATATGAGAGTAAACACTGTATTCATTATTATTTCAATTTGAAAAAATAGTTTCTTTTTAACATTAATACGAAACTAAATATGAATGATATAAGTATATGATAATATCAAAATGTACAATTGCTTGTTGTAAACATAATGATATGAACACACTTTAAATCAGACGGTATATTTGTTTATGGGTACATAACAAACAAAATGAATACAATACGTAAGCAACACTGTGCTTTGAAAAAGATGCGAAGTACGACATATTTCATGTCGATTTTGAGCATTCATCTTTTTATTTTTGCAAATGTAATGACAAGATATTCAGTAGCTACAGCTCTTGTCACTTCATCCTTCTATCTCTCTCTACGCCTACCACGTCTCTTCTTCCCTCCCACTCTATTTTATATAACATTCTCATTATATGACTGGGCCAACACAGTCTTTGCCTTTTACCACATCGACTATATCTGATTCATTATATGGCCTCCTTAACACCTTCTTCGGTCTTCTTTGTCAACTTTCCTACACTTTCTCCCTCCACCATACACTTTTCATAGTATCTTGAGCCGTTTTTATATATTTCTATTGTATAATTTCCTTTTAGTGCGAATACTCAGCGTTTCCTGCTACCATTCTACAATTTATCTCATTTTCAACATTTGGTATTCTCATGAATTTGGCGCCCAAGTATTTAAAGTGATCAAATCTAAATATTTCTTCCTTGCAAGCCTTCTCTAATCTCAACAACATTTCCTGCAGTTCTTTGTTGCATTTTACAATGGTTACCTAGTCGTCCGTGTCACTTACAATTCTATACATCATTCCTTATTTTATATTCTTAATTTTAGTTGCAGCATGAATTTTAATTAGGGTAGAATTATTTCTATAATTGTAAATCCCTGGCGCTTTATTTTTATCAATAATAAATAGAAGTCATCAGTTATTTGCATGAGTTAAAGTACGGCAGACTTTGTGCCCGGTGCATGGTGACAAGAATCATTTCACCATGTGTACTAAATATTATTTTTCATACCTCTCGCTTTGTTTACACATCGGAACAAAAAAAAACATATATTTAGTAGTTCCCTAAATATTTCCATACATGCATTTATCAAAGAGATAACAGAATTTGAACATATATTATTATTATTTTTCATTCCTCTCGCTTTGTTTACATATCGGAGCAGAAAAACATATATTTAGTGGTTTCCTAAATATTTCCATACATGCATTTATCAAAGAGATAACAGAATTTGAACATATATTTTACAGTTCTAAATAAAAATTTAAAAAAAAAATAATTTTGTATTTCTAACAATGAACGAAACATTTATTCTAAAGAAAAAGTGGTATTATTGGCAATAACAGATGCACCTTCAAAACATATTTATATTATAGTATCCAAAATAATATTTAGTACACATGGTGAAATGATTCTTGTCACCCGGGCACATAGTCTGCCGTCTTTTCAATCACAGATTTGTGTATACAACGCGAGTATCAAATTGAGACTATTGAGACTAATATAAACACTACCGTGCATACGTTTAAATACACTTGACAATTGGTGGATATTGGTTGAAACATTGGATTCATTCAGGAGAATCTTACATCTACATGACATTTTTGTGATTAATCTGTTTAATATATCATCAGAACTATTATTCCATCCCTCCTGTCTAAATTTCTAATCGTCAAATATTTTGTGACTATCAAAGTCGAAGAAAACGGTTCATTCAATAAAAGCTCAATTGGAGACAAATTCGGAAATTGGGGTGATAGGAAATTCTTTCTTCTTGTTGTCCCAGAATCTGCGAAACACTTCGAAAATATGTTTCAGATCATTATCTTATTGCATGGTGAAATTAGCACCAATTTAATCGTATTTTTGCAGTAACAATATACTCTTGAAGAATTCGATAGGAATCCTATTTTTTTTCAGCTCGATATCGATGTATAGTGGTCCTACTGATTCTCCTCCAAAATGCTCCAAACCAGAATGTTATCACCACCATGTTGCACGGTCACAAGGAAGCATTCATTGCATTATGGTCGCACAAAAGTTCATCATTTACTACCAAAGATTTCAAACTTTGATTCGTCTATTCACAACGCCTTTTCCATTCATCGACAGACAACGTGCTTTTGCCCATGAGAGTTGTTTCTTTTTATTAACATTTCTGAATAGCGGTCTCCAGGCAGCACTGCAACATTTTAATCTACAACTTTTCGCCGACGCTTTACCGTATCGATGGAAACTTTCGTTCTTCTTTTATTTAATTCGGGGATCGTTTAGGGAGCCGCTAAGCGGCTATTCCATTTATTCTTCAACACAATATAGATATCTTCGACATTTATTGTTTTAGGTTTTCCACCTTGCTTTCGATCTGTATTAGTGCCGGTATCTTCGTAATGCTGTAATGATCTTCGTACAACATCCACTGAAACTTTATATTTCTTCGCAATGTAACGAATTGTGCAACTTTCTGTTGCTTAACGTACACATCGCAGCGCAACTCCCAATACTTTGTTTATGTTTTTGCCAATAAAGAAATTGTTGCCTAACACTACACCATTTGCAACTTTCTCGTCTAAGAAACGGTACAATACTGAATTATTTACCGCAAAACTTTGATCCATGATTTCATGTGCTTTTATCCATGTGAGTAATTTATTTTTGTGTTCCTGAGAAGCGGTTTTGGGGCAGCAATACGATCTTTTAATTCGTGTCCTCTATTTAATTCGGGGGTAACTTCAGGATCCTCTTAAGCTTTTATTCCGCTTATTTCTAACACAATATAGTTATCTTCGGCATTTGTAGTTGATTTAGGCTTTCCACTCCGCTTACAATCTGTATTGGTACCGGTATGTCCGCTGCAATGTTCTTCGTACACCACCCACTGAAATTTTACATTTCTTCCCCAATGTAACGAATCGAGCAACCTTCTGCTCCTGAGGTATACACCGCAGCGCGAGTCTCAACATTTTGTTCATGTTTTGCTAATAAGAAATTATTTCCTAACACTGCACTATTTGCAACTTTTTCGTCTAAGAAACAATACTGAATTATTTATTTACCACAAAACTTTGATTCGTCTGTCCACAATACCTTTTTTCACTCATCAATAAACCAATTTTCATGTACTTTTGCCCAAGTGAGTTGTTTATTTATATTCTATTTAATTTGCGTCTTCTATTTAAATCGGGGGTAATTTCAGCAGCTCTTAAGCTTCTATTCTGCTTATTTCTAACACAATATCTTCAGCATTCGTTGTTGATTTAGGCCTTCCACTTCGCTCACGATCTGTATTGGTACCGGTATGTTCGCTGTAATGTTCTTTGTGAAATGTTACATTTTTTGCCAATGTAACGAATCGAGCAACCTTCTGCTCATAATGTACATGTCGCAGCGGCGAGTCTCAATACTTTGTTCATGTTTTGCCATTAGAACAAATTGTTTACTGACACAGCACTATTTCCAATGTTCTCGTCTAAGAAATGGTACAATCCTGAATTATTTGCTACAAAACTGTTTATTTCTGTCACTAATGTACCCCTTAATGATATCATAAATTTTATTACCCCGCTGAGTTTCAAGAATGTCCTAATCCTTAGCATCTGTAATTTATACAATGTGTGGGTTTTGTTTTTTTCAATAATTATTTCATTCTCTATCGCGGCGTAACATATTCAAACTTATACACGATAGTGTATGTCGCGTTGATTTCCGAAATAGTTTTTTAATCGTCATTTTCGGGAATATAAATAATAATTTAATTTCGTTTCAATTTAAATCTTTAATTTCAGTCGTTGCATGTAGATATTTCGATAAAATTTTTATTTCATCTATCGCTTTAAAATATTCTATAGCAAAGCGGTAGCTTTTTTCGGAATTGTTGGGGTCAAAATTTGTAGTTTACTTGTTATGTTATAGTTTTTAGTTAACGCGTTGTATTGTTCAATTTTGTATTTTATTCAGTTTCCGATATTCGAATGCAATGCTTTTTACTTTCCCACTTTTCTAATCATCACACCACTCTGTAGGACATCAAACCATAATATTTTTGCAACCATGCCTAACCGGTTATATTAGCTTCTCTTTAAATATTTCCTGATTTTGATCACCTAATTTCTCTCCAAGTAATACATGAAAAATAACCAATTTGTTTAAGAGTTCGGTGAAGCCTAATAGTGCGTTATTAAATTCTCTTAACGAATTTATTAATTCTGTTGGTATAATTGTAAAATTTTGTTTTATCTCACGGATGATAAATTTTACATCGGCAGTTCGACCTTCGTTACCGGATAAATTTTTAACTATACTGTCGTTAGCAGTTGGAGAAAAGAAGTTCATCTCGACCATCTAAGCCCAAATATTTATAACAGATTTCTATATGTATTAAAAGGGTATAATTTGAATGCCATTCCAAAATATACAACTAATCTTTGAACAATTATTTGGTCATTAACTAAATGGAAAAAACCGTCATCAAATCGGATAAATCCAGATATTTTATTGCAAGTATTTCTTTTATTAGGTCTAGTAACGATTATTGAGTATTTTCAATTAGTTCTGTCAATAATAGCGTTTTAATTCCTTTCTTATAAAACTATAAAACAGCTATTGGTTATGAAAGTTGGCAAAAGCAATTTTTTGTCACTCTTCATTATCAAATTTGTTCCGAGTAAAATAGTAGTCAGAAGGTGCAATGTCGGGAGAGTGGAGAAAGATCTCCCATCCCAATTGGTCAAATTTTTCTGTACTGTTTCTTAGTTTCGCTGCCATATTTTGCTCTTTCCTTTATTAATATTTGAAGTATTTAATCCTGCAGTATTTTTGGTAAGAGTTACAGATAAGAAATCTTTCCTTTCCCTACTTGGGGTAAATTATTTCATTGTCATCAAAACTTACTCCTTATCTCTGATTCAAAATCTACATTAGAAGGGAAAGATGAATGGACAGGTTTGCTTTTAGATGTCGACGGCTAATTATAAAATTGTGATACTATGCAGTAAGTTAAACTTCGACGTTTAATAATATAATTAATTTTTCAAGTGATTAAACAGAAAAATTACTATAAATTCAAAGCGCCACAGATCATTTTTCAAATTTTCATTATTACAGGTGTTCCTGAACATCTTTACAGTATGAGTTTATAAAGTGTTCTCATGTTGTTTCGAGTTAATATACTTATTCTTAAGTTGTTTCTGGAAGTCCGAAAAAACAAACAAGACTCTAATCTAATGCCATTCCTTCGACCACAATTATGTATGACTCATTAGTCTCATTACCCTATTTTCTTTTTATACTTTTTATCCAATTCGCGAAAAGTTCTTCAGTAATTCACTCCGATTTGGAACATTTATACATAGCGTTTGTTCATCCATTTTTTTGTAACACTTGTAGATGCTGTTCGGTGATTTATGGCAGTTACCATGATTTGCATATTATAATGTCTTTAAAGATAGAGCTACAGTAAAGAGTATAATAATAATAGTTTGGATGGTCGTCCCAGGCGGCGTTCCTGTACCGTAATGATTTTGGTCATTGCCTTGATTGGGCGATCGGAGATGATTCTTGGGCAGGGGTGACGGGGCACTCTACGGGTGCCCTGGGACTTCTGTTTGGGATAGTCGAGAGTGAAGTAGGCGTTAGGGCATATGACAAATATACCGTCTGAGTTTGGTAGGGTCTATGGATTGTAAAAACAATCGATAAATGATAAAAATTATATATAACATACAACCAATTCGCGTCTTCTTTCACATATTCTATTTATTACCTTTTTATTAGTTATAGTATCAAAATATACATTTTTTAAATATACCTAGAAAGACTCATTTTCTTACATTAAAGAATATAGTCAATGAATTCATCTCTCTCGGTAGTAAAATAGCATAATAATAATTCAAAATAAGAAGGTGTATTGGTATTTGAAAACAATGCTTGCGGAATCTATCTTGGTAAATTTAACATGATGAATTTCAATCACTAATTATTTTTGCTAGTATAGAGATTCATTAGTTTAGTTGCATTCTAAGATTAATAAAACTAGGCTACACTTTCAAAAATTTATATTGATTTGCATATGTGTAATGTCTTTAAAGATAAAGCTAAACCAAAGAGAATAATAATAATAATAATCATAATAATTTGGATGGTCGTTCCGAGCGGCGTCCCCATCGGAATGATTTTGGTCGTTGCGTTGGGGACGTTGGTTGGGCGATTGGAGATGATTCCTGGGCAGGGGTGACGGAATACCCTGTGGCTTTTGCCTGGGATAGTCGAGTGAAGGAGGTGTTGGGGCATATAAAAAAATATACTGTCTGATTTTAAAAGTCTTGAAGTCGTGCTGATAAGTCATATTTTAAAAACATTCGCAACATAATAATGATATCAAGATATTTCAAATAAGAGTATATTTGTTAAACACTATAGTTGGTTGCGAAAATTGGAGAAGTAGCGGAAGTTACCAGTTTCACATGTGAGAAAAAATAAATAGTAAATTATGTCAAATTTTACATGAATTTAAACATTATTAACGTACAATTTTCGTGAATGATATGACGCATTATCAATAACAATGACAGCATATTCAGGTAAATTAGATAGCATTTTTCAAACCACTCTTCGAAAACAGTACTGTTCATCTCTTCATGATATTCAGCTGTTTTCCTGCTTTCAGATATTAACAATCCATTACTGAGAAATCCTACATTCGAACTATATTATTATTATTATTATTATTATTATTATTATTATTATTATTATTATTATTATTATTATTATTATTATTATTATTATTATTATTATTATTATATGAAAGATAATTAGTCGACGCCCTTTTCCAGTTGGATTTTTTAATCCAATAGACAATCCTTCAACGAAAGCTTGTCTTGCACTGAAAACATTTCTATCGATCCACACCTTTTCTTTTGAATGTCCTTCATTTATCCATGTCTCGTTTAAATAAAATATTGATCTACCTGCTCTTCTGTATTGTCTAATTGTGATCAAGTATTTTCTTCTCCATCTAATAATTTCATATCTTTCTATTAAAAATGATTTCCTGTTACGTTTACTACAACTAACTTGAAGTTAATAGATTTTAAAAATCTGTTTAACATTATACGACTCATTTTTGGTATATCATCATGGGTATCCATTTCTGCCATAATTTTGTTCAAATTTGGAAGTTCGTTTCTGAAGAAGAAATTGTGTACTATTTGATGTACAGAATTTTTAACAGTTTCACCAAAATTTTTCAATATCGAAGGTCGGCCTGAGCTGTGTTTAGAATGACAAACTTCACCTTTTTGTTTATAATCTTTGACAACTCGATATATAGTCGATTCTGCAATACCTACAATAAAGAATAATTATAACCTATTTACATTCAGAAAATTAATAAAGGAAGAACCTACCTAATGTGTTTGAAACATCAGATACAATTGCGGTGTGCCCTATATTTGGCGTTTCGTTTTCAATGAAAATCAATTCAATGAAAATAAATATGTTCAAAATATCATTTTCTTCTTCCAAAGATAAATGTTCAATGTCAGAACGTTTTCTTGCCGGCGAAAGTGTTGAAGTACTTGGACCTGATTGTTTATTCATTTTTGAAAACTTTACCTCAGTTCTTAAAAGAACTAATTGTAGAATAATAAACTGCCAAAACGATGATGAACACAATACAGTGTGGTCATAAAGTTTGGAACCAAGCTTATAACCGCATTATTTTACATTTTTTGGAAAAACGCTCGGACAGGTAAATTTTCTTTTTTAAAACGCCATCTTTTGACATACAATTTTTTTCTATGACGTCATTGGTTTTCGAGTGATGACGTTATCAACACTTTCTTTAAATGGCAACCATATTATTTTTTTCTCGTTTTTGGTAGATCTTTATATCCACAATTGGTGTGTTGCATCACAATTTTTTTGAAAAAATGATATAAATTTAGAAAAAAATATGAAAATTTTATTTTTGTACAAAATTAAAATTAAATTAAAAAAAAATCTGATACTTAAATTTATTGTAACAGTTAACTTAAATTTTCAAAATGGACCCCACCAACCAACTGACACTGTCCCAACCGAGTGTAAATGCTTTGCGATCAATAGTAATCTGCGTTATTCGCTCCAAGTCAAAAGAAATTCGTCTTCCCAATCGGCCAATTACTTATTAAAAAATCTTATTTAACATTAAATAGTTTCACAAAAAAGGGCCAAAGAAGTTTAATTTATTTAAAAAATTGACATGATGTGGCAGACCATTTCTTAATTAAAATTATCGCCCAAAAATTGAAGATTTCAAAAACTAATTAAGCTTACAAAATTTACTGAAATATGTAAGTAAGTTTTTTTCACACTTCTGTCTTGTGTGAGGACTTAAATATTCTTCTTGAACAAACCGGATCGTCAAAAGCACATGTACTCATGTTACTATGCAAAAAATTTACAAAAACAAAAACAGGCACTTTTTGCAAGATACTTCTTTATGACATTCTTGCTTCTTTTTATACAATTTATGTACAAAAATTTTAGTTTGAAATTGTTTCTATGGCGACAACATTGTTGAATTATTTACTTCTATTTTTGACGTTAAATTTTTGAGATATTGCGTAAAAATTGTTCATTTTCGTTAATATAAAAAATGGCACATTTATTTGAGCGAGAAAGAATCGAAATTTTAATTATGGTTGGGTATGGGGACAGACAAAGAACGCATGCAGAAGCATGCGATTTGTTTAACCATGAACACCCTGATAGACCTCCAATTACCAGGTCTACGGTGACAAAACTAGTTGGAAAGTTTACCGAAACTGGATCCGTAAAAGATCGACCACGGCAAGGTAGACCTCAAGCAGGAGAAGATGTGAAATTAAATGTGCTTCTAGAAGCAGAAGAAAGGCATCATGTTTCCACCAGACAACTTGCGTTAGCCAATCAGGTGGCTCACTCATTTGTCGTCAACTTATTTAAAAAAGAACACCATCGTCCTTACAAAGTTCAACTTGTACAGGAATTACATGAGGATGACGAAGATCGTCGACTGCAGTTCTGTGAAGACGTAATGTTACGTTGTGACCAAAATCCAAATTTCTTGGAAAACATCGTCATCTCAGATGAAGCTACGTTCTGCCTAAATGGATCTGTTCACCACCATAATTGCAGATATTGGTCGCAGAACAATCCGCATTGGACTCAAGCGTGTCATACTCAGCACAGAGGAAAAGTTAACGTATGGGTTGGAATGATTGGACGACGCATTTTAGGACCATATTTTTTTGAAGGAAATTTGACTGCTGTGCAATATTTAGAATTTTTAAGATTTGAACTGGTTCCAGCGCTCGCTGTTATTTTCCCAAATCACGAGGATGGTGATGTACCCCATCCAAATATTTGGTTTCAACAAGATGGGGCGCCTCCCCCCCCCATTATGGTGTAGAGTTTCGCCACTATCTTGACGAAATATTTCCCAATAAATGGATTGGACGGAGAGGCGCCATGGAATGGCCACCTCGTTCTCCTGACCTGACTCCGTTAGACTTTTTTTTGTGGGGTTATTTGAAATCGAAAGTGTATTTTAACAAACCAAACAATTTAGAAGATTTAAAAGAACGAATTCGGGTAGAACTTACACAAATATCCCCAGACATAATTGAGGCGAGTATACGAAGTGTTTACACTCGGCTGGGACAGTGTCAGTTGGTTGGTGGGGTCCATTTTGAAAATTTACGTTAACTGTTACAATAAATTTAAGTTCAGATGTAATTTTTTTAATTTAATTTTAATTTTGTACAAAAATAAAATTTTCTTTTTTTTTTCTAAATTTATATAATTTTTTCAAAAAAATTGTGATGCAATATACCAATTGTTTTATATCACTATTTGGTGGATATAAAGATCTACCAAAAAACGAGAAAAAAATAATATGGTTGCCATTTAAAGAAAGTGTTGATAACGTCATCACTCGAAAACCAATGACGTCATAGAAAAAAATTGTATGTCAAAAGATGGCGTTTTAAAAAAGAAAATTTACCTGTCCGAGCGTTTTTCCTAAAAATGTAAAATAATGCGGTTATAAGCTTGGTTCCAAACTTTATGACCACACTGTATATATATATAAATATTAAATTCATGAAATGTTTGTTTATGTTTTGACAGAGAGGATCTTGAATAAATATACTAAAGATTATAGGATCGTGGCAACTTCCACTACGGTCATTTATAGTTCGTAATAGGGCTGTTTAGTAGTCAATCAAAATGCATAATTTTTTCTAGTTAATTTAATTCACTCCTCCTATTTTTGAAACGAACTATATAGCATGTAAGTTAAAATTATTTTTAGCAGTTTCCTTGAATTTAACAACGAAGTTTAGAAAATTATAAAACGTATAAGAGTAAACTCTATATTCACTATCATTTTGATATGAAGATATTTTTATTCAGACGGTATATTTATTTAGCATTAGCAAGTTTATAAAGTACCGGCTGATAGCCTAGTGGCACAGATTATTATGTGCCGCAGTCCCGGAATCGGATCCGGGTCTGAGCCGTCGAGGAAGTTATCGTGGTTTTGCTTCTTATTTAGAGCGAATGCCGACAGCTAAACCTCGTAAATCGCTCCTCGGGCGCACTAGTAATAATAGGTCAGGACTCCTGTAACGTAGCGTCAAGCTATTGGGGGATGCGAAGGCGTGCGAATTATTATTACTATTATTAATATTATTATTATTACTAAAACGTATAAGAGTAAACTTTATATTTGAAGGGTACAGGGGAAGAAAAACGACTTTAGAGATTTGAAGACTCCACACATGTATTGAATTACATTATTTCTGCTTCAAATTTTGTAGTAATACGTATATATGTATATAATATATATATTATATATATATAAATATATATATTTATATATATATATATATAAACTACCTTTTGCATAAAAACTTCGCTCCATCGTCTTTGCACAGGCGTAAATAAAAAATATATAAAGGGGCAGGTACAGTATGTCGGGAAAGAAGAGGGATGAATATCACATGGCGTACCACCATGTTTAAGTTTATGGCGGTGGTTAGAATGTCGACCACGTTTGTCTGGTTCTACGTGCCCAACAGTGACTAAGTGACGCTGGATATTCTGAAAATGTTTCGGCGATATGCCGTGTAAAGCGTGAGTTACATTACACTTTTTTTCGTACTAGAAACTTGAACAAGTTCTTGTACAAGATTTCATACAAGTTTTATTTATGCTATATTGAATAGAGGGCACCAAACTTTGAGTGCGTTACCAACATAAAATAAAAATTTCTGTTTGTTTAATATTATATATTTGACGTTTAGACGGGTTGCGGTTATTTATTACCTCTTAGAGATACAAAAATATTTGTTTCGTCTTATAAACGAAACCAATTTGTATATTATATAGTAAATATAAATATTATTCATTTTGTATTATATATTAAAAAGTAAGTATTATTCATTTTAATATTACACATACACATCATAGATTATAGTATTTAAATCTAAGAGTCAGAAACAAAATTAAAACCTTTGTATAATTATATTTTCTTATTGTATTAAGATGCAAACGTTTCACTAAATTTATGATACCGCGTATTACATATTTGTCAACCTTTATTCATGTCGGTACTTATTTATTGCCGCATTCTTTAGATACGTTTCAAATTATATTATGTTATCAGTGAACGTGACGTGCTATGTACACAGTTAGATTCAAAAACTATCTGCAACGTTTGTTAGTTTAGTAGGCACAATTTACAAGCAAGGCGGTTCTTTGTAACTTTGCTGACCTTTTGTTCGTCATTTAGCCGCATGTGGCCTATTTTGTTAATTGTTCCAAGGTTAATTGAAGGGAAGGGTAAATTTTGCCACAATGCTTAAAAAGTTTTTAAATAGCTCAGCGCGCGATGACGACAGTTGCAAGTCGCCAAAGCAAGTCGCCAGTAGCAATTCGCCACAGAACAACGTTCTTACAACAGTCGTAAGAACAATGTTCAAGACAACAGTCTACATTAATTAATAACAGTCGCGAGTCTTAATATAATAACGTTCTAGACAACAGTCGTAAGAACAATGTTCAAGACAGCAATCGACATTTAATATCAAGAGACACCAGTTTCATATGTTATCAAAAGACAACCGTCTTTCATTATACAACAAATTTTATGTATGAAGTAATGTAAATATGTAAATAAAGGTGTTATATTGAATGTGCCGCATTTCATTAAAAACTGTCACCGAAGAGTAAAAAATTAGTGCGTATACGGCCTTACAACCCGTGCGCGGTGAGTCAACATAGGAGCGACGACAAAAACCAAGAGTTGCCCCAACAACATTAAAAAAATTAATTCGAAAACCGATATATCGGTGCCCCATATTTTGTTACTGAACATTCTGACACAATTTCTATTAATTTTCAGAACAAAACAAACACTACGTAACGTGCAATTATTATATGATTTTTATTTAAAATAAACAGTTGGTACAAACGAAATGGTGTTTAATGCGCAAGTCTAGTATGAAACTTGGATGAAAAGTGGGATCGGATCTAGTTTTGTAGTTTAGAAACTTTGATGTATTTCTTCTGAATTACACTATCAAAGTTTCGACAAGTACATCTAGTTTGAAAACTTGTCCAAGTTTCTAGACGAAAAAAGTGTAATGTAACTCAGGCTTAAAGCAAGCATTGCTCTAGACTTTAGAGCATATTGGTACCTCAACTGAGCCAGTATTCCATTCAACTCGAACTCTGCAGCTATACGATAATGAATGATACTGAACGAATTCGTCATTCACTTATCTGCTTCGACGTCTTTTTACATAACTATGTTTAATTAAACCCCCTAAATATAGGTTCTGCTCATCGTGTGTTTTAAGGTTATGAAAGTGTTTTATGATTGATGCCCTTTCTTCAGCTACGATGTTTTGAAAGCAAGCACTTAAACCTACTACGCACACAACTGTCGCCAGTTTCATGAGTTTTTAATTTTAGTTTCTTGGAAACATCACTTATTCATCCACGTTTGCCACGTTTTTTTAGGCATACTGCTGTTTGTTGCGGTCCTCATCCATTTTAGAATTTAGCACTATACGCGGACCTACAAATGTACTTATCACAATAATATCAACGAGATGCAACTGTATGAGAATCGATCTTGCAACTAACAAACAATACATCACACTATTTACACAGCATGATTTCACATGTTTGCGTAGTCTTGCAATACTATTACGTGGACATCCATCTTTCTTTCCCTGCATAGTAGATCTCTATAGTGCTATAACTTTTTACTATGGTGATATTTGGACATTCATCTTTCTTCCCCTGTACCCCAACGGAATGATTTTGATGACAAATATACTGTCTGATTTTAAAAGTTAATTCACTGTGATAAGTCACGTTTTCACAACATTCGCAACATGATAATGATATCAAGATATGTTAAATCAGACGGTACATTTGTTTAACATTACCATATAAGTTAAAATTATTTGTAGTAGTTTCCTTGTATTTCATAACAAAGCTTATAATATGTTGAGGGTAAACTCTGTATTAATTATTATTTAAATTTAAACAAATTGTTGATATTTAACATTAATACGGAACTAAATATGAATAATATAAGTATATGTACAATTGCTTGTAAATATGTCCCGCTGGTAAATCACATATTCAAAACATCACTTTAACTCAGGCGGTATATTTGTTTAATATTAGCATGTAAGAATTAAGAAATACTGAAAAAACAAGTCAATCAACGGGAGGAAACGTACAGACGACGTTTCGTTCTAGTTGGAACTTTTCAATGTACGGTATTCCCTCGATGACGGACATTGCTTTTTCATTTCTATACTTTCTGTATATATAGTTAACATTTGGAATTTACTGCAAGTGAGAATTAATGAATATTAAATCACATTCTTACATGTAAATGTCGACTTATTTAATGCGTTTGTAACTACAATCCGACAAACTAAGTTTGTACCAGTATGCAGAACACACCCTTTCGCGACAACGAACTTCCTGGTGATTAGGTTAATTAAGAATTAAGAAATACTGAAAAAACAAGTCAATCAACGGGAGGAAACGTACAGACGACGTTTCGTTCTAGTTGGAACTTTTCAATGTACGGTATTCCCTCGATGACGGACATTGCTTTTTCATTTCTATACTTTCTGTATATATAGTTAACATTTGGAATTTACTGCAAGTGAGAATTAATGAATATTAAATCACATTCTTACATGTAAATGTCGACTTATTTAATGCGTTCGTAACTACAATCCGACAAACTAAGTTTGTACCAGTATGCAGAACACACCCTTTCGCGACAACGAACTTCCTGGTGATTAGGTTAATTAAGAATTAAGAAATACTGAAAAAACAAGTCAATCAACGGGAGGAAACGTACAGACGACGTTTCGTTCTAGTTGGAACTTTTCAATGTACGGTATTCCCTCGATGACGGACGGAGTTACGAACGCATTAAATAAGTCGACATTTACATGTAAGAATGTGATTTAATATTCATTAATTCTCACTTGCAGTAAATTCCAAATGTTAACTATATATACAGAAAGTATAGAAATGAAAAAGCAATGTCCGTCATCGAGGGAATACCGTACATTGAAAAGTTCCAACTAGAACGAAACGTCGTCTGTACGTTTCCTCCCGTTGATTGACTCGTTTTTTCAGTATTTCTTAATTCTTAATTAACCTAATCACCAGGAAGTTCGTTGTCGCGAAAGGGTGTGTTCTGCATACTGGTACAAACTTAGTTTGTCGGATTGTAGTTACGAACGCATTAAATAAGTCGACATTTACATGTAAGAATGTGATTTAATATTCATTAATTCTCACTTGCAGTAAATTCCAAATGTTAACTATATATACAGAAAGTATAGAAATGAAAAAGCAATGTCCGTCATCGAGGGAATACCGTACATTGAAAAGTTCCAACTAGAACGAAACGTCGTCTGTACGTTTCCTCCCGTTGATTTACTTGTTTTTTCAGTATTTCTTAATTCTTAATTAACCTAATCACCAGGAAGTTCGTTGTCGCGAAAGGGTGTGTTCTGCATACTGGTACAAACTTAGTTTGTCGGATTGTAGCTACGAACGCATTAAATAAGTCGACATTTACATGTAAGAATGTGATTTAATATTCATTAATTCTCACTTGCAGTAAATTCCAAATGTTAACTATATATACAGAAAGTATAGAAATGAAAAAGCAATGTCCGTCATCGAGGGAATACCGTACATTGAAAAGTTCCAACTAGAACGAAACGTCGTCTGTACGTTTCCTCCCGTTGATTGACTTGTTTTTTCAGTATTTCTTAATTCTTAATTAACCTAATCACCAGGAAGTTCGTTGTCGCGAAAGGGTGTGTTCTGCATACTGGTACAAACTTAGTTTGTCGGATTGTAGTTACAAATAATAATAATTAATACAGAGTTTACCCTCAACATATTATAAGCTTTGTTATGAAATACAAGGAAACTACTACAAATAATTTTAACTTATATGGTAATGTTAAACAAATGTACCGTCTGATTTAACATATCTTGATATCATTATCATGTTGCGAATGTTGTGAAAACGTGACTTATCACAGTGAATTAACTTTTAAAACAAGTCAATCAACGGGAGGAAACGTACAGACGACGTTTCGTTCTAGTTGGAACTTTTCAATGTACGGTATTCCCTCGATGACGGACATTGCTTTTTCATTTCTATACTTTCTGTATATATAGTTAACATTTGGAATTTACTGCAAGTGAGAATTAATGAATATTAAATCACATTCTTACATGTAAATGTCGACTTATTTAATGCGTTCGTAACTACAATCCGACAAACTAAGTTTGTACCAGTATGCAGAACACACCCTTTCGCGACAACGAACTTCCTGGTGATTAGGTTAATTAAGAATTAAGAAATACTGAAAAAACAAGTCAATCAACGGGAGGAAACGTACAGACGACGTTTCGTTCTAGTTGGAACTTTTCAATGTACGGTATTCCCTCGATGACGGACGGAGTTACGAACGCATTAAATAAGTCGACATTTACATGTAAGAATGTGATTTAATATTCATTAATTCTCACTTGCAGTAAATTCCAAATGTTAATTAGCATGTAAGTTAAAATTTCTTGTTGTACTTTTCTTGTATTTAACATCAAAGTTCACAAAATTTATAAAAGTAAACTTCTTATTCATATTGGCAATCAGACGGTATTTTTGTTTAGAGATACATAAAAAAGAAAATGAATATCATACGCAAGCAACTCTGTGCTTTGAAAAAGATGCAAGTGTGACATATTTCATCCCGTTTTTGATCATTCATCTTTTTATTCTTTATAAATGTAATGAGTCGTAGTGACATAATATTCAATTTAAAAAAATTCATGTCTTATTTTCTTACATTATGCAGAAAGCTATAATTTTCTCTTAATTATAAACAGCGTTTCAAAACCAATACATTCGGAACTAAAACACTGGTCTACAGTGTTAGATCTAACCATGCCAAAAGTATACTGCCTGTTATAATTAGTTGGAGAAAGTTGTGAGATTATTTACAGAATTAATTTGTCCACTTATCTGTTGTTAAAATGCCTAATTAATTAATATACCGTGTGTCCCAATTTCGATGCTCACCGTTGGTATCTCTGTTATTAGAAGATATAGAACAACGGTTAAATGGGGAATGTTTTGCAGAATTCAATACTCGCGGCAAATCTCATTTCAAATTTGATCTAACTTTTTAAATTTTTAAAATATTTTGAAAAATCAAAAATTTGCCGATTTCGTTATTCCTCAATAACTCGATAACGCTTAGTCTGACCTCTTTTAAAGTTTTACATTATTCAGACACTTTTTTAAAACAAATTATTTGATACAAACAGAAATCCCCGATTGTCATTTGTTTTTAAGTTATTACCACTATCTTTTGTTTTTCATATGGCGGCCATATTGGATTTTAGATTTGTTAGGTAGTCCTCAAAATGTGCTTTTCAACGATGTATAACATGCCTGAAAAATTTTTATTTATAAGGAAAATATTAATAAAAACGTAAATTAATCTTTCTTTAATATGAAATTAGTAGGCTGAAAAATTAAACACCAATGTCAAATGAAAGTGAAAAGATATTCTAAGTAATACTGTAAACAAACGAAACGATAAAAAAATTATAGAAATAAAAAGTAAAGATACAGAACTTAAAGTTCACATTCACTTAAAGAAATTGTTCAATATGACGACCATTCTGTTCCACACAATTTTGACACCTTGTTCGAGTAGAGTTACAAACTCTACGTAGCGTGTTTCCGTTTACTGATCGTAGCACATCTAGTACTCTTTGTTCTAAAATTTCCCGAGTTTCTGGCGGTTCAAAATCAAATACTTCGTTTTTAGTGGTACCCCATAAATAAAAGTCAAGCGGGGTAAGGTCGGGTGATCTCGCAGGCCATTGCACGGGTCCACGGGTCTTGAGCCCCCTCGATATATTTCTAGTAAATAATTTCCTTTTAGTGCGAATACTCAGCATTTCCTGCCACCATTCTACGATTTATCTCGTATTCAATATTTTGTATTTTTATGAATTTCGCACCCAAGTATGTAAAGCAGGGGTCGGCAATCTATGACCCGCGGGTCACCGAGTGACCCATTTACTAATTTCAAGTGACCCACTCTAGTTCCGAAAAAAAGTATAATATATAAAAATAAATTATAAAACATAAACATGAAACGAATATTTTGAGAATAAAAAAAAAATTGAAAATAGATACTTTGTTTTTGCGCGCAAGTCAATTTCGTCCCTTACGTCTCCGCCCTAATGACATGCGCCGCGCGCTGCAGAGTAATGGCGGAGACGTGAGACAAAATTGGCGCGGCGTGTATCGTTCTCTCAGTTGCAGCACATGTTCAGCAGCGGAGTGACGCAGTTACGCAGCTAAATAATTATTAAGCAGTTACCTAAGTGAAATAATTATTATTATTTAAAAAAAATATTACCATGAACAAACAAAAAGCAAAAAAGAGGTTATATCAAGATGCGTGGAAAGAAAAGTATGGATGTATCGAAAATGGTGACAAATTGGTATGTACTTTATGTACAGATGTAATTACCGCCAGGACTTACAATATTGAGCGACACTTTTCTTCAAAACATATAGATGTAAGTGAAATGACAAATGAAGATAAATCTGAATACATTGCTAAACGTGTATTAAATTTTGGAATACAAAATAAACTCTTAAAGAGTATTGGTACCAACGGAAAACCATTTACAGACGGCGAGTTTTTGAAAAACGCATTCATAAATTGTTCCGAACACTTATTTAACGACTTCGCAAATAAAAAACAAATAATCGAGAGAATCAAGGAAATGCCATTGTCAGCTAGAACAGTTCAGCGTCGCGTTGAAGATATGGCCAAAAATATTGACGAACAGGTCAAAAATGATTTGTTATCTAATGACATAATTAGCATTGCACTTGATGAAAGTACTGATATAAATAGTATGGGTAGGCTTGCAATTATTATTAGATTTGCATCAATAAATAATTCGAAAGTCAAAGAAGAACTGTGCGTTCTTGCTTCAATGAATGACACTACCAAAGGCACTGATATTTTTCATCAAGTACAAGAGTTTACAAATTTCAAAAATGGGCAAGTATTGGATTTAAAAAGTAAATTGTTTTCAATAACAACTGATGGTGCTGCAAGTATGAGAGGAAAAAATGTTGGATTTGCAAAACTAATGGAAAATGAACTTGGCCGTTCACTTTTATCGTTTCATTGTATCATACATGAAGAAAATTTATTTGCAAAGGCATCTACGCAACAACTTATGGATGTAATGGAAAAGGTTTTTAAGATCGTAAACAAGATAATAGCACGATCAGCATTAATACACAGGCGATTCAAAACTTTTTTGGAGGAAATTGAATCGAAATATGGAGATTTGCTGTTACATTCTGAAATACGATGGTTAAGTCGAGGCAAAGTTCTTAATAGATTTGTAGAGTGTTTTGATGATATACAAATATTTCTTCACGAAATCGGTGAAAATGATCTCGAACTCAATTCTTTCTTGGAGACTGTGGTTAAGTAAAAACTTAAAAAGGTATATAACCCCTTACCACAATTATTAATCGTATCCTAAATACGTATTTAGACAACTAAGTTGTCATCATCAGTAGGTAAAAACCACTAATTAAAAAGTCGCACATGGGGCACAGTAAAGCTAGATAACCGCTTACGCACGTATAGACTCAGTCTATACGTGGACGCGGTGTAAAGTAGTTGTTGTGTAAGCGGTTATCTAGCTTTACTGTGCCCCATGTGCGACTTTTTAATTAGTGGTTTTTACCTACTGATGATGACAACTTAGTTGTCGAAATACGTATTTAGGATACGATTAATAATTGTGGTAAGGGGTTATATACCTTTTTAAGTTTTTTCGAACTCAATGATAAACAATGGCTTTTAAAACTTTTGTTCTTAACAGACATAATGAATCATTATAATGATTTCAACGTACGACTCCAAGAAAATAACCATACAATTTTGAAAATGTATGAGGAATGGAAGGGTTTTACATCGAAATTAATATTATTTGAAACTGACATAAAAACTAAAAAATTTATTTTCTTTCCTTTGTTAAAAAGGGAACATGAAAAAGAAAATATCGATGAAAGCAATCTAAATATGTTCGAAAGTTGGATTTTCGTCATTAAAAGTGAATATGAAAGTCGATTTCAAAGTTTTAAGAACCATGGCGAAATGTTTACATTTATAATAAAGCCCGACGAAATAGACGAAAATGTTTTAAATTTGCAGTATTTTCAATATCTAAAAATTGAAAATTTTAGTTTAGAAATGATTGATTTTAAAAATTCAACGTTATGGACGGATAAATTCAAGGAATTGCGGAAAGATTTGGAAAAAACAGAAGATAATCATTTCCTCATGATATCAACGTGTTGGGCATCACTTCCTTCGAAGTTTTCATCTTTGAAAAAAATTGGCTTTGCCATTTTGTCCACATTCGGTTCAACTTATAAATGTGAGCAAATATTTTCACAAATGAAATTTATTTTAAGCAAGAACAGGAGCAGGTTAAATACCGAAAATTCAGATACTTGTATTCGTCTTAAAACGACTGACTATACACCAGATTTGACTAAATTGACGTCACAAGTTCAACATCAGGGAGCCATTAATATCGAAGAGAACGTTTATAAATAAAGTTAATTCAACTATGTTTGTTTTTATAATAATTAGAATTTTATTAGTTTTTCTAATAATAATTAAAGTTTATTAGCGTATTGTAATTATTTTCTTAATAAAATGTATCTTATTATTCACTAAAAGACTGTTTTAAAATGAAAATATCACTGACCCAAACGTCCCTTTAATATTCACATTGTGGTTGATTTTAACCCGCAGCCAAAAAAGGTTGCCGACCCCTGATGTAAAGTGTTCAAATCTAAGTATTTTCCTCTGTTTGTTTAACTCTGTCGTGTTTTTCGTTTTTTTTCTTGCAGTTCTTTCTTCCATTTTGTAATGGTTACCAAGTCGTCCGTGAAAATCAAGGTCACTGGTGTCGTTTGTGATATGTATTTTTTCAATGAAAAACCAAAATTAATATATGTTTTACGGAGAGTCGAATAATAGCAAATATAACAGAATATCACTTCAATTGTATCGATAAAGAGGCATTTTGCGAAATGCATTCACTTATAAATTCTATACATCATTCCTTATTTTATATTATTAATTTTAGTTGCAGCATGAATTTTAATTAGGTTAGAATTATTTCTGTAATTGTAAATTCCTTACGCATTATTTTTTCATCAATAATATATAGGAGTCATCATTTATTTGCATGAGATAGAAAATATAATAAGGCTCTAATATTTCCGTGAAATAAAATGCATTGAGACTAATACAAACACTACCGTGTATAAAGATAAATACACTTGATAATTTGTGGATATTGTTTCAAACGTTGGATTCATTCAAAGGTCCACATCTGGCTTTTATGAGAGGCTTACATCTACATGACATTTTTGTGATTAATCTGTTTAATATATCACAGAAATATTTTAAATAAATTTCTAATCGCCAAACATTTCGTTACTATTGAAGTCAAAGAAAATAGTTCATTCGAGTCCAAAGCTCAATTCGACACAAATTCGGAGATTGGAGCAATTAGGAATTCTTTCTTCATGTTTCACAGTCGACACTTTAGAGTCTGCAAGGAAGCCATTCATCGCGTTATGGTCGGACAAAAGTTCGTCATTTACTACCAAAGATTTCAAACATTGATTCATCTGTCCACAACACCTTTTTCCACTCATCGACAGACATAGTACTTTTACTCATTTTTTTTATCAACATTCCTGAGTAGCGGTTTCCAGGCAACAATCCAACATTTTAATCCACGACTTTTCGCCGACGCTTTACCGTATCGATGGAGACTTTCGTTCTTCTTTTATTTAATTCGGAGATAATTTCGGAAGCTGTTAAGCGTCTATTCCGTTTATTCCTCAACACAATATAGATATCTTTGTCATTTGTTATTTTAGATCTTCCACTTCGCTTACGATCTGTATTAGAGCCTATATCTTCTTAACGCTGTAATGATTTTCGTACACCACCCACTGAAACTTTACATTTCTTCGCAATGTAACGAATTGGTCAACTCCTTGGACTCCTAATGTACAAATCACAGCGCGATTCCAAATACTTTGTTTATGCTTTTGCCAATAAACAAATTGTTGCCTAACACTGCACTATTTGCAACTTTCTCGTCTAAGAAGCGGTACAATACTGAATTATTTACCGCAAAACTTTAATTCATGATTTTATGTGCTCTTACCCATGTGAGTAGTTGATTTTTATTGCTTTCTTGAGTGGCGGTTTTAGGGCAGCATAACGACCTTTTAATTCGCGTCTTCTCTGTAATTCGAGGATAATTTCAGGAACCGTTAAGTTTCTATTCCGCTTATTTCTAACACAATATAGTTATCTTCGGCATTTGTTGTTGATTTAGGCCTTCCACTTCGCTTACAATCTGTATTGGTACCGGTATGTTCGCTGTAATGTTCTTTGTACACCACCAACTGAAATTTTACATTTTTTCCTAATGTAACGAATCAAGTAACCTTCTGTTCCTAACGTACACATCGCAGCACGAGTCTCAATACTTTGTTCATCTTTTGCCAATAAAATTGTTTCTTAACACTGCACTATTTGCAACTTTTTCATCTAAGAAACGGTACGATACTGAATTATTTACCACAAAACTTTAATTCGTCTGTCCACAATACCTTTTTTAACTCATAGATAAACTAATTTTCATGTGCTTTCGCCCATGTGAGTAGCTTATTTTTAGTACCTTTCCTGAGTTACGGTTTTGGGACAGCAATACAACCTTTTAATTTTCCTATTTAATTCGGGGTAACTTTAAGAGCCGTTAAGCTACTGTTCCGTTTATTTCTAACAAAATATAGTTATCTTCGGCATTTGTTGTTGATTTAGGCTTTCCACTCCGCTTACAATCTGTATTGGTACCGGTATGTTCGCTGCAATGTTCTTCGTACACCACCCACTGAAATTTTACCTTTCTACCCTAATGTAACGAATCGAGCAACCTTCTGCTCCTAAGGTACACATCGCAGCGCGAGTCTAAACACTTTGTTCATGTTTTGCCAATAAGAAATTATTTTCTAACACTGCACTATTTGCAACTTTTTCGTCTAAGAACCAATACTGAATTATTTATTTGCCACAAAACTTTGATTCGTCTGTCCACTGTCCACAATACCTTTTTTCATTCATCAACAAACCAATTTTCATGTGCTTTTGCCCAAGTGAGTTGTTTATTTCTATTGCCTTCCCTGAGTAACGGTTTGGGGCAGCAATACCACCTTTTAATTTTCCTCTTCTGTTTAATTCGTCGTAACTTTAGGAGCCGTTAAGCTTCTATTCCGCTTATTTCGAAGAGAATATAGTTATCTTCGGCATTTATTGTTTATTTAGATTTTCCATTTCGCTTACAATCTGTACTGGTACCGGTATGTTCGCTGTAATGTTCTCTGTACACCACCCACTGAAATTTTACATTTCTTCCCAATGTAACAAATCGAGCAACCTTCTACTATCGCAGCTGCGAGTTTCAATATTTTGTTCATGTTTTGCCATTAAAACAAATTGTTTGCTGGCACAGCACTATTTGTAATATTCTCGTCTAAGAAATGGTATAATCCTGATTTATACAAAACTGTGTTTTTCTGTCACTAATGTACCCCTTAATGATTAGGATAATTTTATTACCCCGCTGAGTTTCAAGAATGTCCTAATTTTTTGTATGTGTACCTTATACAACATACAATATGTGGGTTTTGTTTTTTTGAATAATTATTTCATTCTCTATCGTGGCGTAATATATTCAAACTTATGCACGGTAGCGTATATTTCGTTGATTTCAGAAATAGTTTTTTAATCGTCATTTTCGGGAATATAAATAATAATTTAATTTAGTTTTAATTTAAATTATTAATTTTAGTTGTTGCATGTAGATATTTCGATAGAATTTTTATTTCATATATCGCTTTAAAACATTCTATAACAAAGTGGTAGCTTTTTTCGGGATTGTTGCGGTCGAAATTAGTAATTTACTTGTTATGTTTGTAGTATTTAGTTAACGCGCAATATTTAGTTTTGTATTGTTCAGTTTTGTATTTTATTCAGTTTACGATTTTAGAATGCGAAGCTTTTTACTTTCCCACATTTATAATCATCATCATAGTTATTTACATGTACATCTCTTGGCGATCATAATTACGCGGTTTGTAATTACTTGTATTAAGAGTAAGTAAGTATCACTATTTCGGGGTTAGTCAGGAAAGAAAATTAGCATAAGCGGATATCAATTTCACTTTAAAAACGAAAGCTATAGACGTAGGCATCGAGCAAACAAAAAAATACAATTCTCTAAGATTGTCTATATTTTTTTATTTTATTGGTAATACAACAACTTTATGTAATCGGCTATTTTAAAACCCATATGTATACATTAATATTGCATAAAATACTTGATAAATATATGTAAATTATATTATCCGACGTTTTACCAGTATAGTGGTAGTCAGATACTAAGTTTTAAAATAACTTTCTAGATATCATAATACAACAATCATATCTTTGCATTGCAAACAGTTTTCATTTTAATCGATTTTTTTACGTAACTGCAAGTTACATTGTGCAAAAAATGGATGGATCTATTTCCAGAAATAAGACTTATAGAATTACAGGCATCTTTATTACTAATTGTTTTAAATTGCTTCAGAGGAAATTCAAATATACCTACATTTGTTCTTTTATCCTATATAAATTTAAAATTCCCTGTACGTCAAACCATAACATTTTCATCATTTGATTTCTCTCCAAGCAGTACATGAAAAATAACCAAGTGCTTTAAGAAATTCGGTGAGCCCTAATGGTGCGCTATTAAATTCTTTTAACGAATTTATTAATTCTGTTGACATAATTGTAAAATTTTGTTTTATCTCACGGATGATAAATTTTACATCGGCAATTCGACCTTTGTTACAGGATAAATATTTTACTTTGTTTCGTCAGCATTTCAGAAAAAAAGTACATCTCGACCATCTAAGCCAAAATATTTGTAACACATTTTTACGTGTATTAAATGGGTATAATTTTTATGCTATTCCAAAATATGTATATAAATAATTCTTGAACAATTATTTGGTCATTAACCAGTTAGGTAAAAAAGCCATCATCAAATCGGATAAATCCATGTATTTTCTTGGAAATATTTCTTTTATTAGCTCTAGTAATCGTTACTACTTTCAATTACTTCTGCCAATGGTAGCGTTTTAATTCCACTATTATAAAACTATGAAGGGCTATTGGTTGTAAAATTTGACAAAAGCATTTTTCTATCACTCTTCATTATCAAATTTTTTCCGAGTAAAATAGTTTTGCATGGTAAGAAATTATAGTCGGAAGGGGCAATGCAGAGAGAGTGGAGAAAGATTTCCCAATCCCAATTGGTCAAATTTCTCTGTACTGTTTTCTAGTTTTACGTCCATCTTTTGCTCTTTCCTTTAACGGTGTAAGAACCATAATCATTAAATATTTAATTCTACAGTACTTTTGGAAAAGGTAAAAGATAAGAAACCTTTCGTTTCATTGCCTGGGGTAAATTATTTCATCGTCGTCATTAGTTAGTTTGTTTTAAAACTCACTATCTATCTCTGATTCAAAATCTACATTAGAAGAGAAATATGAATGGACAGGTTTGCTTTTAGATGTGCTGATTATAAAATTGTGATACCATGCAACTTAAACTTCGACGTTTAATAAGATAATAAATTCAAGTGATTAAACAGAAAAATTCCTATAAACTCAAAGCGCCACAGATGATTTTTTAAATTTTCATTATTACAGGCGTTCTTGAACATCTTTACAGTATGAGTTTACAAAGTGTTCCTATGTTGTCTTATGTTGTCTATGTTCTTAAGTTGTTTCTGGTAGTCCGAAAAAAAAAGAAGACTCTAAGCTAATGTCATTTCTTCGACCAAAATTATGCATGACTCATTACCCTATTTTCTTTTTTATACTTTTTATCCAATTCGCTAAAAGTTCTTCAGTAATTCACTCCGATTTGGAACATTTATACATGGCGTTTGTTCATCCATTTTTTTTGTAACACTTGTAGATGCTGTTCTGCTATTTATGGTAGTAACCATGATTTGCATATTATAATGTCTTTAAAGGTAGAGCTAAACTAAAGAGAATAATAATAATAAATTGAAAGATCGTCCCGGGCGACGTTCCCCCACCGGAATGATTTTGGTCGTCGCGTTGGTTGGGCGATCGGTATTGATTCCTGGGCAGGGGTGACTGGGCAATCTACGGCCCTGGGACTCGTGCTTAAGATAATAAAGAGTGAAGGAGGCGTTGGGGCATATAACAAATATATCGTCTGATTCTAAAATCATGAATAATATATACATATATACGAGTTTACCAAATTTACAGAAACTATCTTAATAAATCTTGTGTTTTACTGACGTTATCGACCAGCTTCGGCTTAGTGGTATGCGTTTCGTTTTATTTTTCCTAGTAATAGATTCATTAATTAGCGATTTATTAGTTTAGTTGTATTGTAAAATTGATTAGGTTAGATTACCATTTCAGAAATTTGTATCGGCTTGCATATTGTATTTACTTTAAAGATAGAAATAAACTAAAGAGCATAATAATAATAATATGGATGATCGTCCTGGACGGCGTTCCCTATCCGGAATGGTGATGATTTCTGAACAAGGGTGACTGGACCCTCTATAGGCTCCTGTTTGTGTAGTCAAGAGTGAAGGAAGCGTTTGGGCATATAACAAATATACTATTAGATTTTAAAAATCTCGAATATATGTAACACATTTCCAAAATATACGCAACATAATAATGCAACAAAATTTATAAAACGTTATTAGGAAAAAACTTTGTATTCAATGTCAAATATGAATAATATAAGTATATGAGAATATCAACTTATAAAAATTTGTGAAAATGACGTTAAGTAGAACGTATTCTCAACCTTAAAATGCAATACAGAGCCTATGGAAATTGGTTGAATCACCTTACCATATATTTCCGATTCTCGTCAGTATTGCGTTTTATTTCAGACATTACTATGACTCACTTGTTATGTACAGAATGATTATCGAAAATTAACTGGACTTTTTACTCATTTTTGTATATTTTTTATTCAATTCATGGAAGTTCTTCAGTAATTTACTCCTATTTGGAACATTGGTGTCTAGTTGTTAAGCCATTTTTGTAATACTTTGTTAATTGTCAACCTTTTGAATATAAACAATGATTGTTGACGCTGTTTTGCAGTAAAAATTGTGAATAACAGCCCTTCCTCACCTGTTATAGCACCCACTTGTTTCGGATCATTTTAACTTTGGGGGGTTTATAGACATTGATAATCCTAGTTTCATCAACGTTGTTGGCATTCTAAGCATCGAATTTACGATTCTATAAGTCAGTATAAGTTTCTCCTAAATTATTAAAGAATAGGTTGTACTTTTTCCCTGTTGAATGTCAAAACTCTTGCTGTAGTTATCACTTGTGTTTTACAGAAGTTTAAATCAAAATTACACCATATAAATAAATAAAGCTAATCTTTACCTCTCACTCATCTATTTTGTCCCATTAAAGTTGTACTTCAATCTATATACTTCTAAATATTGCTAAGCTGGCTTGCATATAGAAATTGTTATAAGTCCATTAAATTGGGCTTATAGGCAAAGATCCCAAAAAGCCTTTAATAATAAAAAATAGTCCATTGAATAATTTAGACACAGGAGGATCTAAATTGCAAGCTTTGATCTGATTATAGATTTCTTTTCGTCGTAACTATTTGCATGAAATCCAAAACGCAAAGTATGAAAATATCACAAAATGTCTTTCTTAACAAACTGAATGTTCACTATGAATTAATATGTTGCCTTTATACAATTAAACTATAAATGTTAATTGAAACAGTGATACCTCTTGCTTTAATTAATTCTACTTAACATACAAATAAAAATAAAATTTTAGGCCCAAACTCGGCACATTGAAATAATTAAATTTACACTTAGTGTATTAATTCTAAGAAGTATGCTAGTGAAAGCACATTTAATCGTGATACAATAAGAATAATTGGAAGTGAAGTTAATCCATAATGATTTTCTAGGTCGCATTTAAAAGTATTTAAATTAGTTACTTTAATTTTCAGGTCTATATAATGCAAGAAATGAAACACGTATACTCTGGGCTTCGCTTGTTTTCCAATTATTTTTCTTTTTTTTGTATTTAGATATTTCTGTTTTAAATTGCCTTTCATGCGATGTATTTTAGAGTTCTTTTTAAAGTTGCCAAATCTTTTTTAGTTGGCATATTGTCGCAGTAGATGGCGCATTATTTGCGAACTTTCTCCCCCCCTTCAACTTTGTTTGACAGTAGTGTAGGTAGAGGCCTGTTTTATCGATTCGCTTCCTTTTCGGGTTAGCTTCTGTCTAGTTACGTATGTTGCTATAATGAAGGTGGGTACGAAAATTTGCAAATAAGTAACTAAATATTTATTATTTTACTTATATATTACTGTAATATAGTAATTCTATATTAATGAATGTGATTCTTGTGCAAAATTGGTGTTTTATAGTGGAGATGAGTTCAATATTAACAGATTAGTGCATGTTAGTTGACATGCTGTTTTTATTTTATTGAAGTTTGTAGAAAACATTTCAAGGACTACAAGCGAATAGTTTTATTTTCATTTTTCGCATTATTAAGTTTATGCATATATATGTGTTATTATTTACTGAAGAAGAAACATATTGGAATGTTGGCATGTATACCTACATAATATTGCAATTTCCAGCTAAATATTTCGTACCCGGCAACGGGATGTCAAAAACTAATCGAAGTGGTGGACGAACATAAAATTCGTATTTTTTATGAAAAACGTATGGGAGCAGAAGTAGATGCTGATCCACTAGGAGATGAATGGAAAGGTTATGTTCTTAGGATAGCTGGAGGCAATGATAAACAAGGGTTTCCTATGAAGCAAGGTGTTTTAACAAATGGTAAGCATATTTACAAGTAACAATCACTGTGTTACAAATTCATAATATTTTTAGGCCGTGTACGTCTTTTGTTATCTAAGGGTCATTCTTGCTATAGACCACGTCGCGACGGCGAACGTAAAAGAAAATCTGTTCGTGGTTGCATAGTGGATGGAAATTTGAGTGTACTTGGCCTGGTTATTGTGCGCAAGGGTGAACAGGTAATTTAATGTTTATAGATTTAATTATCATATACTATCATTTATTTTATAGGAAATTCCTGGGCTAACTGATACTCAAGTACCAAGAAGACTGGGACCAAAAAGAGCTTCACGTATCCGTAAATTATACAATTTAAGTAAAGAAGATGATGTACGTCAATATGTAATTAAACGTCCATTGCCTCAAAAAGAAGGAAAGAAATTGCGTTACAAGACTCCTAAAATACAGAGACTCATTACTCCTTCAGTACTACAAGTATGTTTATGTGTTTATGCTTATAAATTCTGACTGCAAATTCAGGTTACTGCTAGTTTTAGTGAAACATTAATTGCAATTTTCAATTTTCATCTTAAATATATTGTGTTGGCAATTATTTTTATGTATAATAAAAGCATATAATCTTAAACGAAAGCAAAACTTTAAAATCAAACAAGCAAGAAAGTTAAATACCACTGCACAATCGACTATATTTAATGTAAATACATATTTGGAAAGTTTTCTGAAATTGCAGTCTTACTCTATTATAGTCTATGTCACCCAAACTTCGAAGTATTGCTCTTATGGAGATTGCATTTGTTGTTGCCAAATTTCTAACAATAGGGTTATTTCATTTATAGATTGGCTATACGTAAGATATTGATTTATCGATTTGACATTCAAAATGCATGTTGTTTACCTTTTAGGTTAGAAAACTCGTCTTAAATCTGTATTTACAAGACGTTCAATTTAGTTAAAATCATTAATGCAAAAATAGGTAGATGTGCATAAATTAAACAAAATCGTTTCGACATTTTTTTTTAATTCAATAATCTAATTTTTTTGGATTATTTTTTAAATATGAGACATTTACAGTGTACACAACTTTCATGTAAGACAATATTATTCTCACAAGTGAATCAAAAATAAATAAACAAATTAGTAAATCAATGAATTAAAATACATCAATGTCTGAAGAGCTAGCAGAAGAAGATCCAGCTGACAAATGATTAATAAATTCTTTAGGATCATCCTGCATTTCATCTAATCTCCACATCTCGTCCTCAAATAAAAATTTTAAAAAATAAGAAAAGTAAGTTGCGTTTCTAGAGGTACTTACAGTTGTGTCAGTCCATGCTTTGGATACAAAGTGTCCGACATTCACCCACGATTCATCTGTAAATACAATGTTTTTCCCTTCGCTGCGATATCTCCTAATGTTACGTAAATATGCATGACCGCCATCTTATAATATCATCTCGATCCATCATCATTACCTTCTTGCCAATTTTTTCAAATGAAAAACCAATATCTTTTAACAATCTGTAGAGCGTTGACCTAGAGAAATTAGGTATAGCTTCTTCGTTACGTACAGCACCTAATATCATATCCAACGTGGGTGGGATATTGCGTAAAAAGAAACTGTACTTTACGCCTCACAAGCATTTGTACATGTTCTTCGTATATATGCAAGCGGGTATTCTTGGGAGTGGCACATTTTGTTTTTTCTACAGTTGCAGGGGGACAGTTTTCCTTTTCTTTGCGAATGGAATACACAATTCCTTTGTCACAGTCCAAAGCTTTTGCCGTCTCTTCGACTGCCTTGGAAACACTTATACTGTTCGCTAAGTAAGTTTTTCTCTTACAGAAAAGTTTTCGCCTTGGTGCTTTCTTTTACAGGCTTCCATCCTGCAACCTCTAAGTTTACATTTTTATGTGATAATAATTAACTATTTCGATTTTACTTACAATAGTTTATATTATTGAATTTGCAGTAGTTTTAAAAAAAAAAGAAGAATTAATACAAATAAAGGGAAAAAAATCAAAGAAAATCAAACAAAACGAAATATACACAAAAGATGACAGATCGAAAATTTCAAGTGACAGGGAGTATATAACAAACACAAAATAAAAATTTTCCCCTAGAGACAAAGTGCGCCAAAATAAATGCAACGTCGTACTGTTAAAAAAAGATAGTTATATGAGCATCGCTATAAGTTAATAAGAGAGGCTATTCTCCATAAGACCCAATACTTCGAAGTTTGGGTGAAACAGACTATATTAATGCTACTTTATTTAACAAGTTTAAATTAATAGAGAAGAAAATATTTTTGATTTCACAAATTTTTTCCATGTCACAGGCAATTTTTTAGAATGACAAGTGTTCTTTAAAATGTTCAAGTGCATGGTAAATCAAATATTGTTCAACTTAGCTGTATGGTTATTTATTACATACAGAATATAGAACAGTAACATTTTTTTAAGAATTGGTTATGCATTTTATTTTGGTATTGTTTAATGTTTAAAGTCACATCAATTGAATAATTTAATTTTCAGCGCAAACGTCATCGTCTAGCTCTTAAAAAGAAACGCTGCTTGAGACGTAAAGAACAGGCGGATAATTATGCTAAACTGTTAGCACAGCGTAAAAAGGAATCGAAAGCAAGAAAACAAGAAGAACTGAAGAGACGTCGTTCCGCCAGCATGCGCGACAGCAAATCGAGCAATCAGAGCTCTCAAAAATAACTTTTTTTTTACTTTATTCAAATTGTATATTTACAAAGAAGACGTATAATAAATTTATCGGGTCATCGTGATTTTTTATTTTCATTTTATTCTTTAATATGGAATTCGCTAACGTAAATATTTATTATAATTTATATTTTAATAAATAAGGTCCAAAATAGTGAAAAAAAAATTTATTAATTTTGATTTAAAAACTTGCTTTTAAATAAATTGATTTCATTTGACTTACATCTATAATGTTGAAGCAAATGCATCAACATTGCAAGTAACTAGAGCTGATAATGTGTAATATAACATTAACAGTGTGAATAACTTGCAAAATTATTAAACGTAGAAGTTGTTTCTGGTTTGTTATGATACAAATCTAGTGGCAGTTTTACGTACAGCCCCAACAAAATTTTAACAATTACCCGTTTAAATATGTATACGTGGAATAAAACGTTTTACAGTCTTCGCGAGATTTAGTTTTAAAAATATATATGCCAAACATTTACATATATTTACGATATTCAAGCCTTAGTGTAAACGCGTTCGATTAGGGCTACTTCGTATTATTTCTTTTTTTCTTAAATACGCGTTTTACCTGATTAAATGTTTTTTCGGCAATAATTTTAGAAAATTCCTTTTTGTTTCGCTTTTAAGTCGACACATTTTAGCAATGGTCTACTGTATCATCGAAGTGAACACCGAATTTGGGTAAGTTTCTTTAATGATGTCTATATTGTAATGTATTATTTATAAAAGTTTTAAAAAAACAAAAAAATCTTGTTTAAAAAGTTTATAGTAGACTTTCGAAAAATTCATGTAAAAAATAATTCGGTGTTGTAATTTGTTCTTTAAGTCAATTAGTTTAAAAGATGCCTCGCTTTTATTATTTTCGTCAGTGCCGTAACGAGGGTATGAAGCGCCTATGGCAAGTGTCGTAATTTGCACCTCCCCGTAACCCAATAATGTCAACAAAAATGGAAAATTTTAATGTAACCATTTTAAATTGTACTAAATGCAATGCAGAGTATTAATTAAATACATACAATATCTTTAAGGGTCGATTCTTTCAGTGATTTTTAGACTAAATGTTCATATAAACATAGGTCCGCAAATGCAAGGTTGGCATTGGAAAATAATTCCAGCATTTGACAAACAACTTGATAGTTGTCAAATTATTTATAATTTGAATTTCTTAGAAAGTTTTTTTGTTGAATATGGTTCTGTATACTAATAGTGAAATGGCTGAAGGAAACTAGTGCTGCAAGACGTATTTATCATCAAAGGTTTCTTCAACGTGTAGTGCCTGACGGAAGAACTTTTGTAAATCTTGATGCACGACTTTCTGAAACCTGCAGTTTTAAAAGATCGATGGTTGTTTTCGGAAGGCCTGTAACAGTAAAGAACAGTACAAATTGGAGAAGCTGTTTTTAAGACTTGCCATTGGTTACATAGTAAAATCATAATAAATCCAGGATTCGTAAGTCTATTTACAAATGAAGCTTATTTTTCGCGAAATTCAATTATTAATTTTCACAACAATCACGTATGGGCCGAAAACAATGCCCATGCCTCTATAGAAAATTATTTTTAACAGTTTTCTTTTAATATCTGGGTTGGAATTGTCGGTGACCACCTCATTGGGCCACATTCTTTTCTACCAAGGCTTAATGGGGAAGAATACCAAAGATTTTTAGAATACGTATTATCTGAACTTTTAGAAGTTCCTGCTATGGAAAGATTCCGTATGTGGTACATGCACGACGATGCTCCACGGCACGTCAATTTTTGGATGAAAATGATCGTAATCGTTGGATCGGGAGAGCAGGACCACAACCATGGCCACCTCGCTCACCCGATATGAATCCCTTGGATTATTTTGGGGTACCTTAAATCATTGATGTACAAAAATCATATTCAAAGTGGAGATGGTCTACGAAATAGCATCGTTAATTCATTTGAAATAATTAGAAATACGCCAGGTATTTTCCAAAGAGTGCGTAATTCAATGGTGAGGCGGCTAGGTGGTTGTATTGAAGCTTACGGGTCCCATTTCCAACACTTAATTTAGTGAACTTGGTTAGTTTAGTTGTTATAAATACTAAATTTAGAAGTTATTTGTTGTAGTTACTATTATTAATTACAAAAATGTAAATTTCCTAAAGGAAATTTTTTAAACCGATTTAAAAAACACTATCTTGAAAACGAAGAATTTAGGGACCGATGTTATCAAAATGAGTTGCCTGTATATTTGTCAAGGTACCTATTTGTAAGAATAAATAATCTATAACCTAAATAAGAACAAATTTTTATTCATATTCAATGACGCCAAAATAATATACTAAAAACATAAAACAGTTAAACATATTTTATAAAGTAATTTTTTTCGCTTTTTCATTTGCAAACATCTATTATATCGTCATAATTTAATGTTTTGGAAACATTTTTGTCAATTGATACTATAGACATGTTTTGTTAATCGCTCTTGTCCAATAGAAGAACAAAGGTGCGATTTTACAATTTTTAATTTGCTAAAATGAACGTTCGCAGGAAGCTGTATTGTTGTAATAATAGTATTTATTAATTGTCCAACAGGTCACCCCAATACAGAATATAAACAAATAATAAATATTATACATATGTGAAAAAGAATTAAAAACAAAGTAACAAGTGTTCATTTGAAAAGTCAATCTAGGTTACTTTGAAATTTTGATAGAATAAGACGCAAATATATTAATATGTGTTTGTTGTTCCGTAAACGTAAATCCAAATGACATTTGATAATGCCAATCACAAATATCAGTTAGTGCATAAAATCGTGGTAATAAAATTGATTGTTTATGAGTTTATTCAGTTCAAGATTACATGGTAGAATTTCAAGTTGAGTTTCCACATTTTGTAATAGATTATATACAATTTAAGAATACTTTGGAAAGAACTTTAAAACTTTTTTCTGAAACTGGTAGTCTCTTAAGAAAATCAGGCAGCGGAGCAGTTAAGAAACGTACACCTCAAGTAGTCAATCGTGTTGAAGAAATAATGGAAAATGAACCACAAACACCTGTTCGACATTTGAGTCAACAAATAAACCTTTCTGTTGGTACAACTCACAAGTTATTAAAAAAAGATATGCAACTTTATCCATACTGTGTTACAGCAGTACAAGAATTGTTAGAAATTGATTACCCACGTAGACTACCGTTTTGTAATTGGTTTGTAAATATTGACAATAATGGAGAACTTTCGCAAAAAGTCATCTTTACTGATGAAGCATGGTTTTATAAAACGGGATACCTAAATTCACAAGATACAAGAATTTGGAGTAGTGAAAATCCACATCTAATTAATGAAGAATCGCTACACCCAGAGAAAATTGGTGTTTGGGCAGCGATAAGCCAAAGGCGAATCATTGGACCAATATTTTTTCAGGGAACGTTAACTGCTCAAAGGTACCGTACGGAAATTTTACAACCATTTGTCAATCAGTTGCATGATGATGAACTTCAAAATGCATATTTCCAACAAGACGGAGCACCTCACTGTACTGCAGAAACTTTGGATTATTTAAGAGAATTTTTTGATGAGCGTATAATTAGTCGAAATACTGAAATTGCCTGGCCTGCACGTTCATGCGATTTAACACCTTGCGACTTCTTTTTGTGGCCTTATCTAAAAAATAACATATTTCGAACGTCTATATTGAATTTGAATGATATGCTACAGAGAATCGAAATTAACAACAATCCAGTAATGTTGCAGAATATCATCAGCAATTTTGAACGGAGGATTTTAAAGTGCATTGATCTTGAAGGACAACATTTTCAACATTTGTTATAGTTTTCAATAAATACCTATTATTTGTTATTTATTTGTATGTATGAAACTGTCAAAATATACGACTTCGTAGGTTAAGTGTAAATTTTAATTTACGACATACTTCAAAATGTTCTCAGTAAATCACATGCTACTAGATTGACTTTTCAAATGAACACTTGTTATAATTCAATAATATAATATAACTACCTAAATATAAAAGAATACTGAAGGAAAAGAGAAAAAAAACACATTAAACGAAGAAACAAATTATCGAAACATGTCTGCAGAAAAAATATTTAAACTGTTGCAAGTTCTTGGCAGAATGCACCATGGGAGCCCTCGGCAATATATTTTTTCCCGTTGTCGTTGGAAGTGGAAGCGCTTCATTCACTCTTGAGTTTGGACGACGTACTCGAAAATTCACTTCAGCAAGTAAATCAGCTGAGTCGATCTTATAAAGAATTACATTTTTGATAAAATTTGAACTAATTAGGTGTCGTCATGCTTCCAGCGATTCAACTCCATGACGATCCAAGCGTAAACCTGTAGTCCAAACTACGAGGAGGGTACGCTCCATCAACTTTATAACTTAAATACTTTAGAAACTTGCGCTGTATGGATTTAACTGCATTAATATAGCAGTCATATATTGGATACCACACGACTGTCGTACACAGCATATTCTAACTTGCTAACTTTGGATACGTGTTTTGTAATGAGAGTTAGTAATTTTTTGCAGGATTTCCATGGCTTGATATTTGAAACTCGGTTTCACATACAAATTCTGGGGCACCTAAGTCGCTATTATATTTCAATGCTTAGGAGCTTTTCTCCCTGTGTGAACGCGGTCTAGGAGTGTAAGAAAAAAGAGTATGAGAATGAATACGTGCCTCTGGCAGTCGGTGTTGCTTCATGTAGAGTAGAATGGTCAAGTAAAATAAAAACCACGTGCAACTCTCAACCGGATCGGTATGCTTTGTTTTGCGCCCGTGGGGAACGCCTCTTTCGACACGCCCTCGTTATGGCACTGATTTTCATTACAAAAAATGTATTATGTAAAGTAATTATTAAAATAAATACATAAACCAAGGGAGCTATTGATAAATATTGATTTAAGTCTGTATGGCAAAAACTTCTGTTAAAATACCTTATTAATAGATATGTTCTTAGCATGCCATAATATACTACATACTACTAATTAGTGCAGACATTGTTAAGATAAAACCTTTGAAGAAAAATTGGTAAAATTTTAGCCAACTATCAACCCTTTAAATTGATATTTTTTTCATAGTGGCCATGAATATAGTAATATTAATTTGGTACTCGAGAAAAAGTTTTTCAAATAGTATAATTCAATTTTTCTTTTTAATTTTAATCCTTTAAATGATATTAACTCTGTTTGATTTAACAGCCTGTTGTAGCATGAAATCAATTAAATATGAGCAATGTTCATTTAAATTAGGAAAATTATCTGAACATTTCACTAGTTACCAACAGTTACATTTCAAACAGGTTTGCCAAATACGGGCTCGATGAAACCGGTGTTACACTACTATTTATCTTTAAAATGTTTTAATTTTGTTTCTTGTACAAATTCGGTGTTAAACTTATCCTGCTTTGACTGCTATTAAAGACGTTTATTACTAAGGCGTTGCTCAGTCGCAGGTTAATAGGTCTTAATAGTCACTATTGTTCTCTGTTTGATTGACTTGTAGCTCTGCTTGTTTCCAGCACTGATTTAATCCTATAATATATAATGCCTGAAATTGCGGAAATTGCCTTGACAAATGGACGCAATTAATAGCATTTTCACAATGTGTATGTAGCACATACTTTTATTAAAACAGAGCTCCCATACTGTCCAACACCAGAAAAAAAAATTTTTTTTACTAAAATTTAAGTCGAACATGATGAAATATATTTTTATTGGTCTTCTTTTCCCATCTGAAGTTATTGTTGATAATATTAAATCTGAAGTTGTTTAAATATATTTTGTAAATATTTTTATTTAAATGTGAATCTCATAAAGCTTTATTTATGTTGCAGATTTCATCCTGGACTGGTGTTTTAATGAACTGTTATTACATTATTACTTTTTTTTTGTGGAAAATAAAAGTTTTTAATGATGCTTTGCTTTTTTAATCTTCCTTAACAAAAAACCTAAAAACGTATTACGTAAATTCTAAAAATATAAATAGTAAATAATTTCATCAGAAGAGACTGCCTTAATTCTAGAAAATTGATGGTTCATACTTTTAACAACTTTTAAATACATATACCTATTTTCGAACTTGTTCAGGAGCATGAGCTTGGAAAGGAATCGAGAATTTTTCTGACGGATGAGAATATTGAAAATCGCCGCGAGTCGTCTAGCTATTTTATCTTTCTTCTGTTGAAAGTCATTTAGCAAAGTCAAATACAAGCCGTCCCGTATCGTTATGTTCAAATTTTGGAGTGTAAAGTAGCATTTCAAGTAACAAAAACGCAAAACTTGTATATCCATTTTTATTTGTTTCAAAGTTACAGATCTATGAATGTGATTGTCAGATCATGAAAAAAAATGTAATCCTAAAGTCAATACAAACTGATTTTATTTAAAAAAGTTATAACAGGCCTGTGATTGTTAACGTCGCATAATAAAACGCAAAACTTGTATATCCATTTTTATTTGTTTCAAAGTTACAGATCTATGAATGTGATTGTCAGATCATGAAAAAAAATGTAATCCTAAAGTCAATGCAAACTGATTTTATTTAAAAAAGTTATAACAGGCCTGTGATTGTTAACGTCGCATAATAAAATGTTATCCTAAAATAAATTAACACAAAAAAGAGTACTAGACATTGATTATTGATAAAGAAGGTTCTTACTTATTTCGTAAATGCTGAACCATGAATATCATACAATAAACAAATGTTCAGATGACTGTTAACGTTGCATTTTTCAATAAAGGATTACATTACGTTTCAGTTCATACAACAGCTTATTAGTGAGTGGACACGTTTTCTTTCTTCAAAATGCCTTACCGATTTTCTTCTCAAGAGTATCCGGACATGCATTTTGTGTATGGCTACTGTAACGGCAGTGCACGTCAAGCAGTTATTGAATACCGACATCGATTTCCCGATAGGCGCATTCCTCATTACAGAACGTCTCTGGAAGTACACAGACAATATCCTAACAATATAGTGTGTGCCCATAGTTATAATGCTGAAGGATAAACTATGTTTACCCTTCAATAGATTTTACCGCAATATAAATGACAGGATTGTTTTTAAAAGGCAAAAGTACGTAGGTATACCAAATTACAAAGAAATCGACGTTTAAATCGAACTTCGAACTAAAGGGTACCTACCCACTAGGAAATTTTCGATTCTTGGTCGGTTTTGAAAGCATCCGAAATGTTAGTCTTGAATTTTTTATATACTAATTTGACTACGTAGAAAACGAATCCGGCACTAATTTTGACAGGGAATGTGCGTGCTGAATGATACGAATTTTATGACATGTCGAAATGCAGGGTTCAGAACCATGCCTGATCTGGGTCATTTTGGCATGCTTAGCGCATTGAGAATATAATAGGGCGTTACAGGATTGATGAAAATAGGAAAAGTTTTGTCGTACGTCAAATTGAAACTCGATTGGTGTAGATTAAAAATATGCGGTCTAACACGTACCGCAATCGAGAAAATGAGCTTGAAAAGACATTTGTGAAAAAACGGGACTATTTTGAAAATTTTTGAATGTTTAAAATTTAATGCAGCAATGCTATAGAATTCTCTCTTTTCTCACCACATATTTTTATGTTTGTGTTCTGAGAATTTATGGCGTATCCTGTACTGTACCAGGACCAGGTCAATGACGATAACAATGAAATCATGACCTTGCACAGATGTTCATTACTCCAGCAAATGCACCATTTTTGTTCACTTAAAATATATTTTTTATGCAATCAATCAGCGGCGGCTCGTGCATCAAAAATGTGGGGGTTGCAAATTTAGTGAATACTAATACTTTTTACAGTAGGTAAACAAGGTAGGTAACTAAGTATGTTTTATTAAAAGTTATTTTTGCTAAGGTACATATAAAGAAGAAAAAAGGCTTTTAAAACTCACTGATTCTGATCCTGATTTTATTGAAGCAGAAAATCCATGCGACGATCTTTCGCAGTAGCAAATTTATCTATAACCCTTTGATTAAAATCTGGAATACTTTGGATAAAATCCTTTTCTTGAGAAAGCATCGCCAATGCAGAAAGTCTCTCTTGTGCCATGCTGTTTCTTAAGAAAGTTTTTATTCTCTTAAAAGTAGAAAAACACCGCTCCGCTTCAGCTGATGACATCGGAATTGTAATTAGAATTTTTAAAAGTTTTAATGTTTTACTAAAAGTCGCACTTAGTTCACTTTGTGAAATGATGTCATAAAGAGGAAGCAAACCCGAGATTGATTTAAATTCTTCCGTTTCATAAATTACGCTTAGTTCAGTACGGAATTTCCGTTCATCAAAGTATGGGTAAGACTTAATTGTTTCCTGAAAGACATTTTCAGGAAAATGGAGGCTGTATTGATTAAATTTATCAGAACAAAATAGAGACGTTGCAGTTAAGTGTCCAGTAAAGCTAAACCTATCTTTGGCTTGACAAACAATAATATCACAAACTTCCTTTGCTTCTCGTGTATATTCGTTTCCATCGATCTTACGTCGTTTTGAAGTTGATGAGCCGGGCCCACTGTCACTTGTATCCGAAGTGTTCGTTATATTATTTCTGATTTGAGCTAACTGAGTTTCAAATGATAATATATATTTATTGGCCATAAGGGGATCAATTTCTCTAGTTTGAAATTTTGCATATAATATATCTACTTGAGGCATTATCTTGTAAAATAGATTTAACCAGAAAATAAAACTCTTATTAGTAAGAAGCGTAATATAACCTGAAGCTTGATTGATAGTAGTGATATTTACAGTTTTACTTTCATTCAAAATTCTTCGCATTGTTTCTATAATTTCTTCTCTGTGTTCAAACACAGTGGCGACAATTCTGGAATTAAAATTCCATCTGGTTGGGGCCGAACGAGGCAGCCGCTTTTTAACTGTTTCGTCCAATATTGCAACTCTTTGAGAACTATTTGAAAAAAAGGTACAAATTCCTTGTAAATTTGCAAAGAATATACGGACATTAGTGTTGGCAGAGGCAGCATTCAACATAACTAAATTTAACTGATGCGCGTAGCAGTGCACGTAAGCAGCGTATTTATAAGTTTGTTTAATACGTGCCTGTACCCCATTATGCGATCCGCCCATGACGGCTGCCCCATCATATGTCTGGGCAATCAATTTTCTTTCGTTATCTTTAATGTGTGTTTCTAGTTCTGCAAGAATGATTGTAGATAGCGTTTTCAAATAGTAAGCAAGGAAAGCAGAATAATGCATTTTTTATACTACAACCGCAAATCTACAAATGTTTATTATAAATATCCTTATTAAATAGTCTATTAAAAGTTCGCGTCTTACTGGAAATCGTTTGTTTCAGATTTAAATTCGGAACAGGTCTGCCCAACCGCTTTATTTCAATTTTTTCGGCATACGTTCTTTTATAGAACGGATCCACTATTAAACTCTGCACTGAATTCATTATTATTTAAAAATAAAGAGCATAAACACTTTTAAACACACAAATACAACTTTTTTAATCGCTTTTATACCGTTGCACCGTAAGCAAGAAATACGTGTATCGCTTTGGTTGCACTGCCGCTGCAACACTATTTTCGTTTATGGAGATATATCTGAAAGACGTTCGACAAAGTTCGTCAGCCGTATAGGGATATATACGTTCGTGGATTGCGATGAGTTTGCAAACCAAGTGTGTTATTCTCTCATTTATTTAACGTATTCATATCGAATTAGATATACCTATTATATTTATAATAGTTCATTTATTCTGTGAGGTAGTACAAATTTTTAATTTATAATTTAAAAGATGTAGAATTACGCTTTTTTTCATTAAATTAAATCTATTAGTTTTGGTGGTTGCGCAAACTTGCAAACCATAGCAGAAACCGCCACTGCAATCAATATATGTATTACATATATTAAGTGCAAGTTGCTATTTGTAATACATAATGCTTTTTATATCAAATTTGTGTGTGAAATTGTTGAAACAAATAAATAATTTTTGAAGTGTTACTGTGTAATTACTTTAATTTACATTTACGAATTGAAAATAGTTTAAATTCCACAAAAAAATAGAATCAACACAATAATTAAACCGTTTTAATTTTCTGTTCAACTTAATTTTTATTTACTTTTTTTATGACCGTCATGACGGTAATACATATAACTTTTTATAGAAAGTGATATATTTAATTGTAGCTTACAGTCGTTAATCATTTTTAGAATTAACATAAAATATATTCTTTTATTTGTATTGATAGTTTATTATTAGAAGATATGATGATATAACCAATAAAATATTGTCGGCATTCATGGTTAGAAAACATTAATCGAAGGATATAAAGTAAATATTTTCTGTAATAAATAAATCAAAAACATTGAACTTTGTTCTCCTTAATCCCGTAACTTATTTAGATGCTATTCATATTAAATACAGTCAAAAACTCTTAAGTCGGAAAAAAGCATGAATTATATGTTTTGCTTTTTTAATTCAATATTACCTGCCCCTAAATTACATTATAAAATTTGAAGATAATTGTAACTATAGACTTGAATGATTAAAGGTATGTTGACGATTTGACAAAACTGATTCTGTATACTGTGAGAGTTTTGTGATAACTGACAGAACTATTTATACTATGCTCAGCTTAAGAATGTGTTACTGAAGCAATTTAATCAATCAATCAAGTTCAAAATTTTTAATGAACATATGCCCAAAACTCTTTCCGACAAGCATTTGAAGTTTTAGATAACCCTACTAACGCAGGTATTTTGTACCGTTGGAAAAAAGAATTTCATTGAAAATTATTTAAAATAAAGGAACTTATTGAATTAGTTCAAAATGTTCACCTAATTGCTGTATACATAGTCTAGCTCTTCTTAGAATTGAGGAGGTAGCTCTGCTAACAGTCTCAGGATCAGCACAAATACCTAGAAACAAGCTGTTCTCTGTTTTCAGGTTTTTCTGCATAAACCAATTTTTTCAGCCTTTCCCATAAGAAATAATCTAGGAGATTTAAGTATGATGATGTTGCTGGCCAAGCAACTGCTGAACCTTTCCAATCTAGCGATTCCTATAATTTTGATTAAGAAAATGTTGGAAGATAATTTTGCAGGAAACGTTCTTCGATTATAAGCAGACAAATGAGACGATCGTCAATAATACCACACCAGGAGGAGGTTTCATCACTAAACAATATTTCCGACAAAACCAGTGACTAAATTCAAGTTTTGATGCGTAGTCGCCAGGTTTTAAAGCTTGTAGGAGGCTTCATCACTAAACAATATTTCCGACAAAACCAGCGACTAAATTCAAGTCTTGATGCGTAGTCGCCAGGTTTTAAAGCTTGCACAGGTAAGATATGGTACAAACTAAAATTGTGTAAAGTTCTCCATACTTTCATCGGCCTACGTTAAACCTGTTGAATATTCTTCGGACACTAGTAAAAGGTTGTGCGTCGACCACAATATAAGTATTGTTTTTTCTTGTTGTACGGAACGTTCAGAAATAGCTGCAGGAAAATTGTTTGTTTCTTTTAAACAACAATGGACATTGCCGACGATCTGCCATTCATCCATATCCATTACACACATATATATATATATATATATATATATATATATATATATATATATATATATATATATAGTGTTAAGAGTATTTTAATATAACAAAAAAATAAACAGGCTAAATATACTTAATTAATAATAATAATAATATATCCTTTATTTCAACACATTTTTTTCTTTCTCATTACATAGGTACGTGAAAATCACAAATCAGAGAGGAAAATAAAAATAAAAAAGAACAAACACCAAAAAAAAAAGTGCTGAAACCTTAAGGCGTGGTTCAGATGGACGGAAAAGAATTTCTGCCGCTAGTTCTTCCACCAAAACCTTAATGCACAGAATCAATAACAATAAAAAGTTTGCCTAGTCTAACTTAACAATAATATTCTGCTATTCTATATAATAATAATAAAATAATAATAAAAATACATAAAAAATAAATAAAACAAACAATATGCAATAAAGCCTGTACATCCAGTCACGAATTATAAGGGCAGAACAGACGCAGAGGAACAGAAAAAAAAACAACAAAGTTAAGTTAAGTATGATGGAGTTTTCAAAGTTATAATTTTATGGTATAGACTTGATGCTTTCTCCTGTTGGCCATATTTAACCACTGCAACTCAAGAAGTTTATGCGAAATATGTTCAAATTTGCGTATACCAAAAATATAATGCATACACGCATTCTGAACCTTCTGTACGCGAACTCGATCAGCACTATCCAAGCAAGGGCCGTAGATTGTGGACGCAAAATTAAATAGCGACAAGACAAGACTCTCGCATAACATGGTTTTAGTTCGGATGTCAAAAGCTGATCAATAAGGATACGTTTTGAGATTGGTATAGGCTGACTGAATAATTTTTTAAAGATGTTTCTTGTATCTGAAGGTGTTATCAATTATTAAACCCAGGTTTTTTGCCGAATCAACCAACGACACTTCTGCATTATTAATTTTGATCATGATTTGTTCTTTGATGTTCTGAATTAATGCAGAGTTACCAAACAAGACGGCAGTGGTCTTTTCCGGGTTGATCTTTAGTGCATGATTCTGTGAAAATGATTGTATGCGCTCTAAGTCGTGATTAATCTTATCAATAGCAACTTGAACATCGTTCTTTGTGAAACCAACGTAGAGCTGTGTATCATCAGCATACATTTGTACCTGGCAGTGCTTGACACATTTGTGTAAGTGACTGATATAAATGGAGAAAAATAAAGGGCCAAGGATTGATCCCTGTGGAACACCACTTGTCACAGGCAATGGTGATGATACGTCGCCACGCAACGTTACGCACTGATATCTTTCGGAAAGGTAAGAAAGTACCAGACCCAAAGCACCACTGCTGAACCCAAGATGATATAGAATAGCCAATAAAATGTCATGGTTAACAGTATCAAACGCCTTACTGTAATCTAGCATAACCAATAGCGACATAGCGTTATCATCTCTAGATCTGAGAATGTCATCTGTGACCTCCAAAAGTGCAGTAGTACAACTATGATTACTTCGGAAACCAGATTGACACTGAGGGAGCAAATCAAAAGCTTGCAAATGTTCATTAATTTGAGTATTTAGTATCTTTTCCAGAACTTTGCTTAGAACAGGCAATAAACTATTAGGTCGAAGGTCACCGATGTTGACGTTTACTGTTACGATGAATAATAAATAATGACACAATAATGATCACAGTCACCGCCGACTTTTAATACAACAAAATTAACAGGCGTATAAAATATCTAAATTAAGATTATTTAAAACTTTTAATGCTTGTAGCTTACAATCGGTTACGAAAGTTTTGGGCATGTCCATTAGACATTTTTAACTTGAAATAGCTTCAGTAACAGATCCTTAAGTTGTGGCAGTCATATCATAGAACACTCGGTATAATAGTTAAATATGTTGGAATATCAATCTTCAAAAAATTGAGTTGATAAATTGTATTATCACAATGTGTATCATAAATTAACATAAATTCGTTTGAGATTTATTATCCAAAAAAATAACGGGATGTAAATAGTTATTAACCATTTTTTTAGTTCAAATTAAATATATTAACTCTAACTACTTCAAATCCAAGAATATAAACATGACTTAAAGGGGCAGTTATAAGTAATATTTAGAAAATTAAATCAAGAAAGATTTCACAAAAATTAAAATAACCTTAGTTAATTCTGTTTATTGATAAACTACAAATTTACATTGAAACTACAAAATATGGCTACACACAACTTATATAAGAAATATATCATACAACAAGAAGCATATTACATAAAATAGCTGTCTCTTATATTGCATGATTTGTTATCTAAATTCAACAATTCCGTTTTAGAATCACAATCGCTCAATTAAAATGATAAATTCAATAATGCTCTTTAGTTTATCCCTTTCATATTTTTCAACATTTGCAACACGTTTTGAATCTGCTTTCCACAAATTAGGAGTGACTTCAGCAAACACTTACCTGATTGGTATCTGCTATTGCAAATTTTCGACATTTTTGTAACTATCTTCCTTGTACCCCCTTGTACACCAACCCAAATAATTTTTATGGGGTTAAAATGATCACGATTTGGAGGCAGCCTTTAACATTGACCAACATTTACTCATAATATTTAAGAAAATGTAAGTGCAATTCTGTGCTCGTTCTAATGATATCTTGCTACTTCACCAAATATTATTTAACAGAATAAATTGAAACATACATGAGTGACTAAAAACCTCACCAGTTTTGTGTAATACATAAGTATTTTTGATAATATAAAATATTAATATTGAACTTGTATTTGTGTTCTTCACACCAGATTTTTAATGATATTTTATGTTATTAAAAATTACTTTTGAAATATTATTTGACATATATATCATATACATATACATGCTTGCAGAACATTAATGAAGAAATGCATATGTATGCATTCCAAACAAACTATCTTTTATGTAAAAGTTAGTTTGTTTGGAAGTATACGCTAAAAATTTATATAAAACATTCAATTTTTACAGTGAATGCTAATTTTTTTTTCAACAGATATTCAGAAAAAAAACTTCAATTAAATGTATACGATTTTCGTTTAGATATCAACGAGACTAACGTTCTCACAAAAAAATAAACATTATTAATTTGAATGAGATAACTAAAAGAAAAGGATCCAGGAACTGTAGCTAAAATACGAAGGTTGTTTCCAAAGTTCTGGGAATTGTGCGCTAATTAAATTACACAGAACTTATAGCCAATGCTATTGGTGATAGACAAGTCTTGACATGTTTATGCAGCTATCCAGTGCAATATCGTTCAGCCTGATTCAGGTGTTCGACCGATATATACGCATTTTCGTAGCACTGTTTGTGTAACCATGGAAGACGCGGCTAAATCTCAAAGAGCAATAATTTTCTTTTTGTGGAAAGGTGTGAAAACTTCAGAAATTATTAAACGTCTGCAAGGGGTGTGCAGAATCTAAAAGTACTATATATCGGTAGATCGATCGTTTTAAAAGTGGTAGAACATCATTAGAAGACGATCCACACAGTGGTCGTCCGAGCATGTTGATAAATGGAAGAAACATGACTGCCGTGGAGAACCTACTGAAAGAGGCCAGAAGAATGACTATTTCTCTGTTGGAAAGGTAATGCTTACTGTATTCTGGGATTGCAGAGGGATTATTTTTATGGAGTATCTGGCGAAAGGTACTACAAGTAACGCAGAATATTAGTCGAACTTATCCGCACCACTGCGACAGGCACTTGTCAGAAAACGGCCTGTGATATTGCATAAGCGTCCAAATAAATAGGTGGATTGAAGACACCGAAAAAGTTCTTCGAGGACGGCTTAAAAAAATTAATTAATAATTCAATTAAATGGCAATTATTTTGAAAATAATATGAAATTGATGAAATATTGATAATTTTTGATGAAAATTTACAAAATAAAAAAAATTATAGCTACATTCTCAGAACTTTGGAAACATCCCTCGTAATATGAGGAAAAATCCAGTATTTTATGGTGAACACTGGCCGTAATTACCTGTTTATTTGTGTCTGGAAGCATTAGATTGAGCAAAATATTATAAAGAATTGGAAATAAGTCTTGTGGATCAATAAGTTCAAATTCGAATTTTTCAGTATAAAAAAATATGTGTGCGAAGATTAAACATATTAAAACTATACAAGGAATATCTCAGAAGTAATGAAAATGAATTTTTCACGCTCAATGTGGCAACACTACATCAGGCTAGAGACGACTAGATGTAAGTGAAAAGGATAGGTACGCAACTAGAAAAGGTGCAGAGCCCACTCAGTTCAAAAAAAAAAAAAATGCAGGCAAATATCGACCAGCGATATGCAATTTAATTTTGCTTTGAACCGGAAAGAACTGCTTCAGAGTCACTTCAAATGTTAAGAACAGCATATGGAGATACTGCTTTGTCTTCAGCCCGTTTTCAAATGGCACCGCCAAATCATTGAATATGAACGTCGTTCCGGACGGCCGTCCACATCGAAAACCAATGAAAACGTGCTTTTTGTTGGCACGACACGGACGGTTAACAGCCAGGGTGATTGCACATGAGGCAAACATGAATTTTAACAGGAGAACTAGGCGTGAGAAAAATTTGTGCAAAGCTGGTACTCAAGAACTTGTCCGATTAACAAAAAGAAAATCGTTTATCCATTAGCAAAGAACTGTTGGATCGCTTAACAACCGAACCTAACTTCATGCACAGAATGATAACACGTGACGAATCATAGGTATTTGAATACGATCCTGAAACAAAAAGACAAAGCACGGAGTGTCACACACCATCATCACCGCGGCCGAAGAAAGCTCGCATGAGCAAATCCCGAATCAAGTCCATGCTATCTTTTTTTATTGCCGTGGAATTGTTCAAATAATTCGTACCGCAGGACCAGATAGTGAATTAAACCTTATATCAGGTCCTTGAACGTTTGCGGCAGATAGTTTTGCGTGTGACCTGACATTTCCAGTTCTTGCATTTTGCATGCCCAGTCACACCTCATTGTCGGTTAGAGAATTTTTGACACGGTCCAGACACGGCACCATGTGATTATTTTCTTTTTCCAACGCATAAGCGGAAGTTGAAAGGTTACTATTACGGACCAATAGACAACATCTAAAGAGTTATAACGCAGGTTCCAAACAGCTTAAAGGAACAAGACTTCCAGAATTGTTACCAGGAATGGCAAAATCGGTGGAGACGCTGTGTGCATTCACAAGGAGCATACTTTGAAGGGGAGAATGTTAAATTGTAGATACATTCAACAAAAAACTTTAAAATAGATCATTCTCATTTTTTCTGACATACCTACCCCGTATGTAGTACCCACCACAAACGCGACGGTGTGGCAATAATCAGGTCAAACAATTGTAAATAATTTAAGGAGAATTAGTAAAACATTTAGAAACATCGTTGAATTATACTACAATTTCATTTTCCAATATTTTACAGATTTATTTATATAATGTGGTTCCTATATTTACGACAGGTACTGTACATTAAATTAAAAAACACATCAATGTAATCAGCAGTAACATCCTGCAACAGTTAAAATTTGTAACAAGAATAATTGTTATAATATTCTTATTACATTCCATCTAAGTGCTATATATTTTTATATTACGCCACAGTCTGTATGATAAAAAATTTGGGTTTATTTTGGCGTATAATTTTTTGAGTGAGTATGTGAAGAACAAGGAATTTTTAAGGTGAAATGATTTGGCAGGTAAAGGAATCCCTTTTTATTTTATATCACCAGTCTGTGCTTGTTGTATTCGATTACAAAGATAAATAAGGTAACATGAAAACATTTATTTCATTCGTGGTTTTGTAGGAAGGAAAAGGAAATACTAATGATTGAAGTTTTAAAAAATAAAAAAACTCAAAGTAAGGTCGTCCGTGTATATTAAAAAAATCAAATATTGTAAAAGAAAATCAAGTGACAAATATCTTTATCACATTAGCTTTTTTATTCTAGCAAATATAATGTAACTAGATCATAACAGATTGTTATTTTATAAATAAAACTGCACTGAAATAGCGTTTATAGTGGCAGACATTTATAACAATATATGAATTACAAAAAAAAAAAACGGAAAGATACCTTTCAATATTTACTAATGTAAAAACAATTACATTAGTAAATATTGTAAATAAGAGGAATAATAATCTACATGTTTAATACTGAATGTATGGCAATACAATTAACATTCTAAATAAATCGTTTGCATGATATAATCAGCGACTTTTTCCTATATAAGAATAGAATATTAAATGCACCAATCAAAATTATAATCCTTGATTGAATGTAAAATTGAAGGAGATTTATGAACAATCGCGATTGAAAAATAAGGGACAAGTCTTAACACATAAATTCATCATATTTTTACATTGTAAGTCTGTTTTCATCTAATAAACGAATGTAATGTCCCATACAAATGTCAGTCAAGCGTTATTTAATATTGAGTGTCAATTTTAATTAAATAAATTGGAGAATATTAGTACATATAATTTATTATAAGCGTGTTTGATAAAAAAAATGTAATTAACTAATATACACATAAATGAACTTGTATTGTGTTCTTCACACCCCATTTTTAATCATATTTTTTTATATTATTAAAAATACTTTTGTATAATATTTTATTGCCGATCCATTATTATCTATTACACATTGTAACTGTCTTCCGAATGACAACGCTATCCGTCGCACTAAATCGACATCCAAATTTTTTTGCTGGTCTAAAATCACTTTGGTATATTTACTTAACTAATAGTTCCTAAACATTCTCAAAGGGATTAAGATCGGGACTATGCGCAGGCCATTGTAATATATTAATATTATGTTTCTCCAGCCAGTCCCTCACAATTATCGAAGAGTGAACAGGGCAATTGTCCTGTTGTAAAGTTACTTCCGTGAATTTGTGTTACGGAGGGAAGCATATTTCCTAATATATTCTTATACGTGATGGAGTTGAAACGATTCTCTACTCTCCAACATACACCTTGGCCTTGTGCGCTAATCCATCCCCAAACATTCACCGAAAAACGGCCGCTGGAGCAATTACGATTTAAATATTGATTATCATACCTACAATTTTCAGGCTTATATACACGAAGACGACCGTTCTTATGGGACTGAAAAACTTTTTCGTCAGTGAAAATGACATTATCCCAGAAACCTTGCTGTGTGTTCAGATATTGATTAGAAAATATTATTCGTCGCCTTATATGTTCTTTTGTTAATTCTATTTTATAAGATGCTGCATAATTTTTTAAGCCATACCCTCTAATACGACGCCGTGCGATGCAAGCAAATAATGGAAAATTTGTCATCTGAACAGCTTTACTGGCGGTATCAAAAGGATATTCTAATAAATATTGAACCAAATCCTGGTTCTGTTCAATTGTAGAAGCCTTACGACGACTTGAACCACGCTTTCTATTGAGCAAGTTATTATTTTGTCAACATAATTTGAAACATACTTGAGTGGGTAAAACCTCACTAAATTTGTATAATGCAAAAGTATTTTTAATAATATAAACACCCCATTTTTAATAATATTTTTTATATTATTAAAAATACTTTTGTATTATTATTTTGTCATTTACGGCAAATATTCTGAATGCTGCTCTAACATTTAAAGCAGCGGCCACCATTCGCAAATACCAACCATTATCCAGGAAGGCTACTGCTCTTGATTTCCGTTCAATACTGAAATATGTTTTCATAATGAAAAATATTTGTTAAATGCCAAATACATACTGACATTGGTAACATTTCATAAATTGACAAATCATCATTTTACATTTAACACAATGGTATCTAAGATAAACTTAATAAATGTCACAAGAAATTACCATACCCGATCAATATGTACTTTATCATGATTGACGCGGGAAAATGTTTTCTTAAACAGATTTATGAATGATATAATTGAAAAACATTTTGATTTGGACGGGCTTGAGAAGTCGAATTCGAACCCAAAGGAAAATCGTTGTCGTCGTAGTAGCGTTGTGGTTTTTTATTCGGAGAAGCGTTTCTAGCTTACGTTTACTGATTACCGAAGGTGACAGCTTCTGATATACACACACTTTAAAGTAAAAAAAAAGAAACGTCTTTGTGTATAATGAAGTTCTATTTTTTTATTCAGAAAATCCTCTTTACCGAGGAAGTCGGTTTATTTGTTTGTCGCATCAAAACAGAGAAAATGCACAAAAAATATTGAAAATTATGAATATAAACCGACTCCAATCGAGTATGCAAGCACTTTTTTTCAGGCATAACACCGTTGAAGTCGATTGTTGCTGAATAACTACGAACTATTCTTGTTCATATCTCATCTTGATTTCTGTTCTGTTGCATGTGCCAGGAAGAAAATGAATTAATATGTCGTTATATTATGAATTACCGAAAATTATGAATACAGACAAAAGATCTGGTGGGGAAACTGGGTTTCTCATGAGGCAAATATCACGCTATAAATTTAAACCACCCCGACTGACTAATTAAATGTCATGCGTGCGCTGAGTTTACAGAAGAGATTTATTTCGGTGTTTCCCAGCCAAATAACTTTGCTTTAATCGATGGATGCCAATCAATTATGAACGATTCACGATTCATCTTGCCTTGCCGGGATTAAAACTGATTAGCAATTAAAGCATTATATCATTAAAAACAAAAAATAAATAAGTGATATTAACATATTGCAACGCAATGACAATTTTCCTGGGAAAAGGAGAAATGCCGAAAGGAATGAAATTCGTCACGAGGGGAGTCTTTTTTACGTTATCTACAGCAAGCGCCAATTAAGTTGGCGCGAGGAGGGGGTGCGCAGAAGCCGCTTTTAAAAACGTCCACCCCCACTACTCAAGTAATTGTCAGAATATATTTGTCATTGACGTTTGACGGAACATAATGTCTTTGTTAGAGGATCATAAAGTGATAGACGCTCAGAGGTTAGAATTATCTGACATCTGATGTAAAACCAAATACAAATCTCCCGACTACTTTTAATCCTGCGCGAACTTACCCCTCCTCGCGCCAACTTAATTGGCGTTTGCTATACTTAGTTATGAAAACAATATGCTGTCGTGACAATTTTCTTACGTCAAGTTTCTGGGACGTTTTATAGTGTTATCTCCAAGTTGGGTCGAATCGCTTAACACTTGCTACTATTACATTCGTTTAAAGAAGAGGAAATGAGTGATTTGAAATTTGAACACAGAAGTGTCATCAAATTTTTATGAAACGAAGGCGGTGTGGCTCGAAGAATATTCATAAGAGAATGGTGGCAGTGTATGGAGAAAATAGCCCGTCCTATCTCCAAGTCGAATTTTGGTGTAAGCTGTTCAAATGGGGCAGAGAATCTATTCATGATGACCCAAAATGTGGAAGGCCTCTGAAAGTACGAACTCAAGAAATTATCAACAAAGTTGAAGATTTGGTGTTGACTGACCGCCGAGTAAAAATGTCAGTTATTGCTGGAGAAATAGGAATATCAGAAACGAGTGGTTTTTACATCTCTACACGATGGATTCCTAGCCTGCGCAGTCCCGGACAAAAATTGTGAAGAAGACAAATTTGTGAAGAGAATTTAACTATTTTATGTCAAGATGAAGACTTCTTAAATAGAATTGTAACTGGGGATGGAGCTTAGGTACACCACTAGGACCCACCCACGAAACAAAAGAGTGGTTAGGTCGAAAATTACTTAAAATGAACAGAAAAACAAAAATCCCTAATTAAACGCAATGGAAATGTAGTTCCTAATAAAAATATAAAACAAGAACAGGACAAATGAAACATTTACCGGAAACCTACAAATACATTTAATTAACGAAAAAATTATAGGATAACGAATTCCACATAACATACTTACAAAAATTGTTCGACACGCGAGTGTCGGGATAAAAATAGGAAAGAAAGACCAATAATAAGAGAAAAAGGATGGGCTGGAGTGCGAGATTTGAAGTAGAATAGAAAAGCGCGGAGACAAAAATATAAGACTCAACCCCACCAGCCTTACACCTAGAAAGGTAAATGATGCCTAGGACGAAGAAGAAGAAAGTACAGAAACCAAAACAAAATTAGTAAATTATGTTGTTCTGCTTTATGAAAGCAAGGGAAGTGGTGGAAGCCATCGCTGCCATCGGCTCGTGCCTGCGACATATACAGAGTGCAGAGATAGTGTTGAAAAACACTGGAAATTGTGATTATGTAATGATAACACAAAGATAAAATTAATTTCGAAATTAGATGCAAGAAGAAATTTTGACTTTTTAAAAGTTCAATTTGCATATGTGTAAATTCGTATTTGTCAAGTAAAAACATGTAATTTTTTTTATTTAAAATTTATGCATTTTATTAAAGGTCCAATCAAGAATTATGTCTAAAGAAGTAATTCTTTTTGCATGATAAATATGTAAAACATAAATATAAACTTTTCAAATATATGCAAGCAATTTGCCTTAAAATAATGTTAAAAATAAAACGTACTGGAAAATCACGTAATCTCATTACTAAACCTGGATAAAGGAAAGGGAAAACGACATTATGTATGTTACATATTATACATGTAACAATCCAAAGAAATATATATTTTTCCCCGGCAAACAAAGTTTCTGTAAAATACCGCTTGTAAATTGAATGCTTGTATTGTGTTGTGATATATCAATATTCGGACACGTAATCTGAATGAATGATTTTACTGTGTCGTAGATTACGAGTCGGAATATTAATATATGACAACACAATTGAGCAGTATGTTTGTGAGAAGAAACACATTTATTCAAATTACTACATGTACACAAGTTAGATACAGTAATGTCGTGTCATATATCCTTTCGTTTTCCCAGGTTTACTCATCACTTCTTTATAAATACTAATGTGCATATTATATATACAGTGTACTCTCTCTTAGCGGACATTGTCGGGCACCGAAATAACTTTAGTCGTTGCATAACTGTAATGTAGTGTGCAGGTATGTGTACATACATATTTGATCTTATTTTACTATTGGCGCGTGGAGTCCTATACAAAAGCTGCTATTGTTAGTTAGGGAAAAATGACAAAAATATCAAAAACGCGTTTTTAAGCTTCACGAAAAAACTGATATTACAGACGTTTACAACAAAGAGAAGTTTAGTGTTCGTGCTTTAGGAACAAAATTTAAAATAGCAAAAACACAGGCAGCAAATATTATAAAGAATAAGGAAGAATTATTGAATAAGTTTTATTCTGGTGACAATATTCAACAAAAAAAGAAACTTTTTTAACAGTGAAGGGTACAATATTGATAAATTAACATACGAATGGTTTGTAAAAGCCAGGAATATTCCACTATCTGGGTTCATAATCCGGTCAAACGCTATGGAAATTGCTCAGCAATTAGAATATAAAAACTTTAGTGCCTCATCTGGTTGGTTAGAACGCTTTAAAAACAGACATAATATCACTTTTAAAATATCAGGAGAACGTGCAAGTGCTAAAAATATGAAAGCAAAAATTTTGGATATAATTAGCCCCGCCTACAAAAAATTTCGCTTTTAAAGGAGAAAAGTGTGCTGGTGGAAAAACTACTTGTCATCGGTAAATCCTAGGTCTCGTGCATTTCAGAAAATTAATTTGAACACTTTACCCATGGTTTGATGATTTAATAAAAACGCATGGATGACATGAGAAATCATAACAGAGTTTTTGTAAGAATTCGATAAGAAAATGGGCTTGGAGAAACGCAAAATCTTACTTTTTCTTGATAATGCTGCCTGCATCTCATTCACGAAATTTTACACTGAAAAATATCACAATAACTTTTCTTCCTCCTAACACAACCGCAGTTTGTCAGCCATTAGATCAAGGAATTGCCAAACATTTTAAAACTCGGTATAGATCAATAATCTTGAAACACATTTTAGCAAAAAATGGACACAGTTAATTCTCTAGAAGACCTAACCACCTCGATTATTTTTATTATTATATTGTATGAGAAGCGTATTGAAAATTTAGATAGAAATTTTGATATTAGTGTATAAACAACTTTACACTCCCACACATCTATTAAATCAATTGACTAAATTAAGCAGACAGTGTAACCACGAATCGTTGGGTCAGTTACGGCATTTCGCTAAACGTTTTCAGTCAGTACAGGGAATGACTAAAAGCGTTAGTCAAACACCGTAACGACAAATAGTTACATTATTTGGATTTCACTAATTGATGCCGACATATAAATCGCCTTTACGCAGTGGCGACTCGGCGTGGTTCACATAGGGAGTGCATAATTTCAAAATTAAAAAGTGTAATACAAAAACGCTTACCCAATCCTTATAAATTTCACCGACGTACTGTTCCAGACAGGTACTGTTCATTGTAGAGTTTGTTTTGAGGGAATAGTAAATATTACACTACACAGTTTAATTACATCTGACGATAAACGAAGTCCATTTTACGTGTCTTTGACTTACAGAACAGTTCTATCACTTTTTCATTAAAGTTTGGGAAATCATTCTTTTTCACAGGATAACATAGTAAGGGCATTTAATCTCTCTTCTTTCATTGTATTTCTCAGGAAAGTTTTTATTCTCTTCAGCCGTGAAAACTGGCGTTCCGCTTCGAACGTTGTCATTGGGATTGTAATGACAATTTTTAAAAGCTTAACAACTTCATTAAAGGTGTCGCTTAATCCATCCAGCAGAAGACCTAGCAGACCTACAGCACCGACTTCTATATTTTGCCTAAATTCTTCTCTAGAATATAGAACGCTTAATTCAGTTCGTAGTCTGCTTTCATTTAGGCATGGATAAAATTTTACTGCTTCTTTAAGGCAATCTTCCGGAAATTATTTTTGAAAAGAGGAGAACTGTTTAAAAGAAATTAAGTTTGCTAATATTAAGTGCCCTGTATACCGAAATCTAGTTCTTATTTCTAGCAAAATAATATCGCACACTTCAATAGTTTCCCTCCTTCTTTGGCTACCATCAGTTACTCTTCGCCGCTTTGATGGTCGAGGAGTCAGTTCTGGGTCATTTTGTTTAACCAACTGATTATCTGTGTCAGCGATTTCGGTTCGAATTTTTCAATAGTGCGTTCGAAATTATCTAAATTATTCTTGATTTTTAATGCATCTGTAAACAATATGTCCACATGTGGCATAATTGTATGAAAGAACGTTAACCAATAGATACGATTTGCCTCCTCTAAAATTCGCAAATTGGCACCAGCTTGATGAATGGTAGTTTGTAAACTAGCTTCTCCCTCGACTTGTTCTAGAGCTTCAATTATTTCTTCCCGGTGCTCATATATTGTATTCAATGTCCTAGAATTGAAGTTCCATCTTATTTTTGAAGAACGAGGTAAGCTTTTTCTCTTAAGGAATTCTTCCAATCTTGCAGCTCGTTGTGGTGAAGTGGAGAAAAATGTACATAATCCCGTCAGATTGGCAAAAAAAATTCTGCAATTACTACTGCTCAATGTAGCATGTGACATAATTAGATTTGTCTGATGTGCATAACAGTGTACAAAATTAGCCCTTGGATACTGGTCTTGGATATGTCTTTGCACGCCGTTAATAGCACCACTCATGACTGCTGCCCCATCATAGCTCTGTGCAATCAGTTTTTCTGGGTCATCAACAAGCAAACTAATTTCGTTAAGTATGGAGGCAGATAAAGAATTAGCATCATGTCCACTAGGCAGAAGAAATTTCCAAAATCTTTCGACCGGTCTCGCGTTCACAATATATCTTAAAACAACCAGCAACTGAAACTGATTGGACACATCTGTGGTTTCATCAGCTATCACAGATATGAAGTCGGTTGCTTCAATTTCAATGGCAACTTGTTCATGATACACGCTCAACATTGCATCAAGCAGCTCATTCAGTATCGTTTTTGATAATCCCTTAAAAACCGGTGCTGCTTCGATGTGATCTCTGAGCGATTTATCCAATTCTGCCGTAAAATTTATCAATTCCCGAAAAATGCACTTGTTATTCGACGTTTGCTGTTCATCATGACCCCGAAGTGCCAGCTCAAACGCGCCACAAAATCTAATGCAATTTATTATTAAATTTAACACATGCCTATTTTTTGTTACCTTTTCATTGTGTTGTTGAATTGCTTTTCTATATGATGAATCTAAAACATTCTGAATGTTATTTTTTCCTAACATTCTTAGACTAAATATATTTTTCAAATGCCCTTCGGAATTTTCATGTTTAATAATTTTAGCACTAAGATGACTTAAGTCTCTTATTCCGTTCTTTGACCATAACGGTTCACCACCAAACAAAAGACACGGAAAACAAAACAAAGTATTTTTAATTTCACACCCACAAATCCAGTCATTTTTCTGATAAATATCCATTTTGAATTTTCTTATAACGTCTTTACCTTTAACAAATTGTTTATTTTCTAAACATAATTGAGGCATCGGCCGTCTAAGATTTTTTTACTGCGATTTTTTCATCATACGTTAACCGCGAAAACGCGTTGTTCTCTAAAGCAGAGACGGAATTCATTTTACAACGGCCGTGAGCAGACTGGACCACTTGCTCAGACGCTATGTAATATACGACATTGAATGGTGAATACAGTTCACCCCACCTTCAATGCAATGTTAATGGCTTAACGGAGCAACAGTTGGGCTTTGCTCATTATATCTGTGACGACGATCGGTGCATGTACGTTGTTAGCGTGCCACGTTCCTCGTCAATTACTATGAATACATAATAAATAAATACTTTCACAGTTAGTCGCCGCTTGGTTTGTTTTGTTTCATAATTCCAGGGGGTGCAATTGCTCACTTGCTCTCATTAAAGAGCCACCACTGCCTTTACGATAAAAAAAGGTCCAAATTTTTCCAAACAGTCCAGAACTGCAGGAGAGGCCTTGCTCAGCTTGAGGTTACCACCAGGAAACTTGTGGATCAGTCATTTACTATGTGGACGTTAAACATTTCCGTAATTGCAAAGGCAGTATTTGCTAGTTTACATTTATACAGCGTTGCGTTGCACCTTGCGCGGCTTGTGCGAAACCTATTTAATTGAGACCAATGCTTACGACCAACGTTATTGATTTAACAAAGTCGATTCATTTACTAGCCGTTAGTTATTTTATAAGGAGAGCGTGGAATCAAGTAACTTCAGTAACATAAAAAATTGTTTTCGTAAAGCTGGGTTCACTTATTCCGAAGTTTCTCAGACTGATAGCGAGATGAGCTACCTTTATCTACTATTGCAGAAATGTATAAAATTGCTTCATCAATTTGAGCAAATGATGTTAATTTTGATGAATACACAAGTGTTGACAAAAACTTGGCCCGTGAAGATGAAAACGTAGAAATAAGCGTTGAAATTGGTGGAATCTTGCAGCAAGAAGAATTATGATTCTCATGAGGAAATGCTAAAGAATGATGAAGAGGATACAATCAAAACGTATAAGGATACAATACCTATTCACGTAACATAAAACTTTTTACCTTAAAGAATGGCGATACGAAAGGTTTTGAGTTTGTGTCTGATTTAGAACGGCACTTTAAAAGCATGTTCTTAAAAAGAAAAAATGTGTATCAAAAAACAATCTTAGATTTCTTTGTCTAAAGTTTTAATTATAGATATGTATGTATTACATTACCAGGTATGTATTAAGTTAAGCACGGCTGCAGTTTCTTTTAACAACTTTAAAAGTACGCATGTAGATACATATGCACGTCAATGTTAAATAAACAAAGTGTATAAATATTACTGCTGCTTCAATTTTTTTGTGTAAATATGTACGTATATAGAGAAAAGTATATAATACTGCGATGTGGTCATGCATTGACGTCACCCGCTGTGCGATGTCAACACGGCCTAGACTCTTCTGGAAAATGTCGATACCTTAATTGATGATGTCACCAGACGCGTAGGACCGCGAAATTTCCAAGCCAAAAAAAAATTGAGAAAACTGATTACTATAAATGGCGTTTGACAGAAATGAGGCAGGCATTTAACGAGTAATCGCCGTGCTGTTGATATTGTTATATAAATGTGAAATAAATATTGAAATAAGTATTGGTATTATTAATTATTAAATGTTATTTAGTGTGTTTTAAATTATCGTTAGTTTTATTTAAACAAACCTGAAAGACAAGTTTATCACAATACATATACATATATTATGTACGCACGTATGTACACATTTCTACCAATCTCTTTGAAAGGGACACCTCTTTTAAGTGGACACAATTAAGGCGACCGGAGGTGTCCGCTAAGAGAGAGTACACTGTATGTATGTATGTATGTATGTATGTATGTATGTATGTATATATATATATATATATATATATATATATATAATTAATAAATGTTATGAAATTAATGTTGGAATAATACATATACTCTTATAAATAATAAAAAATTGTTAAGCACGATTTTCTTCGTTTTTTAAATCATACTGTAATAAAACCTGCCACTATACTATACAAAGGAATAAAAAAATATATATAAATAAAGATAACATAAGGCCGTAATTAGTTACCAAACAATATACATTCATACTTTCAAAAATTTTCACTAATTATGTACAAAGTTCAACTTAAAAAAATTTACATCGAATCTTGTATACCTTATGAATAAGTTACATCGTTCTTTTTCTTGAGTACTATATCTTTTACATTTAGATGAGCAACTTTTTCCTTGTGTTTGGGGGGTATTGACTGTTGGCAGAAACGTTTGAATGCCTCTAATTCCCTTTCGTCAGCGTCAAGGTCGTCCTCCAATATATCCTTAGGTGCAAAAACACTTTCTACAATAAAAAAGTTATTGCTTTATTATACACCTCAATGACATTGATAAAACACTATCTTTGAAATGGGTGTTTTGTATATATATTTTTTATATTAACACATTTTTTATATTAGCAACGGATGCGTTATTAATAAATGCGTCGGTTGAAGCCTCCCAGATTTGAAAAGCTCTTTGTTATACACAGTTTTCACAATAAAACACTCGTTTGTGAACCAAAAAGGTATTATTCTACTATGTACACAACTATCTACTAATTCTTTAATAAAAATACTTTTTATTAAATGATGGTGAAGTTTGTTTCGAATATCTGGGCGAATGCCGACTTTTTGGTATAGCTCGATGCTTTACGAGTTCTTGCTAGATGTTTTCTCGGTTAGTTCTTCGTAGATATTCGAAACAAATTTCAACATCATTTAATAACAAATATTTTATTAAATACTTAATAGATACTTGTGTACATAGTAGAATAAAACATTTTAGTTCACAAACGAGTATATTATTGTGAAAACTGTGTATAACGAAGAGAACATATGGTCCTTCAACAAGCCGGATATAGCAATATCCAAGTGCATCGCACACCAAGACATTAAGTGGATTCCAGTAGCCCACGAAAATCGAGGTGAGTCTTCAATTATTCCTTTTACTGTACTTTCCCACATATGGCCTCTTCTGTATAAAATTTGTAATAGTCATGTCAGATCAAACGTAAAAAAATCTTAAAGCCGCGAGAGCATGCATAAAAGGAAATTTAACTAGGTTTAAATCTTATCTCGACGAGTTGGGCGATGGCGATTAATTTAATTTTATACTGCGCAATCGGTTTTCAAAAATTGAATTTTCAATAAAATTCAAGTAGAGATTGTAAAACTAGATAATGAAGAACTAGAAAGTGATGAATGGCAAGCATTCGGCAAATATATGTTATACTTTAATTGCCAAAGCCGAACAATTTATATACAGTGAAAGTCTGATCAAAAACAATCAGACGAAAAAATGCCAGTTTCCCACTTCAATTAGTCAAGCTTCTCAAACCAGGGAGGCTTCAACAGCGTCATTCACGTTCTTTACTTGGGTGCGGATATATCACTGACTTATTCATACATTTGTTTCAATATAAATTTACAAGATAATAATAATAGTCTTTATTGTCCAACGGTTAACAATTACAGGACAAATTGAAGAAATATGCATACATACATTAAAATTGCAAAATAGAAAAAATATAGCAAATATTAATTACAATAACAAAAATTAATTGTTAAATTAAAAAGAAAAAAAATTCACGAAAAAGAAACTCTGCAATTGATTAATGGATTAAAAAAAGTCGCTATAAATTGCATCAGTATTGCGGCACATTGTTGTCATAGAACGATGGAGCAGGAAATTGGTTCTGGGAAATGGTAAGGCAAAGATAAGACAGGACCGAGAGGATAATCGAGGAACCAAAAAATTAATAGAGGAAAGTAACAGTGCAGAATCAATAGCTCCATGAATGAGTCTTCACAGAAATCTTGGTCCCTGAATTTCGCGACGATATTGAAGGGACTGAACATCATGTCTTCTCAGCAGCGAATTATAGTCGACGTTACGTTCCGGATAGACATGTTGAACTTTATAATATATGATTGCTTCAGCCTTTACTTGATGAAAGTCTATTATAACTATTATCAGGATAAAATAAAACAAATTTTAATGAATTTCACTTTTTAATTTACACCGTAACGATCGTTTCGCTCCAACCTGAGCTTCATGAGACATATAACTAACTTATGTACAAATTTTAACACAAATGTACCGTAACAAACACATGTTTTGTTTTGAATAGTTGAAGGAATGGGTACTTTTTAGTACATTTTAGTAATAAAAAGTAGGTAAGTAAATATGATAGACTGATAGGTAGTAAATGCAGGAAACTCCAATCATACGTTCAAAGGTAGGTGGTAAGCGTCAACTGGAACAAGTGGAAAATCATCAGCTGTTACTAAAGTACTACAAACTAGATTGGAAGTAACAAGACCAAGAAGTCGGTTATCACAATTAACAATTGTATTAAATTAAGATTAAGTAGACTACATATGCAGTTAAATGAGCAACATTTAGCGCAAGAAAGGCAATCAAACACAAACTTGGGGAAGTTAAAATCGCCAAGTAAAAGAATTGGTTTATCAAGCAAAATATTTTCAAGAGCTTCACAAAAAAGATTAAAATCGTGAAGAGAAATATTCGGTGGAACATAAACAGCCACAAGATAAAACGAAGTTAAACCGAATTTACAATTACAAATAACTATATCAATCAAAGGAACAACGGAGAAAAAGCAAATATTATCAACTACCTCATAAAATGTTTATTAGTGGTTCAATTTGTCTTGAGAAATGTTATGTTAGATACTCCACGAATTGAAAACAACCTTTACTGGTTTATTTTTCTGTTATATCAGCAATAATACTGATATATTTTATGGGATTCAATTTAACTGTCATCTGAGGCACTGCAAATAACATATAATAGATTTAAACTTAAATAAAACACCTTATATTTCACAAACAATAGTATATTGACTATATGTACATTTCATGTGCACTGCACACATCATCAGTAGTTACTGCTGAGTAACTTGAGTAACTACTGATGATGTGTGCAGTGCACATGAAATGTACATATAGTCAATATACTATTGTTTGTGAAATATAAGGTGTTTTATTTAAGTTTAATAGTGTAATAATTTCACAAGTGCTCAACATATATACTAATATAATAGATTTATTTTAGGTTTTATATAAAAAATATACAGTAATATAGTAGTATAGTATAGTGTAGTACAGTAATATATAAAGGACGCCCGCTATTCTACGTTCCACGAAAACACCGCGAACATTGAATTCGCGAATATCGGGGTACAAAAATAATAGGTATGTATAGCAAGCGGCAAATAAGATGGCGAGCGGAAGGGGTGTGCAGTAGTCGTTTTTAAAAACGTGCGCGCCCACTTATTCAAGTAATTGTCAGAATATATTTGTCAGTGACGGAACATGTCTTTGATAGGGGATCATAAAGTGATACACGCTCAAACGCGAGAAGTAGTTTTTAATGTTTACAACTATTTTTATAAACATAAAAGTACATAATTGCTATTAAGTGAAATAAATATTTAGAATCAGAAATATTAGTTGATGAAACGACAGAAAGTTTAATTATTAATGTATATAATGAGAGTGACAGTGATGACAACTTCAGTTCCGAAGAAGATTAATTTGTTTAATCTATTGTACTGTTAGTAATAAGGGAATAAACCATTTATAAATTAAATATTCTTTATACGTATGCAAGCAAATGGATTTGTGTTTTGCGATATTCTTAAAAACTTATTTATACGTTACAATCTAATTGTTACTGTCAACACCAAAAAAAAAAATGGGAAATCTAAAATTTGATCCTGTGCTATTAATTGTCAGCTTATGTCAGGTTTATTAGTGTCAAACGTTACTATTGGTTTTAGTTTTAAGTGTGTCAAAAGCCCGAATCTTAATCCAATTGAAAATTTGTGGGGGCACATGGAAAAAACAATGCGTCGTAATAATTTTAGACAGACAGGAATTGATTAATGGCATAAACGAGTGTTGGCAAAATTTAACTGCACAATATTGCGAAGCTCTAATTAGATCTATGCCTAGAACGATTAATTTGGTGATAGAAAGTAATGGCAATGCAACAAAATACTAAAGTATTATACCTATTTCTGTCAATTAATAACCACCTAATAAAAAATACGACATTTATTTCTTACCGCATATTATTTTACGACGTCTAATTAAATTATTTTGATTAATCATTCGGATGGCAATGTCAGATAATTATAACCTCTTTGAAAAAAGCCATAATTAAACAGATTAAAAAAACACAAAACACAAATTTCTGTGTACGATAATTTCCCATTTTTTTTTGTGGGAAGCGTAATATCATTTCGTTTGGTAATGAACGTATATGCATATTTGTCATTATATACAGGCTGATTCATTTTCGGCCCTCACCATGGGGATCTCGCTTATTATTGGAGATAGAGTATAGGTTTAAATTTGGCAAAGTTGTTAAATTTTGTGTTTGTTATAAATCCGTAAAGAAAATAGACCTGTGACAAATGACCTTCGTTATTAAAAAAAAAAAACCACGAAAACCCCATTTTCTTCTTTTACCTGTAGCGCCGACATTTGGCCTTGTAGAGAAAAAATTAAAACACATCCTTGTGGTCATTTCTAAACCTCTATCCAGTGGTGTACTCTAAATTTTTATACGAAGTTTCGTTTCTTTCTGGCCATCATCAACTATCTAATTCCTTATAGGCGCCATATTGGATTTAGACATCTTCAGAAAGAGTTTTGTTTTCTGATTTTAACCATGTACCACATGCTGACTAAAGTTTTTGACATTAGGTTTATTTGAAAGAATAAATTATAAGATTAAATAACGTAGCCATGGAATTTCAATCTGTCAAACATTTCATTTATTGTTCATTAATAATACAAAAATGTCATACACTAACGAAGAGAAACGAGATATGATAGTATTTTTTATTCTTCGAACCGAAATTCAACAGTAGCGAGTACAAGATATCTACAATTATATCCAGAATGACAACAGCCTCATCGTACCATTTTTCTAGATCTCGACAGAAATTTGGTCGAGAATGGATCGTTTACTAAGCCGCGTAATGGTCAAGACAACAGGAATTTAAATGAAAATCGACAAGATACTCGTATTTTACAAATGGTAAATTAAAAGCGTGTTTTCAAATTTCATGTTAATCTTGTATTTTTTATAGATAAATAATAATCCATCAATTTCTACACGCGAAGTAGCGTCAGAATTAAATTTGTGCCAGTCCAGAGTTTGAAGAACTTTACATAAAAGTAGGTTTCAACCATACAGGATCCATGTTAGTCACTCTTTACTGCCTGGAGATAATTTGAGAAGGCTAGAATATTGTAATTGGTTAATTGGAAGGATAGAAAATGACGAAAATTTTGTAAGCAAAATCTGACCAGATGATTCCATTCCATTTTTTTAAGCAAAATCATCTGGTCAGATGAAACAAAATTTACAAATTCTGGAATGTTCAACAGAAATACGGAGCACTATTGGGCAGTACAAAATCCCCGACAAAACAGGGCTAGAAGACCACAACATCGTTTTGTAATAAACGTTTGGATGGGTATTTTGGCAAATCGTCTCCTAGGACCAGTTATGTGTGAAGAACATTTAAATGGAGAAAGATATTTAAACATTTTACGTACATACGTATCTGACTATCTTGACGACAATATCCCATTAAATCAATTACAATATTTATGGTGGCAACAAGATGGCGCACCAGCCCACAATGCAGCTCTTGTTAGAAATTTCTTAAATCAAGAATTTGCAAACCGTTGGATTGGAAATAGGGGAGTTGTTGAATAGCCTGCGAGATCACCTGATTTAAGTCCGCTAGATTTTTTTTTATGGGGATATGTTAAAAATAATATTTATAAAGTAAATGCGCCACAAAACATTGAAGAATTACGAGACAGACTTCAGAATGCCTTCGATGCAGTTCCTAGAAGAACTATACAAAGGGCAGTACAAAATGCCAGAAGGCGTGCCCAATTGTGCATTACCGAAGATGGCCAGATCATTGAACATTTACCGTAATTGTTTATTGTTTACCTTTCTATGTATTTTTATTAATGTTTTTGTTATCTTGTACTCGCTACTGTTGAATTTCGTTTCGAAGAATAAAAAATACTTATATCTCGTTTCTGTTCGTTAGTGTATGACATTTTTGTATTATTAATGAACAATAAATGAAATGTTTGACAGATTGAAATTCCAAAGGCTACCTTATTTAATCTTATAATTTATTCTTTCAAATAAAACCTAATGTCAAACACTTTAGTCAGCATGTGGTACATGGTTGAAATCAGAAAAAAAAACTCTTTCTGAAGATGTCTAAATCCAATATGGCGCCTATAAGGAATTAGATAGTTGATGATGGCCAGAAAGACACGAAACGCCGTATAAAAATTTAGAGTACACCACTGGATAGAGGTTTAGAAATGGCCACAAGGATGTGTTTTTATTTTTTCTCTACGAGGCCAAATATCGGTGCTACAGGTAAAAGAAGAAAATGGGGTTTTCGCGTTTTTTTTTTTTAATAACGAAGGTCATTTGTCACAGGTCTATTTTCTTTACGGATTTATAACAAACACAAAATTTAACAACTTTGCCAAATTTAAACCTATACTCTATCTCCAATAATAAGAGAGATCCCCATGGTCAGGGCCGAAAATGAATCAGCTTGTATATATACATATATGTATATATATGTTTAATTGTTTCTGTAACGTCTAATTGATTTCACAATAAATCTATACTGTTAAAAAATAAGTTTGTATATATTTTACTCTAATAAATTATTAATCCATTAAGTAATAGATGTGTAAACTACGACCAAGTAAATCTGACCCCCGGAAAATATGCGAACTTATTTACCGACGTCTTGCTCCGCACGCCCTCTAACCCACACTTTACACGTTCGACAGCTGTGTACAGTCCCGTTCATGCTCCGTCATTTACAGTGCTCGTTTACTTGTTTATTAAATCGTTGTTTTCATATTCTCTTGTGTTCTTACTCGTTTCTATTATTTTTTGCTTCTTTTTGAATATCCGAACAGTTTTTCTTAAAAGTATTTCATTTTCTGTTGTTAGCTAAAGGTAAGTAATAATATAACCTCAATTATTTTTACGCGTTTACTTATGTTACAAATATGTTGTAGATTATCTATCATCTTCATTATGGCTAATCGAAAATCGGAGAAAGATGGCGCTTTGACTATACTGGAGACAGTTATCGAATTTTGTGAGGAAGAGAAACGAACAGGCCACTATGCTTTTCCTGTAGAGCAAGTCATTAGAAGAGTAGCTGCAATGACAGGAAAATCAGAAAAAAATACAAAGCGTATCAAAACCAATTTACGCAAGAATTTGGAGGACCAACCTTCATCTTCTACTATCCATATACAGCCAAGAAAGGAGAAAAAGTCCAAAATTATATTAGATGATGCGGAGAAGTAATATATCAATATAAATATTTAAAGTACTTTATATTTATTTCAATTTAAATCTTAGATCTGTATTGCGGAACAAGATCACATCTATGTACACTGTCAGTAGGACTGTACCTACTTTACAAAGTTTACATTCATATATGAAATCTGAAACAAAATTCCCCGGCAGCAAAGAAACTTTACGGAAAATTATTATTGGTATGGGTTACAAGTACAAAAAATGTGAATCGAACAGAAAAGTATTAATGGAACGACAAGATATTGTGGCCTGGCGAGCACGATATTTACGATTTAAAATGTATAACGATAGTCTTGGTGAAAACAAGAGACCCCTGGTATATCTTGATGAGAGTTACGTGCATAAAAATTATACTGTCTCAAAGTGCTGGCAAAGTTCAGAAGAAAAAGGAGTGCTCAAAAAAGATGGTGCAGGACAACGATGGATCTTGTGCCATGCTGGTGGTGAAATGGGATTTATTGATGGAGCTTTGCTACAATTCAAATCAAAAACAAAAAGTGTAACTACAAAAAATGTAACTACAAAATCAAAAACAAAAAGTGTAACTACCACGATGAAATGAACTACGAGAACTTCTCAAAATGGTTTAAAACACAATTAATACCAAATCTACCACAGAATTCAATTATAGTTATGGACAACGCACCATATCACAGTGTCCAAATCAATAAACCACCTACATCCTCATCTAAGAAAGCAGATATTATGTCTTGGCTTTTGTTGAAGAATATACAATATCACCCAGAGATGTTAAAGTGTGAATTGCTTGAATTAGTGAGACGTAATAAACCAGAACCTGAATATGAAATAGACAATTATGCAGCAACATTAGGTCATTCGGTGTTAAGATTACCGCCATATCACTGCGATCTTAACCCAATCGAAATGATTTGGAGCATGGTGAAAAGGAAGGTGGCCTCTAGAAATATTGATGGTAGTTGCGATGTTGAGGGTTTAATTTTGCAGGCGTTTAGTGAAATTACTCCAAATTTATGGCAAGCAGAATGCAAACATGTTCACAAAATAGAAAATATATCGAAAGGGACCAATTAATGGATATACACGAAGAATTTATTATTAGATTATGCGAATCAGATTCAGAAACGGATTGGTTACAATCGGATGATGAATAAGAATTTTGTAGTGTATTTATAATATATATAATGCTATATTAATTATTTCTTGTATTACTTTATTATTTTTGAATAAATCATATATATTCTTGTTGTTTTCTCCAAAATGTTTTAAAAATGTGTATGCATATTAATATTATAACATTCTACCTTTTTTTAACTGCAATCTTTACATTAACATTTGACATGAACGATACGACTGATTCAAATACTGGCGCGTTCAGTTTTTTTCTGGGAATGTACACAACAAACCGACAGTACTGCTTGAAGGGTCACGCTTCGTTGGTCGTACTTTAGTTTACGCCGCCTATGGTATCTTGCAATTTCATGTAGTACCAAATACAAATCTCCCCACTACTCCCCAATGCTGCGCGAACTTACTCCCGCCGTTCGCCATCTTATTTGGCGCTTGTTATATGTACGTATAAACTACAAGTATGTATGTATGTAATCGACACGAATATACAGATTGTCTCACTAAGTTGGAACCATATGGAAAACTTTTTTATTATTAATTTTTGGAAAAAAGTTATTCTTCATAAAAAGTTGTGCATGTTCTAAAATCTAAAATGCAATCATCAGATATTAAATGTTTTCAGTCGTATACGCGGTTTGTCAAAAAATATGAATTTTACTCAAGAGTAAAGTACCTTTATATTTGACAATATCGAAAATTGTTATAAAAAAAAAGTTGACCAGAACTAAAAACTACGTTAAAATATGCAATTACATCCATTTACATTGAAAAATTAGGTTTCGTTATTTTTTAACTAATCTTTTTATTTCCAATGAACATTTATCTCTTGTGATTATGAAACACATGAAAACTTTTTCGTTTCTAAATGTCTTCTAACAATTTTGCAATTTAAACACGTAATTAATGCATGTGCATTTATTTTGCAAATAAGAAAATACATACAAATTCTAAGTTGTGTTTAATACTAGAAATAAATAGAAATTTATTTTTCACTCATTCCACTAATGCCTCGACATATCCACCCTCTCGTTCCATACATTTAATCATTCTATTAGTAAATTCACGTAATAATTCCTTATTATTTGTGGAGAAATTTCCTGGCATGTTTCTAAAATTATTCTCTTCAAATGGCTAACATCTTGAAACGGCTTTTTCCGGTAAACTTTTTGTTTCAAGTAACCCCATAAGAGGTAATCAAACGGGATTAAGTCAGGGGATCTAGCAGGCCAAAAAAGATCAGAATATCTGTGAATAACTTTTCCATGAAACATATGTTCAATATATCATGGGCAACCCACTTAGTCCGTTATTAGCAGAAATTTTTATAGATAACCTTGACACCACTATATTTAATAACAGTGCATTAGTTAAGAACATATTATTTTGGCAATTGTACGTAGATGATATCTTAATTTGTTATACAGGCACAGATAGACAACTTAATACTCTTGAAGAATTTATCAACTCAATACATAACATTCAATCTCACAATAGAGAAAGAACATAATAATAGTATTAACTTCTTAGATTTAACGATTAAGCGAAGTAATAACCTAGTAAAATTCTCGATATACCATAAAGTCTCGCACACAGACATAACAATACATAATAAATCAATGCACCCAATTCACATAAATTAGCAGCATTCTATAGTATGATTCATAGACTATTAAATATACCTATGTCAATAGAAGACTTTAATTCAGAATACAACATTATAAAACAGATTGCAATCAATAATGGTTATGACCCGAATATAATAGACAAAATAATATCCAAAAAACGAGAAACTAAAGCAATACAAGATATATATCCGATTACTAAAGATTATGACAAGAAATTTAAAATTATTACCTACTTAGGCAGACAAAATAAAATACTAGAAATTTTTTTAAGAAAACAAAATATAAACATTGCATATAAAACCAACAAAACCATATTAGTAACTTCATCAAAAATAATAAAAGTAAAACAACACATCATAATAAGTCAGGTGTTTATAAACTAACTTGTGGCACATGTACTAAAATATATATTGGGCAAACAGGTAGAACGTTCAAAAAGCGCATATACGAACATTATTATTCGTTTAGAAATGGGAAAACAGATTCATCATACTCCAACCATTTAATTGAAGAAAGCCATAGTTTTAATAATAATTTCAAGATCCTACACGAAGATAAGAAAAGTAAGAAACTAGATTTATTAGAAGCAATGGAAATTAATAAACAAAAATTTTCAAATAAATTATTAATGACAAAACAGAGCTTAATTCCTCCCCACTGTTGAACTTATTTCCTATTTTTGATTAGAACATTTTGTTAGTTGTGTTTTATGTATATATAATTTATGTAATCTATGTATCCCTTATATAAACAAGGGTAAAAATATTTCGGTTTCCAATTTCTGCGAATACCATTAAGTCATAAAGTATATACGTTTAAGTAAAATGTTTACAGTACCGCTCTGTTATATCTGAAGATACCGTTGTACGGTGAAACAGCTGTCATATAGTTATTATTAAATAAAGTGTAAATCTAATACAACAGTGTTTGTGTTTTTTATCATTTGATATGGATTTACATCAAGTAAAGGCAGAATCGATTCAATTCAATATATTCCATAACATACAGTGTACTGTGGCATGTGGCACCGTCTTGTCGGAACCAAATACATTGACGTTCTTGTATGCATGCATTCATAGATTGTCGAAAAAAAAGGTTCTATTAATCTGTTCTAATAAATGCCACACCACACGTTCGTCTTAAATGAATATTGGTCATGAAACTTTATTGTAAAATTTGGATTATTGTCAGACCACCAGCGACAATGTTGTAACGAGACAGTTCCATTTGATGAAAACGTTGCTTCATCGGAAAAAATTATATACCGCGTAAAAAAGGGTCCTCTTCTAACACTCCTTGGATGAGACAGCAAAAATCAAAGCGCCTATCATAATCCCTTTCTTTCAATGTGTAAATGATTTTTGGTTTGTATTGATTTAGTTTTAAAATTCTTGTATCTTTACTTACATTTTGTTGCATCAACGGTTTCCTTTTGCGCAATGACAGTTTTGGATTTTCTATCACAGACAGCATTACTTAAAACTGCGTATTCTCATCGGCAACTAGCTTTTGGCGTTTTCCATTAAAATTATTTTTAATACTTCCAGTACTCTTAAATTTATTTACTATTTTCGTAACAGTTGAATGATTAATATTTCTATTGGGATGTCTACCATTAAAAATAATATCTGTTTCTCTATGTGGTTTATAATTTTCTCCCACAATCAAAACAATTTCTATTCTCTCTTCACAAGTTAACAACGCTACTATTTTTATGTGTCATAAATTCAAATGCGTTTTGAAACTCACTGTCAAACATTTCTTGCCATCAACAAATCATGTGTATGTCAGTGCATCCTAGATTACATGTAACTACAGTTAAATTTGCATTGATATTGTAGAAAAAAATGAAAAAATAATTTTTTCAATGTAAATGGATGTAATTGCATATTTGAACGTAGTTTTTAGTTCTGATCAACTTTTCTTTATAACAATTTTCGATAAAGGTAAAGGTACTTTACTCTTGAGTAAAATTCATATTTTTTGACAAACCGCGTATACGACTGAAAGAATTTAATATCTGGTGATTGTATTTAAGATTTTAGAACATGCACAACTTTTTATGAAGAATAATTTTTTTTTCTAAAATTAATAATGAACAAGTTTACCATATGGTTCAAACTTAGTGTGACAATCTGTATATACAGTAGAAGCTCTCTTAACCGACCATGACGGGACCGGGCCATAGGTCGGATAACCAAAAAGTCGGTTAAACCGAAAATCGGCAAAAACTAGCAGTTAGCTTCGAAACAATCCATCACTAGTTAAAACCACTCCCAGAAAGAAAAAAAACCTAAGTTGACATTATGTATTTCTATTAAGAGATATATTTTACGATCTATAAACAAGAAAGTAGTACATACATATACATATGTATATAATTAACAATCACTCACATGACAATTAATATTGCAAATAACACATGTACGTATGTACTAGAAAAAATCTGTGATTTTCTTTTGTTTTTTGTGTTCCATTGTTTTCTTGAATGCGTAGTCACGCCACTTTTTAATGAACATTACATCTACCGCTGTTGATGCATTTTGTTGCTCAATGTATGCTGCAGCCAGTTGTAGAGCAATTCTCGCATCAGCATGACTAACAGTGTTGCCTTCTTCTTCTTCAATTTCAACCTCCTCGCCTTCTTGATTTTCGTTCAAAACAGCCTGTACGATTTCTTCATCTGTCAAACGTTCATTGGTAAAGTCATCATCAGCTCCAACAACCCATTCTTGACAATCCTGCAGTCGAATATCATTCAATTCAGGGAGTTGTTGCAAGTCGTTCAACAAAGATGCAATGTCATCTGGCTGGTCCAAAAGGGTTTCATCAGGATTAGAACTGGAATCAATCATTTTGTCTATGTTAGGGCATGCTTTTCTCCAAGATTTTACGAATGTTGAACTTTGTATTTCATTAAAAGCTTTTGCCACCATCAAAATAACGTCTTTTATGTTTATGCCTTTCAAAGCATCGATTAGGCCTTTGTTCTCTAACTCCATTTTAGCCAAGATTTCTGCAAGTAGTTTTTTCCTGTAGCGCCTCTTAAGACATTCGATCGCTCCTTGATCCATTAGTTGGATGATACTTGTTACATTTGGTGGAAGAAAAAGACATTTTATTCCAGGCTCCTTTTCACTCTGAATGTTTTCAGGATGTGTTGGTGCATTATCCAACACCAAAATTGCCTTGACTGGCAACTTCAAGCTTGTTAAATGTTTTGCGACATTAGGACAAAATTCATTGATAAACCAATCTTTAAACACGTACGCGTCCATCCACGCTGCTCTTTGATTTTTATAGCATACTGGAAGTGAAGAAACGTTAACGTTTTTGAATGCTCGAGGTTTCTTAGCCTTTCCGATTACGAGCAGGGGGACTTTATGAGTTCCAGAGGCATTACAACAAACAGCAATAGTAATTCTCTCTTTGTTCATTTTGAATCCAGCAGCTGATTTTTCATTACTGGCAGCAAATGTTTTTACAGGCAATCGCTTAAAATTTAGTCCGGTCTCATCCATATTGTAGACCTGTTCGTGCAGTAATTCTTACTCTTTAATTAGTTTTTGTAATTTATTTTTCCATTCGTCTGCTGCAATTGGATCAGCTGACAGTTTTTCACCGCACACACTTAAAACATGTACACCGTGACGTTTCTTCCAGCGTGCAAACCAGCCATCGCTCGCACAAAAATTTCCTCCATTCTCAAACTTGACATGCAGTATCTCAGCCTTTTCTTTTAAAATCGGACCACTTATAGGCGTACCTTTGCGACGCTCTTGCATAAACCATAACCATAACGCATCGTCTACCTGTTCATTGATAGGTTTCTTTAAAGTACATCTACTCGAGAGGACTTTATCAGACTCGATTTGAGTGCAATAATCTTGAATGGATTTCTTGTTTCGGCGCCAGTTTTTACGGTTGTCACTCCAGCACCGAATTCGTCTCTAATTGATTTTACAGAATGACCTTTTTCAAGCCGCTCAATGGCATTTAACTTGTCTTTCATTGACACTACAACACGTTTTCGTTTTATTCCACTCATTTTGAAGAGTTCACTACAACAGTATGGTTACTTAACCATACTGTTACTGTTAACCATACTGTGCGTGTTACAAACTTTTGTAACACGCACAAAAACTACGATGTTTAGACTCTAATGCGGCAGCGAGAGTTCGTCTGACTCATTAGTGGTAAAGGTACATCTGGTTGGTGACTTGTAGTCGGCAACGGAAATGAAATCTAAATGTCTTCTAGGAAAGGGTCGTCGGTTAAGCCGACAGTCGGTTAAAGGATAGTCGGTTAAGAGGGTGTCTACTGTACACACATACATAATGCATATAAGAGCCAAATACGGTTTGTGAACTTCTGAAGAAATAAATGAGCAAGGGAAATACCGAAGCTTCAAGCGAACAACCCATACTGAATCGCGAATAAGCGAATTTGCAAATACAGGGGGCGCGAATAGCGGGAGGCCACTGTAGTAGTAAGTATATAATCCAATGATTTATTCAATAAAGTATTGTGCGAGACATTATTTCCACATTCCTTGCTCGGGCCTAGTTTCCTATCGTAATGATATCAGATAACTGTTTATAACAAATAGATAGATAATTTATTAGTCAAAATTATTGATATGTTATTCAAATTAGTAGGTACAGTAAAAAAAAAAAAATACAAACGTACAGATATTACTATCATAATTACAAAAAGTCAGAATACAATAATCAAGAAGAGACAACGCATTTTTATTTAAATTTTTTCTTAAATAACGCCATCCCCAGATACTCCTCAACGGAATAAAATCTTTGTATTAGTATTCCCTTAATTGTTTATTTGAATATGTTGCTGCACATGTCTTTTAGCTTTGCAGGATGTTTTTTATAATGGGTGATCCAATTCCAGTTTCCTAACTTTTATTTAAGAAAACATGTCTTATTTCTTTGGTATTATTATTATTATAATTTGGTATTATTCGTTAATTATAGAAAATTATATCAGGCAAATGTCCGTCTCTAGACCTTCTGCAACAGTTGATTCGTTCGAGGTAATTTTCGATTACTTTTTCGTTTCAAGGATTATCTCGGCTATAACTTGGTGGATGTTAGTTTTTAGGTGCACCAACATTGCAGCTTTGTTGGCGTGGACGCGACTCTTCAGAAAATCCCAAAACAAAATTTAATGGCGTTAAATCGCATGAAATTAACGGCCAGTTTACGTGAATAATGCGACTTCTGAACTTTTCACGCAAAACATCTAACGTTGCACGCGATGTGTGGCAAGTTGCATCTTGCTGAAACCACATGTCTTCAACATTAATATCTTCGATTTCGTACCAAAAATAATCGTTTAACATGCACTCCTATAGTGCTTTCCGTTGAGTGATACTGTCTGATCTTCATTGTTTTAAAAAAAGCAAGGCCCAATTACGCGGCCTGACCATAACGTGCACCACGCAGTTACTTTATGAGTATGCAATGGTGTCTCGTGTATCACGTGAGGATTTTCTCCGCCTCATATACGGCAATTTTGTTGATTAACATACCCGAGGAGTGGGAAATGGCCTCATCAGAGAAGAAAATTTTCTTTGAAAAATCAGCAACAACTTCCTGCTGCTCTAATACCCAATTTACGTAAATTCGGTCACCTCAGGCAGTGCAAATTACATATAAGAATAGACCTTTTTTAGGTTTTATATAAAAAATATATATATACGCCGTTCACGATTCGAAAACGTGCACGTCATCAACAGAATTTTCGGAATCACCAACACAAAAACAATAAACGAAGTACAGTCGACACTGTTTATAGTGAAACTCTATATAGTGAAAAACTCTTTATAGTGCAATTTTTTCAAGCCCTAGAATTTTTAATGAAATTTCATGTAAAAAGCCATGCATATAGTGAATCTGTAAAATAGTAACACTCTATATAATAAAATATTTACCGGAATTTCATGTATAAATTTTTATGCATTTATTGAGATATTGGCCACTTCGTGTTTCCCATTTCTCACGAACTCCATTTTCATGACGCACTGTTTTGAAAAGGTTCAGTTAAGATGTCCAAGCGAGTGTGTTTAAGTTTAACTGAGAACATTAAAGTTTTGGAAGATGTTGATAAAGACTGCAAAAAAATTGATGTTGCTGCAAAATTCGGTGTTTCTCCAAGTTGCGTCTCTCTGATAATAAAAAGTCGGGAAAGTATCATCAAGAAAACGAATGTTCCAAGCAGTCGAAAACGAGTAAACGGGAAATTTAAGAAATCATAAGGCTCTACAATTTGATAAAGAATTTAACTGCGTTAATTTTCAAGCTAGTGAAGGGTGGTTGAGTGCCCGGAAGACTCGCAATACAATTGTTTTCAAGACGGTGTCCGGCGAGAGTCAAGCGTTAGTCAGGGGGACTGTGACATTTGGACTGAAACTGTTTTAAAAAGTGTATTGAAAAAGTACGAGCCAAAAAACGTTTTCAATTGTGATGAAACCGGTTTGTTTTTTAAATGTTTGCCAAACAAAACTTTTGCTTTTAAAAGTGATAAATGTTTTGGTGTTAAAACAAGTAAAGTAAGGGTGACACTAATGGTTGGAGCAAACATCAATGGCTCAGAAAAACTGAAATTACTGCTGATAGGTAAAAGCAAAAATCCCCGTTGTATAAAAGGAGTTAAATCTCTGGAGTTAGATTCCGCCAGTAATAACAAGGCATGGATGACTTCTGAGATTTTCGAAAGATGGATCAAAGAACTGGACACGAAAATAAAAAGCCAAAAGCGAAAGATTGCGATGTTTATAGACAATTGTCCTGCACATACAGTTACTGTAAGTAAAAAAATTAACGAATATTGAACTGATCTATTTTCCACCAAACACGACCTCCAAATTGCAACCTATGGACCAGGGTATTATAAAAAACATAAAACATCATTACCGCAACAGAATTGTCCACAAAATTGTTAACGCGATTGGTAACAACCTTACAGTCCAAAAATTTATTACCCTTAAAGAGTGTATAACCAAAGTCGCTAAAGTATGGAGTGAAAATGTTTGTCAGAAAACAATCAAAAACTGCTTTTCTAAAGCAGGTTTTACTGAAAAAATTGACGAATGGGAAGAAGACGAAATGGATCTCGCTACCTTAAGAAAACAATGGGGTATTCTACAAAAAACTGCTACCGTCGACCCAGATTTTTTACTTGAAAATTTCTTAGAATCGACAATGATGCTGGCACGACAGATCTCCCAACTGACCAAGACATAATTGACGTTATAAAAAGTATAGAAGATCATGAAGAAGAAACTGAAACCGGGGAATGTCCTGCTAAATTTAGTGAAAATGAAATAAGAAATGCATTCGACATTGTGCGAACTACTCTCAGGGGCCAGGAAAGTGTACCTGATCAAATCTTTATGCATTTGAATAAATGCGAGAATTTTGTTGAGCAACAATTATTTTTCAGAAGTAATGTTCAAAAGAAAATAACTGATTATTTTTCCTAGTACATAATATGTATGTACATACATGTTATTTAGCAATTTCTCAAGACTACACAAATGTACATACATACATATTGCTATGGATTTTTAAGTAAAAATAATATAATTTAAAAATGTACAATTATTTTGGATAGAAATGTATATTCAAAATGTATATAAATTTAACGAGATAGAAAAACTGGTTATCCGACATAAATGTGTTGTAGAGGCCGAGGTAAATTAATGGAGACGAAATTTATAGTTTGAACAAGAAGGTTGTTTTGTGAAATATATTTTAATTAATTCGGGTTGATTGATTGAAAGTGATTTTGTTATATTGTTATTAAAGTCCCGATATTTATAGAGATAAAAATGCTCGTTGTATTATTGATGTTTAAATTGATTATGCACCTTCTTTGTTAGAGTCTCCACTTTAGTGTTTGTAAGTATTTAGAATTGTATGACGTCATAAGCATAAATATAGTAACTATATTTCTATTATATTAAAACAAGTAATTAAGAGATTTAATTATTAAGAATATAGATAATACAGTTAAATATTAAAATTCTATGTTAATATTATAATTGAAAAGTTTGTTCGAGAGGATTCAAGGGTTTTTGTGCGTGTCGATAGCACACGTGTAAGTTTTTGTTCGTGGTTCAGTATCTGAGTATACAATGTGGTTCTTTGGGGAGAAATTAATATTTTGATCGGTGTCATTTACAGGATGTATTCCATTCATTTAGCTGTGAATTTTCAATGACTGTTTTAACCTCAAGTATTTTGTATAATACAGCATCTTTATACTTTGTGAAGATATATTTTTTATTTTTTTTATTTTATATTAAATATTCATTTTAATTTTTATCCTGCGTTTGTTTCATTTTAATCATACCAATATTGCTGTTCTAACTTAATTTATATAAAATAAGTAAATAAATTTTTGTGAACATTTCACTTGCGCTCAACTCATTTTATAGACACGTCTTTCCTAAGTGGAACCCGAGAAGTTAGAAGTCTCATATTTGAAAATTCACCGGCTGAGAAACCTAGTTGGGAAAACTAGTTGTGGATGGTGGCGTGCTAAATTTTCAAACCACTATTCATAGCAATATGTATGTATTAACAGATTTTGTATTATGTATTCTTTTTATTTCGTATGTAGTATTTAGCCCTGTACGTACATATGTAATGTGTAGAGTATGTACATTATGTACATGCTATGTATTTAAACTTTCAAATGTTTAATAAAATCTTTTCTAATTCAATTTTGTGATTTTTTTTTCTTTTTATATAGTGAAAAACTCTTTATAGTGAAATTTCGGTCAACATTATATATATAGAGTGTCGACTGTATATATAATATTACATCAACATCACTGCGAATGCATTTATTATTTATGTTGGTGCGAATGTTCAGTGTTGACACATATCGTTTTGTTATATTTTGCGTGTGTTTGTTTACTCTTGGTTTGCAATGCCGAAAGTGTTTTGCAGCCAATATGCATCCGTGATTGCAAACTATAAACGGAACACGATGATGGACCGTTGTTTCCTTTATCAATAAAAAAATTACTTTATAGTTACAACTTTTATTATAATTGAGTATTTTAAATCGGAAATTTGGGCTTTTGGTTGTAACCTAAATATTGCAAGTTTGACATAAGTGTTTACTACCCTAACCTAAAATGTAAACAAATCGATTTTGCCAATGGATTTTGCAACATTGCATTAACATCGTTGATGACGTGCACGTCTTCGAATCGTGAACGGCGTATAGGAATGTAGTTGTATAGTATAGTGTAGTACAGTAACATAGTAGTAAGTATATAATCCAATGATTTATTCAATGAAGTATTTTGCGAGACATTTATTCCCACATTCTGTTTGCGAACATAAACAGCTGCGGATGGTGCGCCTACGTTAGAGAGAGAGAAAAAAAAAAAAAGAAATTCGTTGCTCGTGCCTAGTTTCCCATTGTAATGATATCAGGTAACCATGTTTATAAGAGATAGATAGATATTTTATAAGTCAAAATTACTGACATGTCATCCAAATTGATACAGTAAAAAATAAAATACAAACGTACAGATATTACTATCATAATTACAAAAAAGTCAGAATACAATAATCAAGAAGACACAACACATTTTTATTTTTTTTTTAAATAACGTCATCTCCAAATACGCCTCAACGGAATAATTTTTTTTATTAGTATCCTCTTAATTGTTTATTTGAATATATGTTGGTGGACATGTCTTTTAGCTTTGCAGAAAGTTTGTTATAATTCCAGTTTCCTAACTTTTATTTAAGAAAACAAAGAAAATGTAACATTATCTTATTTTTTTGGTATTATTCATTAATTATGGAAAATTATGTCAGGCAAATGACGATCTTTGGACCTTCGGCAGCAGTTGAGGTAATTTTCGATTACTTTTTCGTAAGTTTCGGGGGTTATCACGGCTATAACTTGGTGGATGTTAGTTGCACCAACATTGCAGGTTTGTTAGCGTGGGCATGCACGACTCTTCAAAACCCCTCAAAAAAACTCACTGGCGTTAAATCGCATGATCTTGGCGGCCAGTTTACGAAATAATCCGACCTCTGAAATTTTCACGAATAACATCTAACGTGGCACGCGATGGGTGGTAAGTTGCGCCGCCTTGCTGAAGCCACATGTCTTCAACATCAATATCTTCGATTTCGTGGCAAAAATAATCGGTTCATATGCTCCTATAGCGCTCGCCGCTGCTACTGACTGCTACTGTCTGACCTTCATGGATTTCAAAAAAGCAAGGCCTAATTACGCTGCCTGATCACAATGGGCACCACGCAGTTACTTTTTGAGCATGTAATGGTATCTCGTGTATCACGTGAGGATTTTCTTAGCCTCATATGTGTCAATTTTGTTTATTAACATACCCAGAGAGTGGGAAATGTGTCTAATCATAGAAGAAAATTTTCTTTGAAAAATCAGCATCAACTTCCTGCTGCTCTAGCGTAAATTCTACGCTATCCATGATCTCCCTGGGCTTCAGTTCTTGTGTTAACTGAATTTTATACTGGTGCAGGTGCAAGTACTTATGCAGAATGCGCCAGAGGGAGCCCATAAGAAAAACCCAAAGTCTGCGAACGTGGACGAATCGTTAGTTCCCAGTCAACTACACTATCACTCACAGCAGCAATTCAAAAATTTGAAATAATTGATTATAAAACTGATGGAATCTCCGCAGTCTCGATTAAAGTCAGCATTAATATCTGTAAACTAATTTGTGAGAGGCATGGGCTCTAATAACAGCGCAAAGTACCGTGAAATTAATGGCAAGAATGCTCAGATTATGCGCTGCCGTTATATAAAATAAAGATTGTGCGGGCGAATAAAAGATTTAGATATAGCAAGCAATTTGGTGTGTAATAAATGTATATTTGTAAGCGACAAATATCTATTTTCACATTTTTATTTTATTTTTTTTATCATTTATTACCATGAGTGCCCAATTGCAAACGCAATTGAGTGCCCAAATACTCATGAGTGGCAGTGTATATTTTTAATTGATTTTTATCACTTGCAAAATTATAGTAAGCAATCACTTAAAAGGTGTTGATTACTATGTCAGAATTGATATAATCAAAATTTCTCGATTATTTCTGGACGAGCATAATCAAAAATCTAAGGATACTAATTAATCAGGTTTAACATAAAAAATAGATTTAAGTTCGCCTGCACAGTCCGACAATTAAATAAAGAGACTAATTTTATTGCAAGGAAAAGAGAAATGCCATCGAAATGTCCAACTGTCATTTACAACCTGGCAACATTACATTGCTGCTCGCTACGCCTGACGAGAATAGGGCACCACTTTGTGTTACTAGTAAGAGTGCGTTGCCATTAGCGACATGGAGTAGAGAGCGAATATTAAATTCCGTTTTAAACTCGGTAAAACCGCGAACGACATTGCAATTGATGTGACCTGTATGGGGATAATTGTTTATATCATTCAGGTGGTATGAGCGAAGATGAAGTAAGTTTGGAGTTTAATTTCGTGCGTAACAGGAATCTAATGGCAAAAATGCGAACGAGTTAAAGATAGTTGGGTAACGGTGACACGGTTCGCAGATGAGTTTGGTGCAAGACGGCAAATAATTCCTCACATCAGTGGAAAATTTAAGCAAGAAAAAGGTAGCATCTCAGCTTGTGCCACGTTTGTTGTCTGAAGATAAAAAATATGACCGTGTTCAGTACGCATTGGAGATTCTTTAAAATAGTTCGTAGGAATAAAAACTTTGTGAATTTCATTGTTGCGGAGAGCAAAATTTGATGTTTTTACCAATGGCGGTTCTTGATGATGCACGGTGTAAGCTGTTGCACGGGTGAGACTGCTTCGTTTAAGCTTTCATATATACAGAGAAGCAAGTAGATGCAACCGAAATTGTTCGAAGCAGTCTTATCCGTGCAGCAGCTTACATCGTACGTCATCAAGAACCGCCACTGATTTTTACTATAATGATTTACTACAGTTACATGTTGGATGTTGATTGGAGTTTTTTATCTTCATTTAGTGATGCAAATATTACCGTTTTCTGCTTTCTACGATAAATTGTACTACATAGTTGATTGATCAGTTAGTAAGGTAAGATCTACCAAACATATATTTCCTCCCTGGTACTGACTTAAAGAAGTTAATAAAACAAAAAGAATTTTACTTCCGGATATGGAGTGAAACTAGGTCTGTTTCATCGTACTGAATTTAGCAGACTATGTTCCAAGGTAAAACATGAAGAAGTTTCAAATCCTCAGAAAATAGATGTTTTTGCTAATTTTTTCTCAAATGTTTTTTTCATTCCGTACATCATTTTTCACGAATACCACATCTATCCACAACCACTCAATATGCGTATCAATTCAATCTTTTTCTTCAGTGGAAGCATTCAATTGCATGAAGAATCTGAAATCAGGCTTTATTTCGGGACATGACGGTATACTCAGTTTTTTATGAAGAATTGTGCGGGAGTGCTATGTGAGCCCTTAACAGTTATTTTTAATTTATTAAGTCATTCTCGTTTCCTGACGTGTGGAAGATCAGCAAAGCCATTCCAGTTTTCAAGAAGAGTATCAGAGCTAATCTTTTTAATTATCGGCCTGTTAACATTAGCAATTTTGTGAAAGTTTGTTAAATTAACAAATTATGTTCAATTGTAAATTTTTGTTGGCTTTACAACAACAGGGTTACATTGGAGGTAGATCCACCATTACGAATTTGTCAGAAATTGAAAAAGTCGAAACTGAAGACAATGTTGATGTGCTTTTACAACAGTAGGGAAATTATTTATCACGAATTTGTTTCTAAGGGACAGTGTGTTTTTTGGAACGCATATAGAAAAGGATTCGCCGCTTTCAGTATTTATCACCAATTCACAAGTCGTAGTTACCAATTCGTAGTTACACAAGAATTTTTGGCCCGAAAACAAGTGCGTGTGCTCTCAATCGTCCACCATATTCACAAGATTTACCCCCCAAATCTCCAAAATTCCAAATCTGAAGGTACTATTAAAAGAGGAGACATTTCGACGATGTGGAAGCCATCCAAAGCACTGTGATATCGACTCTTCAAGGCGTACCACAAGATATGCAGAGATCGTTCCAATCATTGCTCAATCATGCGATTCGCTAAGGAATTTACTTTGAATTAAATACATACACTATTCAATTGCCTTGCTCAGATTTTGTACTATGAACTCAGTCTCATTATTTAATTGTTGAACTTTGTAGATCAATATTATATAAAGTGTAATAGAAGTTTTAATAATTTTAATATACATTGTGGATTTTATTGGAATCATATATATTTTTAGATACAAATTAAAAATATACAGGACGAGTCAATATTCACTCCCCCAGTCCTGGGATATACAATATATACAATTAAAAATAAGACAAAAATGAAGAATGCTAAAATCCCGAAAGCGAAGTCGTTTTCTGGTAAAATTGAAATAAAAAATTAATGAAAGATTCGATGACGGCGGTATAGACAAAACCACGAACATGGGGAATTCGTATTTATAGAAAGTAGATTTGTCCCCAGGACCCATAGTACGATAATAGCGCATACGGCACTGCGTAAGCATGTTCGAGTCCCCCCACTTTACCCAACGGCCGGAGAAAGCTGCGAGGGGCAGTGTTGATTTTGTTGATCCCAGTTGCAATGGCTTTGCGTGACTTTGTCATACGTGTTGTGAAGACAGGAAGTATCGCTCCAAAACGTTCTTTGCATGCCGGTCGACCTCGAAAACTTACTTGGTAACAGTTACTGCAGGACGTTGAGGATAATCCTACCACAAGTACAAGTTTGTTGTCAAAAAATAGGCGTCACATCCAATCATCTGTTCATAGATGTCTTCGAAGATACAACTTGTAACCATGCCACCTACAGGTGTTCAAATACTGCATCCCGGAGATGACCTATTCAGAGTAAATTTTTGCACATGGTCATTACACAAAATTCAGAGCAATCCCGACTTTTTTCATATTTTGTTGTTACCGATGAAGCTCATTTCAACCAACAAGGGGTTTTCAATCACAGCCTTCATTGGCACTATGAGAATCCTCATTTTTTTACGTCAGTGGAATCAGCAAAGATGTTGGTCTGTGAATGTTTGGATAGCTATTTTGAGAAAAAGAATAATCAGTCCATATTTTCTGCCAAGTATACTGAATGGTGAAAATTACAATTTTCGCAAGAACACTTTGCCAGATCTGTTACTTTACAAAAACGTGCAACAATGTTTTTTCAACAGGATGCCTGCACATGCTGTATTGCAAGTGCGAGAAATTTATGAATCGTTGTTTTAAAAATAAATTGATTGGTCGGGGTGGACCAATAGCGTGGCCACCCCAGTCTCCCGATTTAAGTTCAATAGATTTTTGGCTGTGGAGATACCTAAACGAAAAAGGTTTATTTTACTGTGCCTGCCAGAGTGGATGACGTTATTGCCCGAATTCAGGAAGCAATAGCAGATATAAATGAGAATAATTTCAATTCTGTTGTCAGAAACTTCAGCCATAAGTTACATAAGTGTATTAACGAAAATGGTATTAATTTTGAAGATTTTTAAGGAATTAGATGTTTTCTTTCCGTTTCGCTTAGCTAGTCCAGATTATTTTTCTAATATTACGTATATTAAGTTTTTTTTTTGTATTTGGATTTGTTAAGAATATACAAAAATTCAAAAAATGTTAATTTTTTATTTTAATTTTAGCTGAAAACAACTTCGCTTTCGGAATTTTAATATTCTTTATTTTTGTCTTATTTTTAATTGTGGAACATATATCCGAGGGTTGGGTAGTGAATATTGACTCACCTGTGTATTAATTTTCATAATTTAACAATAACGCCATAATTAGTTTGTACAAAGACTTGGATTTCGCAGCCTATTACTCCTCAGAATGTCCTTGAATGAGGGATGAAACTTTCTCAAAGCTGTATATTTACAGAAAGAATTTATCATGTGTGAAAATTTGATTAATAATATGACATTGTCTATACATTCATTACTAACCTCGCGGTTTATAAATTCTGCGAATTTATCAACATTTGTGAGCATTTAATTTTCAATCTTTGATAAAGTTTCGCGTTATATTCAAAATTTTTGCAGTAAATGATTTCTTGAGAAATACTAAAACACGTTAATCTTATTCACTGGAAAAAATACTTAATGAAAATGAATTCTTAATTTGTCGAATCTAAAGCCATCTGCTAACTAAACTACTTGCTTTTAAGGCTAGTACTTTTAAAATTGTACATTTCAAAAAATAAGAATAATACATTGTGCCTGTAAATATTTGACGCCAATTTAATTGGTAGGCCTGCAATTATATCAAGTATTAGTGGCAACACTGCCGCTTGAGCTGGGTACATAGACGTAGATAAAAATTTGTCATTGATTGTATTGTCAGTTGTTATCGTCGGTCTTGTAAAAATTATATGCTCTGAATTCTTCATATTTATACCTTTAATTTCGAACAGTTCTTTTGGGTGCTCAATAATTATCGTTTGTAAGTCGTAGGTAAGTAATAATTTAATATGAAATGCAACTTGTGTTTCAATAATCACCATATTTTTCAGTATTGACTGGAAAGGCAAAAATGTTTACGCCTGAATAAGACGCACACATTCTTATGGCCGACTTTCGAAGTGCAACTCGCAATCAGGACGGAACTTGGCCGTACAGTTTGCAGTCTTGCTTCGAGTTTCCTAATGAAAGCGGAGGAGAAGCGTTTCCTAATGAAAATGTGAACTATAAGGTTTACAGCCATCACAAGCATGAGATTGTAAAGCGTTTTGAGAGAAAAAAATATATTTGTAAGGATAAATCAACCGAAAGACCTACAATATTAACTGAATCAAAGCCCCAAGAAATCATTACGAAGGCTATCAGCAGTCAGGTACGCGAGCTAGAGTATTTAAATAAACGCAAGTCCTTAATTATGTGTTCTTTTCAGGTATTAGTAGAGCTAGTTGTGCAAAAGCTCTACATAAAAATTTACATATTGAGTTTCAGTTGTACAGCATTGTACCCTCGTGATTATCAACAGCATATGCTGTACTGTCAATGTTTTAACGAGCACCTTAACAATAATGATTTACTGGACCTAACCTTCTTCACTGACGAAGCATGGTTCTATTTATCTGGTTATGCAAATAGCCAGAATTACCGAACGTGGGCTACGGAGAACCTTGAGAAAGATTTGCATCCATTAAAAGTTGGCATTTATGTGGCAAATATTCTTTAACGAGACAATTAATGCAGAGAGATATCAATTTGATATCATTGATATGTCATTTTGACAATTTATTTAATGAGCTGCATGATGAAATTACAAGGGGCTATTTCCAACAAGACGGAGCAACTGCTCATACTGCACGGACCACCATAGATTATTTGCAACAATTTTATGGCAATCGTATTATAAGCCAAGGCCTGTAGCCACCGAGGAGTCTAGATTTAACACCACCGGATTATTTTGTTTTTGGACGGGTAAAGAATGTGTATAAAAACCGCTTGCACAATTTGGACGAACTTCAACAAGCGATTAGGCATGAAATTCAAAATATAACACAAGAACAGCTTTGTCATGTATTTGAAAACATGAAACGACGAATAATGTTATGTTTACAAGCAAATTGAGAACATTTTCAACAATTTTTATAAATAAACTTATTTTCTACTTATCAGTGTTATTTTCATTTAATAATGTTTTTAATATGTCTATTAACAAGTCTGTCCAATATAACCTCATTGTGCTTTTACTGCTTGTCATTATTCAGAAGAATATAGTCATGCCGTGGTTCTATACTGCGCCACTGGATTTCACCAACTGTAGAAAAATAAAATCCATACCACCAACTTAATTGGCGTACAAACATTTACAGGCACATAGTACATATGTAAGTAAACACAGTTTCTAGGTGAAAAGTACAATATATGGGCACTATGGCGAAGCAAATGCTGAAAATTTAAGGATAATGAAATGGAATCCCGATGGATTATTACGGTATCAGCAAGAAATACAAATGTATTTTCGATTCAGAATGAATATATGTATGTTTCATTTCAGAAACATATCTCACAAAACAGTCCACTATTAGATTTAAAGTTCTAACAAACTATACATCCCGACAATTGCGCTAAAGGAGAAAGTGCTATAATTCTAAAAGGAAATATCTTCTACAACGAAGAAAACAATTTCATATTTGTTTTCATCCAAATAAATACGAACTACCTCGGTTGCTATTAAAACTAGAAGATACGCATTTATTATAACAGCAGTATATTTCCTACCAAAGAATAACCTACAGGAAGATCAATATATCGACTTTCTGAATGAACAAGGGAAAAAGTTCATCCATTACTGGGGCGACTTTAATGTAAAAAATACTACTACTTGACGACAGTTAAGGGTAATGAGCTCTATGATGCAGTTGCGGAACTCCAATGTAACTTCGCGTTAATGGGTAAACTAACCTATTGGTCCTAAACCTAATAAAATACTGGATCTGCTGACATTTTTTTTTTTGTAATTACCAACATAATGAACAGCTTTTTCAAAGGAGAAAAAGGACTCAATATGAATTCAGATCATTCACCTGTCGTATTAATGTTAAGTGAGAATATAATAATGAGAGAAAACAACCCAATTCTTGTCCATAAAAAATGAACTAGGAAAGCTTTCGAATTATACTAAAAAAGAAAGTCGAAATATTTTTTAACAATGTCCAGAAAGCAGTACTCCGACTTTAAAAGGAAGACTAACTGTTGTCAGTTACCCAAAGGTAGTCAAATATATGATATTCGAAAAGAGAAAATTAAGGAAAAACTGGCTGCGAACTGAAGCCCACAAGATAAACTCAGACTCAATAATATGAATAACCAACATCGGAAGAAGATACAGTGGACCCCCGCTATTCGCAGGGTTTGCGTTCCATAAAAACACCGTGAACATTGACTTCGCGAATATCGGGCTACAAAAATAATAGGTATGTATAGCAAACACCAATTAAATTGGCGCGAGGAGGGGTAAGTTCGCGCAGGATTAAAAGTAGTCGGGAGATTTGTATTTGGTTTTACATCAAATGTCAGATAATTCTAACCTCTGAGCGTGTATCACTTTATGATCCCTAGCAACGACATTATATTCAGTCAAACGTCAATGACAAATGTATTCTGACAATTACTTGTGTAGTGGGGTGGACGTTTTTAAAAACGGCTTCTGCGCACCCCCTCCTCGCGCCATCTCAATTGGCGCTTGCTATACGTACATATAAACTATAGGTATGTATGCATGTAATCGACACAAATAGATATACGGACATATATATTGCGTATAAAGGCCAAATATTGTTTGTAAACTTCTAAAGAAATAAATTAAGGGGAATACCGAAACTTTAGGGAACTACCCATACTGAACCGCGAATACGGAGCCGCGGATAACGAGAAATGGCAGCAAAAACAGAATCGCGAATAAGTGAATTCACGAATACAGGGGGAGCGGCTAGCGGGTTATTTAGTTATAACTCGAGAACTGGCTACACTCCATCGTTTGTAAACATATGTCTTGAAAGAGTTGACTTTCCTTTAGTTCCAGTCGAAGTTTGAATACGATAGCACGTTTGGTTTGCGTTATAATTTTTAGTGAAATCTGGCGAAAAACCCTCGGAAATCATTCGAAAATTGAAGGCGGTGTACGGAGACGAGGGCATATCGAAAACGCGCGTGAGTGAATGGGCGAAGCGGTTCAAGGAGGGGCGTGTATCATTCTGTTGATGACGATTCGCGTGAACGACCTTCCGTTACCTCTGGTACCGACGCGAATATCGATCATCTGCTCGCGCTGATCACATCTAACCGGCGCGTAAGCATTCGTGAATTATCTGACGAGTTAAACATCAACAAAGAAACCGTTCGCAAGATGTTACACGAGAATTTGAACATGCGAAAAAATGCCAAAACTTCTCACCCATCAACAGAAACACATGCAAAAATTGATCTGCGAGGATTTGTTGTCCCTTATTCAGAGCGACGGAAGAGATTGGATGAGTAGTACAGTCACTGGAGATGAGACCTGTATATTTGAGTATGACCCCGAGACCCGTAAATAAAATCAGCAGCGCGTGGCAAAGGATGGGGAACAGCCCACGAAGGCGAAGATGTCCAGATTGCGACTGAAGGAATGTTGATCGTTTTATTTCGATATCCGCGGCATCATTCATCGTGAATATGTTCCTGCCGGCCAGACAGGGACTAGACAGTTCTATGTTGGCATCTTGGAGCGGCTGCGGGCACATATTTCCCGTGTGCGACTCGAACTCGCCGCGAACGGCTGGATTTTGCACCACGGCAACGCGCCGGTCGATTCCTCGTTCATTGTGCAAGAGTTTTTGGCGAAAAAGCATTCCAACGTTGCCGCACCCACCCTATAGCCCCGATATCGCCCCCTGCGACTTTTTCTTATTCCCTAAGATGAAGTAGCACCTCAAGGGAACTCATCATGGCAGCGTACAGGAGGTCGAGGAAGCTGTAACCGCGGTGCTGTACTGATTAATTTCGGAGGATTACCAAGGACGCTTCCAATCGTGGGAGCAACGTTGAAATCGCTGTGTTGAGTTAGAGGAAGCCCATTATGAAGATCGATAACAACATTTTGCTCGTAACTTCATTTTCTTTTGTTTTATTGACAAATTTCCGGAACTTAATTGCCACACCTCGTATAGAAGGTAACAGATGCCGAAACCAGGGACATTTGCTTTCCTTCTATAGATCAATGTTGTCACAGCCAATAGTGTCTAGACTTTTTGAAAAAATTCTGTTGAACAGATTAAACTGTTATTGCTAACAATAAACTAATTCTATCGCATCAGTTTGGCTTTAGAAACAAACATTCTATGATCGATCATGTTCATAGAATCATTGACAGTATCGAAAACGCGTTAGTGAAAAGGAAAAACTTTGCCCAGCTGCTTTTCTCAGCGTTTGTGAAAGTTGTCTAAAGTTGTCATCTTCGTCTAATTCACAAAATGAAAATGTTTTTACCAACTCAATATTCGCAGGTTCTTCGAAATAAATCAGGAAAAGGCTCTGAGTAGGTTCATAGTAATGTTTCACACTTTCAACGTTTCACAGTTTTGAGTTTTGTTCTTTGTAAATTATTTTTATTCAAAATTCGATATGCAATTCGCCTGTCAGCATTACTTTTCTTTCAGCAATAGCTGCTGCCGGTTACCAAACCGTTTATTACATTCGCTCTGTTGTGCATTGATAAGCATATTAACTGCATATCTAGGTATGTGCCACTTATGCAACTGAGCACATGTATCAAATTGTCCGAAACTCACGAATCGCTTACAGAAACAAACCAATTGCGAATACAAGGCTGACGCCTATGTGCTACGAATCATCAATCTTTCGAGTCCGTTCTCTGCTTAAGTATACAGCTATGGCATCGTACTACACATTCTAATATTGAATCATTCAACGGTTTCAAAATAAAGTACTACTGAATGCTGTGAATACATGAAACAAAGGCCTCCATAAGAATCTTGGAATAAACTCTATAATTAGTAAAATTGGAAGATATGCTTGGATTTGTGAAGGAAGATTCCAGCAGCAAGTGAATATCGAGTTACTCTAACTTCTAGACAATACGAATATAGAGCCCTGACTCAAGAGGACCACGACATTTCAGCTTGTTAAGTGAATAGTGTTAGTTCAAAAACAGTGTATGTGCATATGGACAGAAGGGTACTAACGCAGCCAGAAACTAAGGAACAGTAATGGGTGAACTCTTAGATTTTAATATATATCAGATAGTTTAAGTTAGTTTCAAATTGTATGTCAGTACAAATAGAGACTAGTTTCAATTTGTAGCCATCCTCTCAGTTAAAGTTTTGGTGTTTATCTGTTTTTAATTATCCTTTGAAAATAATTGGTTGTGGTCTTCAATACGGACACGCGAATCCTCTGGGTGGTTCCTCCTCCCTTGGTTGCACCATAATTCTTGGAACACGAAGAATCCTTAATAGATTTGGGAATCATATAGCCAACACTAGAAAACAATATGTATAATCTACAATGACACGAGTAGCTTTTTACGACCGTATTTTCCTAAAGAAAATTTGACTACTATCATTTAATTAAAGTTCTTTCATGTCGATTTGATTCCATCTTTAGCAGATCTGTTTCGAAGTAGCAATGCTATTTCCTAAGAAAGAAAATTTGTTTTTGACAAGAAGGTGCTGTTTTTAATTTTGGTATCCATGTCTGGTGAATCATTGATAATTTTCTGGGTAGATGAACAGAATGACAAGAACCAATTGAATGGCTACATTCACTTGATTTAACCCCACTAGATTTCTTTCTGTAGTCACCTAATATGTATGTCGAGCCTATTTTGGTAAACCAAACATTTTAGATGTTCTAAAGCATCAAATTATGAATGAAATGTAAAATAAATAAACATATTTATTTTTCTCAAAATGTCCTGCAACTGCAATTAGAATATCCGTAATACTGTAAGAAGGAATATAATTTGAGAAGAAAAAAAGATAGGTTTCAGTATTTTTCAAAAAATTATTAATATCAAAATTATGAATATTATGACCACATTGTAGGTATAGAAAGCGTAAAATTTGTGACGTATAAAACCGAAGTTGTAATTTTAAACAATTTAACTAAATCTTACCAAACGGCCAATCATCTCTGTCGAAATTAAATTTTTCACCACCATTTGCCGACGAACCACCGGTTGGAATTATGGACACATCCGCTGTTTGACAAGACTTCTTATTTTCCAGTTCGTTACTAACAGAATTTTTATTAACCTTTGTTATTTCGATACCCGGTAAACCCCATAAAATATCATGTGCACTCAATCCGGATTTATTCATATCTGATGTATTGGTATGCAGAAAAGAACCAGAACCATCGTTATAAACACCATTCGAATTGCAGTTAGAAATGAAAGGAATATCGTTTATACCATTTTCCAACGCAGCATTATTTACTACACCCATGTAGCTGTTACTTGAAAGAAATTTATCTTTGCTGTCTAAATCTGATAGACTTGTCATTTCAGGTCCAATTACTGGTTTCAATTCGCTAAGAAATTCTGTCATGGAAGATTCTTTTTCAATAGGTAGCTGAAGGCAACGTGGACGGCGTATAGTAACCATACCGTTCTCGCCTTTAGTTATAGATGCCTGTTCATTATAAGGAATAACTGGGATATCGTTCTTCTCGACCAATTTTGTTTGTAGTGTATGGAATATTGGATTTTTCAACGTTACCATTGTTGGTTTTGAATCACTTTTTGGGACATCTGTACCATTATCCTGGAATTCATGAGTCGTTTGTTTCTTGTTTTTCTTCTTTTTGCTTTTTTTAATAGCATTCGCCGATATTGACTGTTGAATCAATTTTTCCGTATCTACTACGATAACCCCAGATTTACTAACAGGAACATTTTGGTATTGTGTTGTAGTTGTAGTTGTAGGTGGGGAGTTTGGTGTGGACTTACAATTTCTGTTCGTTAAGGGTCCACTAACTTTAGTTATTGTTATCCCTATAAAAATATATACAATTATTAATATTTACTATGAAATACACAAACAATTTCATGTCAAATACAATAAGAAAATCTAGAGAGGAGATTCTCGAGTGTAGAAGCTACCTAGACAAAATGAATTTTTATTTAATTAATTAAACAAAAAAACTATTAAATAATGCAAAATTAAGCATTATTCGATTACACTTTTGAAATTCGTCTTAAAATTAACTCATTTGTCACTAGGTAAGGCGAGTAACTGGTTGAATCCTCTCCAAAAACAGTCATAGTGCTTGACATAAACAAATCGTAAGTTTTATTTACTAGCATCATTGCAAATATTGAAATAACTCTTTCCCGTTATTTAAACATTTCTAGTCAGTCCTTACAATCAATATTAGCTAAACAATAGTTGGGCTCAAATTAACTTTAGAAAAACGAGTTTGGCAACACTTCTGGGAAACGTCTCGGTTACCACGTTATTTATTTTTTAATCATTTTTAATGTTGCTCTTTTGGGCAGAAACTTGGGCATTTATAAGTAGTAAGATTACGAAATTGGAAGTTTCTTAAATGTAATGTTATGGACAAATATTGAAAACATTAGAAGATAAAATGTTAATTTGATATTTATAGAACTTTTCGCAAACTCAATAAAATATCAGAGATGATAAGCTCGACTTTCGTCATGCACGAATTTAAAAATAAAAGGAAACGCTAAGCTAGGCAAGCCTTTCGTCGTGCACGAAACTAAAAACAAAAGGAAATGTATGTAAAGCCATTCTTAAAGTAAAACAAAAATATATCAGAATAATTGAAACATACATGAGTGGGTAAAACCCCACCAGTTTTGTATAATACAAAGGTATTTTTAATAATATAAAATATTATTAAAAATCTGGTGTGAAGAACACAAATACAGGTTCACTATTAATATTTTTTGTGAACGTGTCCGAACATATCCCTCCCCAGAGACGCAGATAAGTATTTCGCCTTTCTACAGGCTCATCGGTACGCCCCTGCTCGAGAAAGGATATCTTCAGACACATTCACAAAAACCAGATCGCCATATCACAGAAATTATCCAAACCGAGCTTAGAAGTAAATTCACAAAAAAATTCAGAAGTAAGTTCACAAAAAATATTAATAGTGAACCTGTATTTGTGTTCTTCACACCAGATTTTTAATAATATTTTATAGTGAACCTGTATTTGTGTTCTTCACACCAGATTTTTAATAATATTTTATATTATTAAAAATACCTTTGTATTAAAACAAATATACCGCATGTGTCAAATATTATTAGGCATAGGGAATACGTATGAGTACATACAATATATACGTATATGGAAAAGCCAGTCCAATGCCGGCGAAGACCGCGACGACCGACAACAATTGTCTCCGATTGTTTCGCAAATTCAAGTTAGCAGTAATCATTTGACTATCGACATAGGTACTTGTAATGCGTTCTAAAATAACATTTACGAATTGCAAGGGATTTGCTTTTCTTTTTTCTTTCAGTAGATGCAGGAAATTTTTAAGCTGCGGTGCGTCGCACAAACAAAAGCGTAATTCTAATAAAATTAAAGAATAATCCTAATAAAATAAATAAAAAAGGATTCTAAAAATTATAATAAATTATACAAGAGGCTCAAAAATTCCTCTTTGCACAGCAAGACATTGTCCTAGGCGGTCGTAGAAATTAGCTCTTACATTTGCTAACACGTCGGCAGTTAATGAATTAGCAGCCTCAGTTATTTTCTCTCAAGGCAACTAGATTTTCTGCTCTACCAGCTTCATGAGTATAAACAATATTTTTTAGATATCCCCACAAAAATAAATCATTTGGAGATAGATCAGGAGATCGCAGAGCCCATTTAATGTTTCCTGTTCCAGTAATAAGACGGTCAGGAAAAGTATTTCCTAGAAATTCCTTTACCCTCACTGCATTATGTGCTGGACAGCCATAATGTTGAAACCAAACGATTTCCTGATTTATTCCAATGTTTTGAATGGCGGGAAGTATTTGATTTTGCAGTAATTCGAGATACTTGTCGGCATTTAATATACCATCAATCAAATAGGGGCCTATAGAATGGTCACCTAAAATGTTGATTTTCCGAAGGCCAATATCGAAGAACAGAGGGATTGTGCTTTGCGTGTAATGGAAAAGTTGATTCATCGGTGAAAAGGATATTTTTAACGAAATTTTCATCTCGATGTATCTTTTCCATAACGTCTTGACAAACAAAACTCCATTCTCCGGAAATTAACCTCGGGAAATATTTCTTGGGTTTTCGAATATTTGAAACATTTTAAACCATTACGTTTCCAAATACGTGAAATAATTGTGTTACTTATATCCAATTCCTCGGCAGCACTTCTAGTAGATCTCGTGTTATCAATCTCGTGTTATCACAATACTACAAATTAATATATCCCGCAGTTCTCTTTCCTCAATTTTTTGTGGTGATACCTCTCTTGGTTTGCATTTCGTACAGTTGAGACAGAAACAAGTTTCAAAGTGATTTATAATTTTACAAATTGTTTGTCTGCAAGGTACAGAACGGTCTGCAAAAGTCAGCGCAAATAAATTCATGCACTCCATTGCAGACTTGCCAGCATAAAACCATTTTACTAACTGAAGCTTTTCAGCGGGTGTTATAAAGAGCCATTATACATTAATTTTATTGTACGCTTTCACACTGTAACGGCCGCAGTTAGATTGAATGCAAAATCTCCAGTCAATCGGTATCGGAGACAATCGTTGTTGGTTGTCGCGCTCTTCGCTGGCATTGGACTGGCTTTCTCATGTACGTATACATCGTATGTACTCATACGTTGATTCTCTATGCCTAATGATATTTAACACATACGGTACCTATATTGGCTACAAAGTTATCGCATAATAGTAGATGACTGAACACGAACAGACAAATTAAATTAAAATTTCTGTTTCGCCTCTTGAATTAGATGTATGCTGCATGAAGTTTGGAGGGGGTGATGCTATTTTTTTTATTGAAACTCATACTTATGACCGACACTAAACGAATATTTGAACAATCTTCGCAATAGAAGACGCCGACCTTCATTTGACATTTATTTTCTTCTTTACACCCTTTATAGGTAGAAGAGGTTAACATTAGGCATTTACAAAAATTGCACCGGTAGATATGTACCGGGTAATCGGCTGATTTACGGTAAATGGATTGGGTTAACCAATTTCCGAAGTGAAGTTGAATGCTAATTTGGATTTTGAGCCCCTAACATGACTAAAATATACCAAGAAATTGTATTTACTATATTGACAGAGCTACTAGATCGTAAAGTTGATGAGATAACATATCAGTTTACACACAAAAATGAGAGTTTCGATCAAAAATTATGTTACAATAGTTGCTTTATGATATAATGTTGATGGTAAGAAATATTTATGGGGAGTAAAAGGTTATGTTTACCTACCGAATGTATGAACTGACGATCGACTTCGATACAAAAATAAAAACCTGGTGTATGCACCGCTTACATCGGTGTAATTTTCGAGGTATATAACTGTGCAATTTTCGAAATGCCTAGTATGTAAAGTAGACTTCATTTCAAGTAACAAAAACGCAAAACTTGTATATCCATTTTTATTTGTTTGAAAGTTACAGATCTATGAATGTGATTGTCAGATCATGAAAAAAAAAATGTAATCCCAAAGTCAATAAAAACTGATTTTATTTAAAAAAGTTTAATTAATAATATTTTCGAAATGTCCACCTTCTTGTTGAATGCAGGCTTGTGCCTGTAAGCCAACAGAAGAAGTACTTATCCGAATTTCATACTTGTTTTGTCGGATTTGCTCGGCAGCCAGGTGAATACGATCCAACAACTCTTCTCTTGTGTTCGAAACTTGCGCGTAGACTAAATTTTTCATGTACCCCCATAAATAAAAGTCAAGGGGATTAAGATCGGGTGATCTGGGTGGCCATGCAACAGGACCACCTCGACCAATCCATCTTGGATGATTAACGTTAACCCAATTTCGGACAGCAATTCGGAAATGTGGTGCCCCGTCCATGTGAAACCACATGTCTCGTCGAACATTCAGTGAGACATCCTCTAAAAGACCTGGCAGTTCGTCAATAAGAAATTGAAGGTAATTGTCTGCATTTAACTTCCCAGGAAGAACGACAGGACCAATCAACAAGTCAACGATTAAGGCCGCCCAAACGTTAATAGAAAATTAATGTTGAAATTTAGATGGGCGTATAGCTTTGGGATTTCCTGATGACCACCTGTGCAGGTTTCTCAGATTTGTAACACCACTTCTCGTGAACGTAGATTCATCTGTCCAGAGGACTGTTCTGCAGAAATTAAAATGCAGCCGTGACTGTCTTAATATCCAGGTAGAATAAACTAGACGAGCATAGTGGTCTGCCTCAAGCAAACCGTGTCCCCTGCGATATGGATATAAGCCCTCACGTTTTAAAATCCGCCAAACTGTCGTTCGTGGCACTCCTAGTTGTCTAGCGATTCGACGTACACTGAGAGTTGGATCCCTTGTAACAATAGGTACTTATTCCTCTAAGTCTGCTGGCAAATTTACTCCTCGGTCGAAAAGATAATCACGCAGTCCGCATTCCCGAAATTGTCTGTGTACTTTCAGAAACGTTCTGTAATGAGGAACGCGCCTATCGGGAAACCGATGTCGGTATTAAATAACTGCTTGACGTGCACTGCCGTTACAGTAGGTAGCTATACACAAAATGCATGTCCGCATACTCTTAAGAAGAAAATCAGTAAAGCATTTTGAATAAAGAAAACGTGTCCACTCACTAATAAGCTGTTGTATGAACTGAAACGTAATGCAATCCTTTATTGAAAAATGCAACGTTAACAGTCATCTGAACATTTGTTTCTTGTGTGATATTCATGGTTCAGCACTTACGAAATAAGTAAGAACCTTCTTTATCATAAATCAATTTCCAGTACTCTTTTTTGTAGATCTCCAAGAAATTACTGTATGCACCAGGACATGTGTTTATTTATTTTAGGATAACATTTTTTATGCGACGTTAACAATCACAGGCCTGTTATTGAATCGTATAACTTTTTTTTAAATAAAATCAGTTTGTATTGACTTTAGGATTACATTTTTTTTCATGATCTGACAATCACATTCATAGATCTGTAACTTTTAAACAAATAAAAATGGATATACAAGTTTTGCGTTTTTGTTACTTGAAATGAAGTCTACTTTACACTCTTAAAATTTGAACATAAAGATACGGGGCGATATGAAAAATTAATAAAAATTAACATACCTGGTGGTAACTTTAATGATGGTATATCAATCTCTAAATCTTTAAAAGAGTTCGTGGGAGATCTGGATGAGTTAATATTATCTGCGCTCATCTTAGCCAAACTCTTGTTTTTGCACTTGTGACCACTACTGGATTTTTCTTTTTTAATTGTTTCTAAAGATTCTTTGCCTTTATGGAAACTTTTATCGACAGCTAAGGTGACCTTTAATTCTTTAGTCGTTATCGTGTTCACCGTTATATTATGTGAATTAACTACGGCCCCAGTGTTCTTTTTCTTTTTCTTCTTCAAATCGGTATTGGCAGTTTCAGTAATCTTTACGGTTTGATCCTGAGTTTTACTTTTCTTTATATTATTATTATTATTATTGACTTTATTATCTGCAGTTATAGTGGAGTAGTCACTAGCATGGCCATTTACTAAAGTATAAAGTAATTTATCTTGATCGGGCGTAGATCCTTTTAATGTAATTGTAACAGTTGGTGGCGAGTTATTATTTTCCACAACCCGTTTAATTGTAACCATCGCCGGTATGGTTTCCTCCATTAATTCGGAATCTTGATTAATTGATTGCGATTTCATCTTTACATTTTTCGCTTTAGGTTTCGTGTCATCTAAATTTTGGACAAAAAAGAATTATGAAAATAAGTATTCTTTTTATAAAAAGAAGACCACGGATTCACATTTTTAGAATAGATTACCTATCTTCTTAAAAGAATACAACGTATTGTTACAGAGACGAGGTGGTATCAGAGTGTTTCCGAAGTAGGTCTAGTATATATTTTTTGCTTACCTAGGCCACTAACGACTCCCATCTCCTTCAAACTAGTCTCCCTGCGAATCGATACAACGAACCCACCGTTTTTTCCATGCCTGGAAAGTGCACAGAAAATTATTTTTTTGAAAGCAGTCAAGCACCTCCTGCGTTTTTTCTGAATGTATTTTACAGTGTCCAGACGGTAACCCTCATAAGACTTTTCATTGTCGGGTACAACGCCGCAAAGTCACAGAGGGGAGGCTAAATCGAGCGAATATGGAGGGTGCCGGACGGTGGCCACCTTGTTTTTGGTGAAATATTGTGTTGTTTTCATTGATGCGTGAGGTGGTGTATTGTCGTGATGCAATAGCCAGTTTTGGTTTTCCACAATGTGGGCTGTTTTCGTCGCACATTTTCTCTTAGTTGTCTCAAAACATCACATCACTATACAAATCTGAGTTCACTGTCATACCAGCTGGCATGAACTTGCAGTGGACAGCACCTTCGATGTCGAAAGGCTTTGGCGGTGTTTTTTTCGGTCTCGGTGATCCAGGACTTTTCGACTGTTGCCTAATTTCTATATCATAGCCATAAAACAAGCTTTCATCACCTGTTATGACCCTAGAGACGAAGGTAGGGTCATTTGCAAAGACTTCTCTGAGTTCACTGCACACATTAATTAAGCTGGTTCTGATCCCCAGGCAAAAGGCGAGTAACGAATTTCGCAGCAACACGACGCATGCCTAAATTTTTAGTTAGAATTTCTTGGCAGCTTCCATACCTTATACCGACCCATTATGTACACAAATCATTAATTGTTCGATGACGGTTTTCGTGAATAAGTTGTCGAATTTTTTCAACATTTTCGTCTGTTTTACTCGTGGAAGGCCATCCTGAACGATGATCATCTTCGAATGAACTTCTGCCGGCCTTGAAACCTGCGCATCACTCAAATACCTGTGTTCTGTTTAGGGATTTTCTTGAAAATCTTCTCGAAGCATTGCGAAAGTTGCAGTAAGCGATTTACCAAGATTAAAACAAAACTTTATGCAAACACGTTGTTCGAATTTATCAGCCTTTATAAAATTCGCAAATAAACGTTAACATACGATTAGAAAACACAACTTGTAGACCGAACACTACCTCTCAATGCAACGAAACTCAACACACTCGCTCATTAGGTATTACATAACAGGACGCTGGCAACAGCCGTGACGAGTACAGCCCGGGAACATTCTGATACCACCTCGCATATAGCTTTGACGGCAAGCCCAAGCATGCAAAAGAAATATATCATTTTCAGCCACCCAATGAAATTTATAGTTCAACCTAAGCATTTTTAACTAAAGGAAAAATTAAAATAGATGTAATTGTGACTTACTCGAAATTGGCAATTTAGTTTGTTTGTTTTTCTTGTTCTTCTTAAATTGTCCTGCCTGTTGTGCAGCGAGTGCTTGAGCTTTCAATATTTGCTCTTCCCGGCGTTTCTCCTCCTTTAGTCGTTCTTCCTCTTGTTTCCTCGCCTCTTCTTCCGCTTCTTTCTTTAACCTTTCCTGCTCCTAAAACAAAACATGCATCTCTTAACTTAGTTTATCACATATATTAGAAAAGTAATCGACTTTACACAAGAAAATCATCATTCCCAATTATTTAATATAAAAGGGCAGTTAAATATCTTTAAAATTTTCTAAATACATTACCTAATGGTCCTTATTAATTTATTATTTGTCTTGAGAAACTTATGAAGAATGATAAGACAAGGGCATTTATGGGAATTATATACATAATGTATACTCACTCTTTTCAACTTTTGTCTTGCTTTCTTCGCAGCTTTTTTCTGAGCCATAGCTATCTTATCTATAGGTTTGTTACCCTGTATGAAATCAAGCAAACCATCAATATCACTTAAATCGGGCAGATCGTTTAAGCTTTTCGATGTGACTACCGTACTTTTCACTTTATCCACATTTTTTGCGTTTTCGACAGATGAACTGCTGGTAAAGCTTTTATCAGATGCATTACTTAGTACTTTAATATTAATCGGTATGCAATTTTGACATGAGGCCTTATTATGAGAGCAATTACATAAATTCGTTTGCGAATCACTTGGTGGACTAGGATTTATCGATGGTTTAGTTCCAGTGTCGTTCTTAGCGTTAGTATTGTTAACTACATCGGGCGTTGGGGTTTTCGCAGAAGCTCCGCTCTTATTCTTTAAATTCTCATTAATTTTCTCTTTACGCTGATTCAACCTTGTTCTCAAACGATCTCTGGTTTCACTAGACTTATGAGAATGCGTACTTACATTCTAAAAGAAATATAGGATTATTATACCGGCATTAGATGAGTTACAAAAATTCTTACAGATCCAAATACTTCACAATACGCACAATCACATTTCTTCGTTTCTTTTTGATGATCGCATGAATCTTGACACGTACTTTTCTTAACATCTATAATTTAAATAATTAAAATTAAAAGATGGAAAGAAAATAATAAAATAGAATTAATAATTAATTATAAGGAAGGGCGAATTAATATTTTCTCTCCCAAGGTTTGTGATATATGTTTATATCAGGTGTCCGTTATTGTTTGAAGCTGACAGCATGTGTCAGATTTTGGTTAAGTTTGTACCACTGCACTTGATTTAGACCGCCACAACTAACATTAGCGTCCCATGCTGTACTCACTTTTGACGCAAATATAAAAATTGTTTGATAAAGTCAAACACAATACTCTTACTTTTCGAAATGTTTATTACCAATATTTGCTAATTACAAAGTGTTGTACAAATTTCAAAGTGTTTTATTCCTTAAATAAAATCAGTTTTTTTAAGGTGAGTACATTAATTGTTCTTTACAGTTGTCACCGGCAATGTGCATAGTATAGTTAATAATTTTATAGCGTCCAAAAAGCCTTCATTAAGTTTATTAATAAGAAATAATTGATGCATTCGTATAGTTTCATAGCAGTCACAAAAATTACCACGTTCGTAAATAACTTCTACTTAAATTTTCAATTCCATATCATTCATACCCGGAAAGTGAGCGTTTGTATGTTTGAATACAGATGTGAACTTGTGGCTAAAATTTTTGATGCAGAAACAGCTTTGTGTTTAAAAGCCAAACCAAAATACAATGAAGTTATGTATACATTTCGTCTGAAATAGTTTCGTATTAATTATAATTTAAGAACTAATAAAAATCTGTCGCATTTTCTTCGCCACTGTTTTACCGATAATATTGTTTGCGTATTAACATGTTTCTACTAATTTAAACAGGTCGATGATGGCTATAACAGAACACGGAACGGAAAACAGGCACGTAACGTACGACTATGGCAATAGATGTCAATCACCAATTGACAATAACTATAATTCTCAGTGTGCCAAATACTAAAAGCAAAGAAATTTCCAAAATTTGAAAAATGTCAGCTTCAATCAATAATGGACACTCGATATAATGAACTCACTCGTATTAGGTTGTGGCTCTTCTTTCTTGCATTTATGTCCACAAACATGTCCCACACATCCATTTTCTTGAGGTCTACCATTCACAGGGCTAGCTTTACCGGATCTATAGAGAAATTCAGTAGAAAAATACTAATGAAATAATTTACATATATGAACAAAGTCTAGGGATAAATACTTATGATCCCAAAAAGGCTATTTTGAATGAACAGTGCTTGTATCTAATATAATATAATATAATATAATATAATATATATATATATATATATATATATATATATATATATATATATATATATATATATATATAATACATACCGTATGTGTTAAATATCATTAGGCATAGAGAATCAACGTATGAGTACATACAATGTATGCGTACATGAGAAAGCCAGTCCAATGCCAGCGAAGACCACGACGACTGACGATTGTCTCCGATACCGATTGACTGGAAATTTTGCATTCAGTCTAGCTGCCGCCGTTACAGTTTGAAAGCGTACAATAAAATTAATGTATAATGGCTCTTTATACACCCACTGAAAAGCTTCAGTTAGTGAAATGGTTTTATGCTGGCAAGTCTGCAATGGAGTGTATGAATTTGTTTGCGCTGACTTTTGCAGACCGTTCTGTACCTTGCAGACAAACAATTTATAATATTATAAATACATTTTAAACTTGTTTCTGTCCCAATAACTGTACGAAATGCAAACCAAGAGAGGTATCACCACAAAAAATTGAGGAAAGAGATGTATTAATTTGTAGTATTGTGGAAATTGATAACACGAGATCTACTAGAAGTGCTGCCGAGGAATTGGGTACAAGTAACACAACTATTTCGCGTATTTGGAAACGTAATGGTTTAAAATGTTTCAAATATTCGAAAACTCAAGAAATATTTCCCGAGGACAATATCCGGAGAATGGAGTTTTGTCAAGACGTTATGGAAAAGATACATCGAGATGAAAATTTCGTTAAAATATTCTCTTCACTGATAAATCAACTGTTCCATTACACGGAAAGCACAATCCCTGTTCTCCGATATTGGCCTTCGGAAAATCAACATTTTAGGTGACCATTCTATAGGCCCCTATTTGATTGATGGTATATTAAATGCCGACAAGTATCTCGAATTACTGAAAAATCAAATACTTCCCGTCATTCAAAACATTGGAATAAATCAGGAAATCGTTTGGTTTCAACAAACTGGAACAGGAAACATTAAATGGCCCCCGCGATCTCCTGATCTATCTCCAAATGATTTCTTTTTGTGGGGATATTTAAAAAATATTGTTTATACTCATGAAGCTGGTAGAACAGAAAATCTAGTTGCCTTAAGAAAAAATAACTGAGGCTGCGAATTCATTAACTGCCGACATGTTAGCAAATGTAAGAGCTAATTTCTACGACCGCCTAGGACAATGTCTTGCTGTGCAAGAAGGAATTTTTGAACCTCTTGTATAATTTATTATAATTTTTGGAATCCTTTTTATTTATTTTATTAGAATTATTCTTTAATTTTATTAGAATTACGCTTACCACAGCTTAAAAATTTCCTGCATCTACTGAAAGAAATAAGAAAAGCAAATCCCTTGCAATTCGTAAATGTTATTGTAGAACGCATTACAAGTACCTATGTCGATAGTCAAATGATTACTGCTAACTTGTATTTGCGAAACAATCGGAGACAATTGTTGTCGGTCGTCGCGGTCTTCGCCGGCAGTGGATCGGCTTTCCCATATACATATACATCGTATGTACTCATACGTATTCCCTATGCCTAATAATATTTGACACATGCGGTATATATATATATATATATATATATATATATATATATGTCAAATGTATCTGACGGTAGTAGTAAATATGACATAATGGGTGATGTGAGTCACCCGACGATATGTCAAGCGAACGGTATTACGCGCCGAATACGTCATCAAGCCTCCCGGACCTCCTAGAAAAGAGCTTCTGGAAGGCCCTCGAATGGGTTATACACTATATAAGAACCGATCGGAAGGGATTAGCATTCATTGAACGAGTAATCGCCGTAGTGTGATATTATATAAATGTAAATAAATACTCATATATAAATACATTAAATGCTCTTATTATTAGTTATAAAGTGTATTTAGAGTGTTTTGTTGTTAATATAGTGTTTTAAATTACCGGTATTTAAAAAAGTTTAATTAATAACGGACTAAGAGCCGGTTATACAATTCGCGTTTAGGAACGGCTTAACCTCTAGCGGTACTTAGTGTAAGTTTAGTGACAGTTGTGCGTTGTACATACAAGGTTTAGAGTTTAAGCTCGAACATTTCTTTGGTTTAGCTAAGCACCCGACGTTCCGGGTTTAACGAAAGCTTAAGAAAGTTAAATGAGTTGCATAACCTATTTAAGTATTTTGAAGAAAAAAAATTCATAGACATTATACATTAAAAAATGAATTATTTAATTATATAGTTATATAGAGAACGACCGTCCCCGGGTAACTAGCAATACATTTTGGATATTGTCCCTATAAGAGGGTACTTATTTAATAATAACAATGCTATTTGACATACCTTAATCAATGATTGGAATCATTAAAAGAATTGATAGAAAGATTAATAAACTGCTAAGATTTATATTTTCATATTATTATTTATATTATGTTTTGTGTTGTTATATGTATTTTTATACATTTTTAATAGAGTATGAAAATAAATGTTGAACAATTTGATATTCCTTTTATCTAATATAAAATCTACTATGCTGTTGAAAAAAGACAACTATACTGCACTATTTTATAAAGGTGGTCCATAATCATGAATTAGGATACCCATCATTTACAAGTAATAATTTCGCTTTGCTTTTTTGCATGTAAATTACATTTGTAAAGCTTAAGTTTCTTGATATTAATTTTATGGGGTAGATAATGTATAAGTAAATTCTAAAGAAACAAATTAAAATATTTTTCGTCATACCTACCGCGTAAGTAAACAGTTATGACACCTTTTTTTGAAACGTAAGCGACACTTTACATACCGTATTGACAGTTGCTATGGTAGCGGGTTGTAATATTTCATTACGACCCTAGGTAAATAATAGCAATATTAGAACATTTATAACAAATTTATTTGAACCATAATTTCAATTAACAAAAACAAATAACTAGTAAAAGTAGAATCTTGTACAAAAACTTATCACTTGATAATATTAAATGTAAACGAACAATTAGATCTTTCTGCCACGGTGGAAGATTTCCATGCGCCGTATCTTTTCAGACCAAGAACATCAATTCCTGAATCTGCTAATAATGTTGCTGATGGTTTTAGACCGTCTAAAACCATCATTTTTATGCTTCAAAAGATCCTTTCAATTTAGGAAATTGTAAGATATCTTCAAGACTTCTCCAGCAAAATTTCAGTACAAGCTATAATAGCCTCCATCTCTATTTGATCCATATTTATAAAGTTTACACATACACATATACGGTTACATACGACAAACATTCCTGACTTGATGTTACTAATGTGTATACATATAATAAAAGTAAAGTGCAAAATCATCAAAATTCGTCTAATTAAAGAAAAAACGTAGGTATGACGAAAAATCTCATATGCACCACAGTTCGTACAGTACAGTTTTATGGTCTCCTATGTGCAAACCTCGACCCTACGGGTCTCGAATTGCAAACGTATTCTCGACCATAAAACTGTACTTACGAACCTAGATACATAAATAACTATTAATTATATATATTTATATAGGATATTTTAAATACTTATGTCGTTTAAAAGTTGTAGTTTTATTGAGGTCTCCACTGATTGGCAAACTGGTCCCTTAACAACAGCCGATTACCATCAATCAAAAATTTTGCACAGAAATCCCGACTTTTGCGTTGCCAACCTCCGATATGTATGGTTTCCTTAAATACCGCTTAAACCATATTTCTTCAAGGCATTTCTGATTAAGCCGTACTTAAATGTTGAGTCTGGTTTTGTTAAACTCATGTTTAAGCTATCATTGTACAACCCGCCCTGAGTGACAATTAAGTGTTAATTAAATATTCCTTTAAATAAATATACAGTGCGGAAAGACGTTTATTGTAAATATCGCCATTGCAAATAAAGTAAAACTCACTGAATTAAAAGTGACTGACTTGAAACCAAGTAAAGTCGTGCATATTAATCGGTTAGCCCCATACTCCGGCTAACCTATCGTGCCCTATGGGAAGCCCTCGTCCATTTACGTGAAGAAATGTTACAAAACATTTTGAAATTAGTTCCAAAATTGGGTTGTGGGTTGAACCGTCTGGGCTGGAGAATTATAAGAAGCATGTTAGAAGTAATAATCCAATATACTGGTATTGAAATTCTGGTATGTAATTACCGGCCTGAATATTCCTTTCCGACCAGACGAGATAAGACCGTGGACTGCTACTTCCATATGACGTCACAATTCAACAAAGGCCCTATCTGCAGATTTCGTCATCACCTAATGGAACCAAAGGATGGCGTGATTCCGGACGAAACTTTTTCTTTAAGAACGGGGCAATGTAATGCGAGTCATGCAGTGACGTCACCCGCCATACGTGACAACACGTTCGAGAGCCGTTCGGAAAAACACTAGAGTCGATAATGTTCTAGACGCGCCAGTAGGACCTATACATACCGCATACTGTTATTTAGTGCGTTTTATTATTTATATACTGTGTGTTTAAATTACCGTTAGTTTTATTTAAAAAAGAACCTAGAAAGACAAATATTTTACAGTGGTGTTCAGGTGTAGAGTTTAATAAATAACGGACTAAGTGGGCAATTAAGTGTTAATTAAATATTCGTTTTAATTAAATATACAGTGCGGAAAGACGTTTATTTTAAATATCGCCATGTCAAATAAAGTAAAACACTGAATTAAAAGTGACTGACTTGAAACGAGAATTAGAGGAGAGGGATGAGGATACAACCGGCAAAAAGGCAATCCTCCAGCAACGACTTCAAGATGTGTTGATCCAGGACGGCGAGGAATTTCTTTCAAGTTCCAGGTGGAGGTACTGACGTGAATTCATTGTTAATGAAAATGGAACAGCGACTAATAGAGAATTCGCAAACCCAAACGAAACAAATGGAACAGAAAATAATGGATTCGCAAACTCTATTAATTATTGTATTTTGGCTTATGCGGACGATTTAAAAATCTTTCATTGAATTGGTGGTGCTCAATATGCTGTCTTTCTTCAAGAGAACCTGGATCGTGTCACAAATTGGTGCTCTTCAAACAAATTAAATTTAAACATCGACAAATGCTGTTTCATATCTTTCACCAGAAAACCCAATAGATATCTTTTCAATTATTCTATTAATAATACCACAATTAACCGAAAAACACATGTCAATGATCTTGGAGTTATTTTTGATGAAAAGCTGGCCTTTGCTGATCATGTTTACCAAGTCACTACGTCAGCATATCGATCATTGAGTTTCATTATCCGTACGTGCAAGGACTTAGACAACATAGTTTCACTCAAGTCACTTTTTTATGCGCTAGTTGTTAGCAAGTTAGAATATGCCGTTGTCGTGTGGTGTCCAATATATGACTGCTATATTAATGCAGTTGAATACATACAGAGCAAGTTTCTAAAGTATTTAAGATATAAAGTGATGCAGCGTACCCTCCTCGTGGTTTGGACTACAGGTTACTCTTGGATCATCATGGAAGTTGAATCGCTGGAAGCAAGACGACACTTAATTCTGCAGACATGTTTCGTTAATTTGTTTCTTCGTTTAATGTTTTTTTTTCACTATTCTTTTATATTTAGGTAGTTTGATTATATTATTATTATGCAACATTAAACCAACAGCCTGTATGTGGGCACTATTACGGAAGGAAGGACCTATGTTTGTTTGCTGGATACTGGATCGACGAAAACCATCGTGCGACCCGATTTAATTTCCAGAAAAAAAAATATTTTCTAGCAAATAGAGGCTTAAGACAGCAACTGGAAAAACAGCTTCTGTGGCAGGTGAAGTAGATGCCAATTTTATCATAGGACCAACATCAATCCGACATCGTGATCTCGAAGCCGACATAGAAGAAGAAATAATCTTGGGATTAGACATCATGAGCACCTTATGGCTTCCTGTTAAACATGAAAGAAGGCACTTTAAAAAAAATCAATAATGAAAAATTGGTTCTTCATAGGAAGATTGCGGGCATGTACAAGTAATTACAGCAGAGAATGTTGTTCTGGATGCAAGAAGTGAGACATTTTTGATGGCTTGCATGGTAGTTGATTATCTTGAAGGAAATGTTACAATGCTGGAACCGAAGGCGATGACGGGGTAGGCCGACGAATAGTAGTTGCCAAAATGTTCGTTAAGACTCAGAAGACTATACCGATAAGGGCAATGAATGTAAACTATTACCCTGTTTCCTATTCTGGGGCGGTGTTCGCCAGTGTCGGCCGTCGTTCATCGTGTAGAGGTAAAGAAGAATGGATTCGCGCAGGTTCCTGAGAAATTGTCCACGATAATCGACTCAGTTTGTCAAGGATTAAGCAAGAAAGAACAAAGCTAAGTTAAGCATCTAATCAATCCAATAATATGAAGTTGTCTTTGAAACTGAAAGTGGTACGAAAGGAAGAACCAATATTGTCAAGCATAAAATAAATATCGGCGATGCAGTTCCAATACGTCAAGGACCAAGAAGATTACCACTGGCAAAACGTGAGGAAGCCGAGCAGATTATACAAGATATGGAAAGCCAAGGAGTAATTGAACCTTCGAATAGTCCATGGGCTTCACCAGTGGCCCTTGTAAGGAAGGATGGATCTACGAGATTTTGCGTGGACTATCGTTGTCTGAATAGTGTGACCAGAAAGGAAAGTTATTCTCTCCCAAAAATAGACGATACACTAGACACCTTGGCAGGAGGAAAATGGTTCTCCACTCTTGACTTAAAGAGCGGCTATTGGCAAGTGAATATGGACTTCAATGACAAAGAGAAGACTGCCTCTAGTTTAGGCACGGGACTTTAGCAGTTTACAGTCATGTCATTCGGACTAATTAACTACTTTTGAGCGACGCATGGACAATGTACTGAGAGGACTGTCTTGGAAACTTGCCTGGTATATCTTGATGTGATTGTGGTAGGAAAGACCTATGAATATCACATAAAAAATTTGGAAGTAGTATTCCAGAGGTTGCGAGATGCCAACCTGAGATTAAGTCCAAAGAATTGTCACCTTTTCCGAAAAGAGGTAAATTACCTTGGACATGTGGTTTCCAGAAAAGGACTTGCTGTGAATCCAGAAAAAGAGTCGTGGAAAAATGGTCTATACCCAAAGATAAACATCAGCTAAGAAGCTTCTTGGGATTATGCACGTATTATCGACGCTACGTTCCTGGATTCTCTAACATTACGAAACCACTTACCCAACTAACAAAAATTCGGGCATTCATTTGGAACAACGAATGCCAATCGTCGATTGAGTTGTTGAAAGGAACTCTGATAAGTGCACCTGTTTTAAACTATCCACTGCCATATGGGAGGTTTGTTCTGGATACAGATGCCAGTAACGTCGGGATTGGTGGTGTGCTCTCTCAAATTCAAGGTGGACAAGAAAAGGTCTTTGGATACTTCAGCAAGACCCTGTCCAAACCGGAGGGGAACTACTGCGTAAGCAGACGAGGCAGTAGTTAAAACCATTGAGCACTTTTACAAGTACCTGTATGGGCAGAAGTTTCTGATCCGCACTGATCATGCCGCCTTGAAGTAACTCCAGTAATTTAAGAATCCCGAAGGCCGAGTAGTTAGATGGATTGAGAGGCTAGAGGAGTATAATTTCGACATCGAACATAGAGCAGGCCTCAAACATCGAAATGCTGATGCTCTTTCTAGAAGACTGTCGACATTGCAACCTAATCGAAAACAAATCGGCCAACGCTCTTCGAACTACCGTAGTTGATGACCTGTGGCAACCAGACAATTTGGGAGCAGATCAAGAAGCTGACCCTGATCTTGCAGTCTTTAGAGCTTGGAAGAGAAATGGGCAAAGACCAACCTAGGAAGAAATCGCTCCCTATTCACGAAAATTGAAGTCCTAATGGGGACAATGGGATTCCTTAACAATGGAAGACGATCTCCTGAGACGTGAGGTCGAAAATCACGATGGAAGCGAGCGGAAGATACAAATGTATTCCCTTACGAGTGTAAGGGAATACAGTCATACAGTCCACGGTCTTATCTTGCCTGGGTAGGCAAGGTAGGCAACGGTATCACGCGTCGAATACGTCATCAAGTCTCCTGGACCTTTTAGAATAGGTTCTGGAAGGCCCTCGATATACACTATATAAGAACCGCTCGGAAGCGATTAGCATTCATTGAACGAGTAATCGCCGTCGTGTGATATTATATAAATGTAAATAAACATTCATATATAAACCAATATTGTGAAATAAATGCTCTTATTATTAGTTATTAAGTGTATTAGTGTGTATTGTTATTAATATAGTGTTTTAAATTACCGTTAGTTTTATTTAAAAGAATCCAGAAAGATAAATTTTTTACAATCGGTTTGTTCTAACTCGTCAAGAAAACTGTATAGTGACGGTCGAGTACCTGTGTACTGAAGAAAATGTGAAGAAATATTCACAGCGCGCATGTACCGGACAGTCACTGTACGATTTTCTTAGCGAATTGGAACAAACTTTGTATTTTCAATGGAAATACTGTTAAAATAGTGACATTGTAATGTGATATAATAATATGTAGCTGGGCGGATGTTTATTTCACAGATCGTTTATTTTCGATTTCGAGCGATTTTTGCACGAACAGCTGCTGCTGTGTTTGAAGTACGTGCATAACGCGAACGATCAGTATGAGAACGATCAACCAAATCTCCAAAACGAGCGATGGTACGATAATACGAAATGTTCTTTAATATTAAGAAACGAAATCTGCCGCGAACTCTTTCTCACTTTGTTACAATGCAATGATAGCGATGCCGTTATGGTATTCGGACCATTTCACAGCACAAATGATGTTCACTGAGTGGCTCCCAAACAAGTACTGACAATTTTATTGCGTTTCCAACGATAGTTTAATAATAATCATTCATGTCTTAGTTAAGCTGTTACGATTTTCTCTAACTTATACTTTTGTACAATTGCGTAATATTGATAGTACTTATGGCTGGATTATGTAGTTTAACTTACCCGGAATGTGCAGAATTTTCTACCTTATCTTCTTTCTCCACTAACACAACAGGTTTCTTAAGAGTATCTCGTTTATCTTCAACCTTCCTTTTCAGACTAACATCGTCTTTCCTATTTCTAACAAATTCTTGAAAAGCCGCCCTGCAACTTTCCATTTCGTCCGAAAAATTATTAGAAGCGAATATCGGCGGTTCACTAGCGATCTTCATTATTGGTTCTTTATCATTTTTCATTTGTCCATTAACGTTTGACAGATCATTCGACGTATTGTATGTGACATTAAAGCCAGACTCGGTTGTTATTTCCATGCCGTTTGTAAATTTCTTGGAATTTTCATTAAAAAGCTTAACTATGGGCTCCGAATTGTTCCGCATAGGACATTCTAGAATTCTTTTTGATGACTGCTCCTTGCTTAAATCGTTGTCGCACTTGATTTTAAATGTATTATCATTCACTTTAAATAATTGGGCATCTTTTGTTTTTGCCATAGTTTCCGACAGAACCTTGCATAATTTCACTGATGGCCTTTTCACAGGCATTCCTTTCTTCATTAATGGACTTGTTGTTTGCCCTAAATTTTAGAAAATATATATATCTTATAAGTAATTTAAAATAAAATATGTTCGACACTTACATTTATAGCTTTTTGTAAGATCTGCTCGTGGTATATTCAAATCAGCATGTTCGTTAGCGATATGGTTTCCTAATAAATCCAACGCAAGCACATCACGGCAAATATAGCACATTACGAGCTTGTCATTTGGACCAATGGGTTGTTTCACTGTATTTGCAAATACACCTTGCCGAAATTCCGCTGTCATACAATCTTCACATATACAATTGCCTTCGGGTGCTATAAGTCGATCTGCTACATGCCAAGTATCTTCCACGATTGCCAGAAAGTGCCCTTCTAATTCTTGAGTTTCTTGGTTTAATTTCCTTTGTTAATTAAAAAAAATAGCTTGATTACATCACAAAATACAATCATTTATTGTAAAAAAAAAATTAATTTGGATCTTGCATGCTATTATAATGTAAAATATTGACCATGAACACTCGGTCACTAAAGACGTCTTTAATGGTTATAATTCGTTCTAACTTTTTGTCATTCCATTTTTGTGACACAACGGTAAATGAATATGGCAATAAGTGTCTCAGGTACACGAAAAATAAATGTTTTAAACAAAATAAAATAAGAATAATTTTGAATATTTCTAAGGACAAGATCCGTGTTATGCGAAGAAGGAAGCAATTATACGAAGAAGTTTCAAGTCAGAGGCTCCATAAATCTTCATCTTGCCACCTTATGATTTCTTATGAATAAAGTTGCCAGTATCGCGCTTTAAGCAGTCGCACTATGACACTTACACATTCCAAAAATTGACGGTTGTTGATCGTTAAGTTTTAAAGTGTGTTTTAAATGGATAATAGCAGCCCTAATGTCTTACGATAAAGCATCCAAATACAAATTTTAAGAAAGAAGAAATGTTAACCTGACTAAATAAATATGGCATTAGATATGAAGTATAATCTACAAAAGCTGAACTATATACAGTAGAGCGTCCATAATCCGGACCGTCGATAATCCGGATGATGCGACAGGCGGTTTATAAGAAATGTACTATTATTAAGAATAATTTTAATGCTTTATTTAATTTTCAGCTATTCAATACATACATAGAATAAACAGATGTGCTACATGCATCCCTACTTGCATCTAAATATAAGGGGAAGGAGCCTACAATACTATTTCAAACTTACTTACTTAGGCAAATCTATTTCGTTCTGATACATTGGATAACTGAATGTCAAGACATAAAATTACATACCCTATACTCTATTTTTAAAGTAGAGAGACGAATTTCTGAACAGACCACTTTGACAGTGAAATCTCATTGGTTGAAAGCAAGGCCAAATTGCTTTCAACCAATGAGATTTCACTGTCAAAGTGGTCTGTTCAGAAATTCGTCTCTCTACTTTAAAATAGAGTATAGTATAAGTTAATGCATGTATTAATTATCCTTATAAAGTACATTAGCTTATTGCAAAAGCATTTTTTTTAATTCAGAACCGCAATTTAAGAGTATACAATACATTACTTTCTGTAGGTAAGATTATTTTAATTAAGAATGTACACTTACATATTTATATTAATCACTTATGAACGTACCCTAGACCGATTTCTTTTTGGGCTGTCTATAGCACATGCCGTTAATATTTTCGCCTAGTTTGGTGACATCATAAAACGCGCGAACTCTACCATCCTAGCGTACCGACCAATTCTCGCCTTCAAGGCCTATTATTATTTTATTAATCTTAAATTTATTTAAAACGAAAGCACAGTATAAACTTAATCAACAGCTTCAATAGGGGAAATTATTGAAATAAAATGTTCTGTTTCTTTCTTCAACATGTGCTGCAAGAAGAGAAACGGATATCAGATTGTTTGACATTGTCACACAAACTGAACAGTTTATTAAAAAAGTCAAACACTCTAGTATCCATTACGTTTAATATAGCACATGTTTAAACTATTAAACTATATTAAACTATTGGCAAGTTTTATACTGTAACGAAAGTATACATTTCTTTGTAGCAGTGTAATAAATACATCGCAATTTCGGCTTATACAAACCTTATCAGAAATATGAATTAACTTGAAAAATTATTTTGTAATAAGAAGAAAAGAAAGATAATTAGCAGAAAAACGATGGTAAAAAATGACAAGTAAGCCTTGAAAGAGTGTAACATGAAGTTCCTAAAGAATAATTTCTTTAAGCTAAGAAAAAAACACTACTGCCTTGTTTTGTATACACGATACAAATACATATTGATTAATATTATTAAATGTTTGGGGTGATGTACTATTAATAAAAACAGAAAAATATTATTTAGAAATTACAGGAAAATTGAAATATGAAAGGTTATCCCGTCTAATCAAAATGTAAAAATTGTATAAACATATATCCTGTAATGCAATTCTTCTAAATTGGGATAACTCTTTTCCTACACCAAAAATTTAATACAAAACCTGTTTTTCATAATGATGCAGCTGCAAGAATATACAAAAATCAAGCACTTACCATTGTTCACTGCTTCTAATAATCCAGAAGTTAGTTTTCATAATTTTTGTGACTTCTTCAAACATTTTCCAATTTTTCTGCAATAATTGAGATTCTTCCCTCACAGTTTTTTCACTGATAACATTAATATTTTACATAAAGAAAAATGAATATGAATTTTGTTATACCTATTATTAGCTATTCTTCTCCTTTGTAATTCCCAATGTCTATCTAAGACTGTCATATCATCAATAAAGTTTTTATATCCAAGAATAAGATCTCGATTAGTTGGAAGGTTAGCTTCTATTAACTAATGCAAAAATTATTAATTTTTCAAATACTGTTAATATAAGACATACATTTTCAAATAAATCTCAATCAACTAAAAATGCATTAAAAGTGCTACAGCATAATAAAAATTTGCTTTACCTGATTAAACAAAGATACTTTGCTTTGTACAGTAGCCACCATAAAAAAATATTGGAAAAACATTCTTTGATGTAAACAATACCAGTTGATATTAAAGCGGTCATTTATGAATTGGTCAAATTCTGATAAAACTGTTGCAATTTTGTTAGCAGCAGAACAAAAGGCACTGTAATAAGATAATAAACCTAAAATATAATTCAATAAATAATTTCAATAGAAAAATAACTGAAAAGTAGTATTTTACATCTGAGGTAGGTAACAGCATCACCATTTGTGTTTATGTTATCATAATTGTCTCGAGCTGTCATCACATATTCTCTTAATAAAGTAATTATCCTCACATAAAATTGAGTTTTGTCTTCAAATGATAAACTAAAAAACAATAGATCAAGTAATTTTAAAAATAATTTACATATTTCAAAATTAGTTCAATAAATGAAATCATGCCCATATTAAAAAAAAAATCATACCTTACTACAAGCTCATACATTTTTTTAACAAGCACATTTGGCAATGTTTCATTGTTAGGGCAAGGTGTGGATGATAAGAAATTGCGATAAATAAAATACATGTAATGATGAAAAGCTATCCATTCCATGGCTTGTGGTGGTCTAAAATCCCTTAATTCTTTAATAAAACTATATAACACTCGGTGTTTGATTAATCTTGACTCTGATTCATCCTTAGCAGATTGTAAGCTGTCCTTACAAGATTCCTAAAATTAAAAATTTTCATACTTTGTCTTGTTATTGAAGAAATACTTACATTTTCAAAGATTTTATACATATATTCATTTGGCCTTTCAAAAAGCCATTTGATAGTTTCTGGAGATCTCAATAAATTACAGAATGCCGTTTCTTTGGAAAGTGTATTTGTTAAATTCGAATTTGATTTTGACTGAAAATGTTGTGCTCTAGAGGACATAATGCCCATGTTTGTAGAATCGAAAACAACACTTCTGAGATTTTGTTTTATTAATAGATCAATTGGAAATTCAAACATTATAACAATATTTATGTACGACGGCAGTTCTACTAGAATTTGTAATTTCGTCCGAGATAATCAAATATTCGCACTTGTAACACCTACAGACTCACATTTGTAAGATGGAGTAGGTAAACTGACTGATCTGAAGCTACATCTAATAACAATAAAAATATATGTAACTCTTGATTGTTTGCGTACTCTTAAACACGTTAGATGAACTACTAAATAATTTTAATAAATATATCATGCATTCAAAAACTCAACTTATATTTATATTGATTAGATGTACTTATATTAAACTCCTATTATCTTTGTATTTCATAATCCTTTTTATTCTGTGGTTTCGTTTTACTTAGATATACATGTGCTACCATCTATCAACGAAATTCTAATATTCCAATTCTTATTGTATATATTTACTCTTCTACCCAATAGACGGTCCCGTATACAGGCACAGACTATAGACAAACCGGCAACTAACGGGTGTTCAGAAACATTCGAAGTCAAGTGGGCTCTGAACAAAAAATCGTATATCTTTACTTAAGTATCTGATTTGTAATAATTATTAAATGTCAACTGTTGTCTGTCAAAAATCAATCTATCTCCAGACATGACTTCATATTTTCAAGGACTACTTAGACTTCGAATGTTTCTGAACACCCGATTCTTAAAGATTGGAATCTACAATACTATCAAATGAGATTGAATTTTATGCCCTCTACCATATAAAGCAGAATTAATTATTCAATAGCGGGCTAGAATATTTAGGATTAAATTTCTCAAGATATTGCAAACTTATCTTCATTAAAAGGGTAGATGGTACATTTAAAAATTTAACAATGCCGTAAAATCACTAGCAAGTAATAATTCCAGCAAGTAATTATTGTATGTATATAGGTAATTTAATAATAACAAAACAGTTGTTAAATAAAAAAATATATTTATAATTATAATTACATTCTCAGAAATAAATATAATAAATATTTATCTATTGCAATGCCTAGATTTGTTTTTTAAACATTTGATGAGCAATATTGATGCAAGTCCTCATTACAAATTCTACTATCTTTACCCATTAAGACCTTATTTAAACCATTAAAATAATTGTGAATGAGTAATCTTATAAATTTGCCAATCATGAAGTTTTGAACTTTCTCAACATTATGCTTACTACAAGTACTATTATAATTAAATTGAATATTGGCCATTACCGTTTTCAATATTCTTTGATATAATCTGTTTTGAAAAGCCACTTCAGGTAATATATGAATAGTAATATTGTAAATGTGTTTAAATGTGTTAAACAAATCTTCTCTGCAATAAAGAAGCCGAGTTGTTGTATCATACTCTCTTTCTTTGATTAACAGATGAGCAGCAGCATCTGTCGGATCTGATATCAGATTGCGCTTGCAATATTCACAATTTTGAAATTTATCTAATGCATTCTTTATTATATAGCCGCTGACAAAACCTAGGGTAGCAGTATCTAAGTCTCGATCCATTTCAAAATTAGCTGTAAATATTACAGTACCAACATTACTATCTTCCACCTCCGCCTTCAGATTTAGGAAATTATCGATGGATAGTAAGAAATCGCTAGAATCATCTATCTCGCAATTAGAGCCAATGGAATGTGATGATACAAAGTTATTAATTAACAAACTTTTGAAATACTGTCCAAAACTGGAACAAGACGGATTTATGTTGTGTCCACCGTGTTGTCTCATCTGACCAAAGTAATTTTCAATTGGATCTTGATTAAACATACGAGGCAAAAACATTTGAACTTACTATTCTTGCACATAAATGATATTCCGGACCAGGCGCGGCTCGTGATGACGTATTTGGGGGTGCAAGTACAATGATGCGAGTGCTTCGTGTATTCTCGTGTACTAACTGTAACGTTTTCTTAGTAAACACCGAAAACACACGAGGCACTCGTATCATTGTACTTGCACTCCCAAATACGTCATCACGAGCCGCGCCTGTTCCGGACGCAACTTGATTACTGAATGCTTGTGAACAGTATGACACCTTAATCTTTCTTATTTTCGATGGTATTACATGATTGTCAGTAAGCTTTTTCATAATTCTCAGGCGACCACCTGGCGAATCGATTTTGTAAGCTTCAACAATATGCTGCCACTTTGCAGAACACCTTTCATTTTTGCTATTTACAAAACTGATATATTTTGTTAGAAAATTATTCCTTATACCTTTTAGAAGGTGAGGTGGATCATACAAAGGAATAATAACATGACCGTCTATCTCAAAAACTCTGTCAATTTATTCCCTCGTCGCAAATATTCACCCTTGGTTGTGTCTATTAAAGAATTTATGGCTGCAACATTAGTACTGCCTTGGTCACATATGGTAGCCAATATTTTTAAACCTGTCCTATGGACACTATGAATAACTTCTTTCAATGTGCGTACCAACACAGCTGTTTTGGTAGTGCTTTCACAATAAGAGTAGAATATTGGCTGCTTCCATTTCCTAAATATTCCTCTTATCATGAAAACCTGCACGTGATCTGCTATTTTCCTTTCCGTTCAAAGCCGGAATCCTCAAAACTTTCAACAATGTGTGTTGGGATTCCAATGAAGATTTGGTTGCAGAGACATTTCATCAAAAATAAACATACAAAATTTGTCCTTTGGTTTTAGCTGTTGCACATTTTGTTTAATGTGATTAAACAGCAAATTATTTATTCCTGGATGGATTGGGATGTTTTTCAACGTAGCCATTAACGTTTTTCTTGAAGGCAATGTGAATAGTCTAGACAATAGTCTGTAACTTTTAACACTTTGTTTAATAAGTGATAGTGCCATAACTTTATCCTCCATTGTGAAACGTCTTCCTTTCGGCTTCTTATTTAAGTTTCTAAGTTGACACTTGACTTGTCAGTCCACAATTTCTTAAATACTCATACTTTGATGACTTTTCTGCTAATATTAATCTTTTTTTAAAAGATAATTTTCTTGAATTGCATAATGCCAATCGTTTACGAATTATCCTCATTTCTTGGTATAAATGCCTTTTCTGAGGAGTACTATTTTCTTGAATCTTGATATATCCTGAAATTAAAATGTATATTATAACTTATTGTCATTCTCGTACTAATTAGAATAAATAAAACTACAAATACATTCACTTTAGAGGTAAAAAGTTTTAAAATAATAGTAATCTAAAAACCAAAACCATCTATTAAGAATAGCAGTACTAATACTATTTAATTACATTTATAAGGATCTTGTGTGTAAACACTATTTAAAGCATTCACCTATTTGCAAGCTTTTAAAATGTTAATATAAATAATTTTATAATTCAATTACAATAACAACTTGTTCTATTTCAAGTCACGCATGACATGTCATTCCTAAAATAAATCACAATTACATACATGAATTTCATATTTTATTTGGAACATGGGCAGTGTGCGGAGATGACATAATTGTTGATATTTGCTAGTTTTCTAGCGAGTGGAAGGATAACAATACCTTTGTAATGAACTCATATCAGTTTTACCAATAAGTACATATATGCTATCATAGAGTTACACTAACTATTGTCATAACTTACGTTTTGGAGTTGTATTAATTTGAACACCGATACAGATGAAGTAGATGGTTGACACACAACTGAAGCTGAAAGAATGCATAATTATTTATATACCGCCTCATTCTGAGCAAACGCAACGATCCGAATGTATGAATATTTCTCCCGCCCCAAATACAAATCCCCTGAACGCGTTTAGCCAATCACAACACAGTCTCTCATTCCGAGCAAACGCAACGATCCGAATGTGCAATTATTTTTCTGGCTCCTAATACAATTCCCCTGAATGCTGTAGGCGCGTTAACATCGATGTCATATGTCATACATACTTACATATTATGGAGCCCCGTAAGAAAAATTATCTGATTACCAAATTACTATTAAAGGACTATAAATTGTTTAGTCCTGTGTTATGGTAATGAGTAAATTGCAATACGTTATACTGACGATGGTTACACAAAGCGTAATGATATTATTAATAAGCGATCAAGAAAATTGCAAATAAGGCATCAAGAGATTTAATAAATTAAATTTTAATAATAAAGGTCACAAAAACTATTCATAGTATACTAAATAAATTTCAGAACCAATAAAAACTAAATTAAATTCTAGTAATGTAAAGAAAAATTTACTCTTACAAATAATAAAATAAATTGTTCATAATGAGAAATTAATTATATAATAACGGAAATTCATCCGTTTAAATTCATCGCCGTAAAATAATTGATGATGTTTGGAATATTTATAATTACGAAAACCATTTAATTTTAGTATGCGGTTAACGGAAGAGCAGCATATGCCTAAATCATTGGAAATATCGCTAAGTGTCAAATTTCAATTTAGATCTATTGCAGCGCATACTAAAATGGACGTATCATTAGGAACGCTGCGATTTGGGAATAATGGTTTTAAATTTTGTACAGAACCAGTAATGTTTATTTTCTTTTTAAGTCTACAAATTGTAGCTTTGTTCGGGATGGGCCTGTCGGCATACCTTCCGGCAAATAAGTCACATACTCTTTGATAAGAATTATCAGCGTGATACCATTTCATCATTTCGGCTTTCTCTTCTAGTGTATAACGCGGCATGATCACTATTCAAACGCTTAAAAGACTCCGTATAGGGTGACAGTGGTGACACTAATTTGTGACATTAATTGTCAAATGGTTGCGCGACAGACTGTTTTGTGATTGGCTAAAAGCGTTCAGGGGATTTTTATTCGGAGCGGGAGAAATATTCATACATTCGGATCGTTGCGTTTGCTCAGAAGGAGGTGGTATATATCCTTGTTTAAAGAGATTCTATTTCAACTTACCATCTGCATAATTTTCATAATCTGGACTTTTATTTTCTCGACTTGGTAAATCATTGTTCGTTGATCCTTTACATTCATCCGAATTGTTTGACCCTATAACAGCAGTATTACGAATTAATTACTGCTATGAAAAGCTTTAAAGTTATAATTCCATATCATTTGCATTATTTATAACAAATAGTAAGATTTATATTACATATTAATATGTAGAGTCATATTTATTGGGCTTTAAGCATAAGAATTGCAAATTACAATACTTAAATATGTGTCTTTGAGGATAGCATAACAAGTTTAATTTGACATACAATTATAAATATATTTATTTTTCAAATAAAATATATAGATATTCTAAAAGTACCTTCTGTGTTTGATGGTAGATATAATGTCGGCTTTGCAGATGGAGTTAAACGATTATTTCGAGTAACAAATTCTTCAGAAAAATGAAGCTGGCATATTCTGACTAGAATAGATCGTCTTATATGGTACCGTCTGTAAGGACAGATTTTCAGTGGAATTCAGCCAAATCTAAAATTTGTCTAGTTGTTTGTCTGGATTAGGAAAGTAATGCCTTGGAGATATAATATCCTGGCAGCCATAAACAGCACACTTGTACAACCTACTCATATCTGAAATACAGAGTTCATGATAAAATGTCACAGATAAACTCTATTCAAAGGTATTTTTAATAACATAAAATATTACTAAAAATCTGGTGTGAAGAACACAAATGCAGGTTCACTATTAATATTTTCTGTGAACGTGTCCGAATATATCCAGCAGGGGCGTACCGATGAGCTTGTAGAAAAGCGAAATACGTATCTACGTCTCTGGGGATAGGATATATTCGGACACGTTCACAGAAAATATATATATATATATATATGTGAGAACACAAAAACATTTAACAAAGTTAACTTTTTTACAAAGTAAACACTATTCATAATATATATTTATCATGTGGCTTACCTACAAAACAACTATTTTTACTTCAAGAAATATTGTCTTTTTTATTAAAACTCGTACCTTTTATTCACTTAAAATAATAAAATATCTACCTCCTATTAAACACTTCACAGTAAAACCAATAACAAATTAAATTTAAGAATATGTATGAAACGATATAATAGCGGAGAAAAGCACATGGAAAATAAACAAAATGTCGGCTTCCTTGTTTACATCTTTTAAATCATAGAAATTGTGTCGCCCTCTACCATATAAAGCAAAACTAATATTCAATTACATTTATGCCCATTAAACATCCCACCCCATGGTGATCACCTCGTGAGCAAGACAAAAATGCATTCTATTGGTCGGCGGCCACGACCGTTTACATTAAGCGATTCGGCAAACTAAATTGTTTGTCACAGTATCATAGATCAATCACAGATGGCAGATTTTTATTTATTTTTACGTTTCTGTTTGCGTTAATTCTGTTTTGTCTGCATTTATTCTGTTTTCTTTTGGATATTTTGATCAGTATTTTTAAATACGCACGTAAGTAACTAGTAAACCGAAATGTAACGAATTATAAGTAATACTATCTTCTAGGTTAGAATTCGACAGGAATTCAAATATTACTTCAATTTCTTTGTTTCGAGCTGAGTTATACGTGTTAAGCTATGGAATATTCACCTCCAAGAAAGAGGCCAGCAAAATACTTCTTAGTGGAAGAAAAAAACGTGGTTTTGAATATATTTAAAACCAGTCTTGACCAGCCAGTTTCATCAAACGTTGATAGTGTTGAAACGACTGCAAAAGCGGCAGGTAGCCATTATTTTTGTTATAAGAAATTATAACAAACTGATATTATTTTTATCATATTTATAGGAATTACCACTCGCAGTGTTTATAATATATTGAAAGAACATAACACTGAGCAACAATTTAATCCACCCAAAAAATATCAGAGGAAAAGGGGTGTTTTGGGTACTGTTGATGAAGAAACGAAAAACAGAATTCGTAGAATTGTTCATTCATTCTATTTTAAAAACGAACCACCAAGTGTGCAAAAAATTCTCGCAGCTGTAAATGAAACAGAAGATCTGCCTAATTTTAAAATAACGACATTCAGGATGATCTTAAAGGAACTAAATTTTCGGTAAACTATCTAAGTTCTGTAACCTGAACTTTACTACATAAATATTATTTATATTAGATATTACGTGTTTCATAGTAGTTCATGTTATATTTCTAGGTATGAAAAGAGAAAGCGCAATAGCATCTTGAAAGAAAAAGAAGAAATTATTCGGTGGCGCCCTTAACCATCACTTTAGGTCTTTTTTTTTCGTGCGAGTACCTCTGGGTCTCCCCACAGCTGGGCTGAGGCAGCCTCAGAAGCCGGGTGGGCCGTTGGACGTTGGCAAGAACGGGCAGTTGGGCGATTCCAGTCGCCCGAGACCGGGTCTGCTCCAGGGTTTTCTCCCTTTTTTATTTGCTTATATTTTCTTTTTTTTTCCTTTCCTCTTTCTTTTTTTTTCTTTCAAGCTCGACGTGCAGGTCGTAGCAATATATATATATATATATATATATATATATATATATACATACAGTGAAACTTCCCTTAACGGGCACTTCTATTAGCCGAGCACTTCCCTTAAGCGGTAATTTTATCCAGTCCCGAAATTATAAATGGGAAATTCCTAATAAATGGCTTTCTCTTATGCGGACGCTCCCTTGAACGGGCTCGGACAGTTATTTAGCTGCTTTTTGACCACAAAGTTTCCATTAAACGAACGCGAGATTCGAGATGTAATAATTCTGGTCCGGGAAATCCCCTGCCTTCGTCGATGATATCATTTGAACAGTATAGATATGATACTTGTTAAGTTCGCAAGTCAACGTCGTCTGGGTAGGTTGTCTGTTGTTTTAAATTGTTTTTATGGCATAATTCATATCAACTATGTATGTATTTTAATTATTTTAAAAAACAATATCAATGAAAAGGAATTGCGATCATAGAATATAATTATAAAAACAAGTTTAATTCACGTGAATTAGCCAGAAGATTTACTACTGACAAAACACAAGCCGCGCAAATAATAACAAAAACAGGTTAATATCTAAAACAGTAACAAACAAATGACAATAGTGGAATTAAAAAGCGATTTTTTGAAACTGAAGGCCTCAAAATAGACCAGTTAACATATGAATGGGTTGTGCAAGCTATAAATAAGAATATGCCTATATCAGAGGTACTAATTATGCATAAAGCTAAGAAAAGTGCTGATTGTAATTTTCCCCTTCCAGTGGATGGCTAGATAAATTCAAAAAGCGGCATAATATTCGTTACCATATGATATCTGACATAGCCGCTAGCGCAAATCAAGAAGATGTCGAACCTTGCGATATATTTATAATTTGGACGAAACAGGGTTACTGTCAACAAAGCCAATGGCATAAAGAGGCTAAAAATGTGGGCGGCAAGTTATCGAAAGAAAGATTAACTATAACGCACTGTGTGAATACGACAAGGGAGAAAGAAACATTTGAAAATCTTAACATTGCTTTTGGTCCGGTCCATTGGTATTCAAATAACAAGGCTTGGGTGACTAATTTTATGATGACAGAGTGGTTGCGTGAATTTGATCGGAAAATGATCGATCAAAACAGCTGTCTGTCAATTAAAAACTCATTTATTAATTATCCCTATATTTCGCAACAACTTTGTTGCTTCTTCCGGAGATAAAAATGTAGAGTTCAAAAAACTCAAAGTACGTCACTTTTATTATTTTTTTGAACTCTACATTTTTATCTCCGGAATAAGCAACAAAGTTGTTGCAAAATATATGGATAATTAATAAATGAGTTTTTAATTGACAGACCGCTTGCCAGATTTTAATTTATGTTATACATATCTATATAATCTTACATTGTTTTCAAATGAAAGTTTAACTTTGGGTTTTTACTTAATTTTTCTGCCTTCTGATAGAAGGGCACTTCTCTTAACCGGGCAATATTGTCAGAACCAACGATGTCCGCCTGTGGGAAGTTTAACTGTACATATATATATATATATATATATATACATATATTGAAGCATTACAAGAAAGGCTCCTTCTCTGAAAGGGATACAAAAACAAGCTATTTAATTATAATGTTCATATTTACTATATGTTTTCATGCTAGTGAGGGGAGGAATTAATTCAAAATATAAATACTTTATTATGACGACAAATTTGCTTTAAAATAATTAACTTATTTTTCTCTATATTTTTATTACTGATGTTTATACTCATTTTCTAATTCAAATTAATATTTAAGGCGATTTATAAAAACATATTTAACGTATTTATATTCAAATGTATTTGAAACAATTAAGCTCCGCCTCCAAATTATAACGGCATAATAACCTGTATAGGAACATATGTTGACAGAGTTATTGTAAACAAAACAACATATGTTTCATAACCAAACATATTCAATAATTCTTAAAATAATTTTATAAACCCATTTGCATTGAAATATTACCTAAATTATAACTGTACAACAACATAATTATGAGTACGAACAAGGCAATAAACGGCCAGTCATTTTACTTAAAACAAAAGAATAAAACGGCGTCTTTACCACCATTGTTGTAACGAACGGTCACGAAAATTTCGCTCCGATAAAAGTAATTTTTTTCTACTAAAATAATTAGTGTCCAAGTGTTAAATTGATCTAAAACGCTTACAATACCTGTCGTCAACACACTGAAAAAGTTACAAAAGACCAGACCATCACATTCCGGAGATAGAAATTTTTGAAATTTTGGGACATACAAATCATACAACGAGTCTACTAAAAAAGGTTCACCGAAGATCAAGCCATTCAACGGAGCACACGAACGCCGCCAAGCAATCAGCTGTCGTCGGACTTTGGAAACATCACGAACAAGCCATCCTAAGGGAACCGATCTGGTTAATATCCGTTTTCCTGACTCAAGAACCATTCCAGAACCTATAGACAGAGATAACCGAAGTTAATTCTCGAAAATACAGGTTTTTTATATACTAATTGTTACACCCCATTTTAAATAGTCATATTCACATATAGAACTGGTTGTTCTCAACTTACTCGTACTTACAGTTAACGATTTGTTCCTCAAACACTGTAAACTGTTATTAAACAGATTGAAGTTCACTTTGCACTTGTTAAACTATTTAAACTTAATCTATTATTTCAAATATTCACAATCTTATTAGACTGATATTGTTAAACACATGTTTATTCACAAGAGTAAAGAAGATTTGTATTAGTACCAATTTTTATCGCATGTATCATTGCTTGTGTTCCACGAAATACCGATTTAATTTTGAATTTTTAAGAATTTTGTTTGTACAATAAAGTTAATGTTTTTTTATCATTTTATTTTTGGGTTTTATTTTAATTGCTTGAAGTGTTGTTCGAATTGATTTATTAAAATAAATAAGCTAAGAGAGGAGTAGAAATACCTGAACCGACTTTGAACACTGGAGATACGAAATATTGAGCTAGCCGTCTATAATAAAAAAAAAGGAAAGAATAATAAGCCCATTTCTAAGTTAAGTATAAAATCAACATTTTACATAACAGTTAAGATTACTTTTTACGTCTCATTTAACATTATCACGATCATCAAGAGAATAAACCGCAACATAATATCATCCTAAGAAATATTAAAAGTTCATACATAAAGAGTTTAATTCAATAAGAAACGTACCAATATATATATATATATATATATATATATATATATATATATATATATATAAAGTAAACTTAATAAGTCGGCGATTAAAGGTCTGGTTTACTTCAGAGTATATATATTTAAAACAACCCTACATGTTTCGGCAATACGCCTTTGTCAAGAGAATACAAAATATAAATGACAGAATATAAATGTCAAATAATTAAGTTGCTATGGTTTAAATTATTCAAAGATACATTCCAATAATAATAATAAATCATGCCTTAGTATTCCAAAAAATAGATAGCAAGGTGTGAAAATATGTGTTGTTCGCTGCTAGAAGCTTTTGTCTCTTTCTGGGTATGAACCTGTGTGTTGGTTGCTGCTGGCAGCAGATTTTGTATTTGTGTGACCGCGTAAGTGTATGGTTTTGTATGTTAGTGCGCTCGTGTGTGTGTTTAGTGACCGGTCGCGTAAATTTAGAGAGATCGGATAACCAGCCGTTGCGTAGGGCCGCCAACCGTTTCCCGGCAACTTCTTTACTTTTCCGCATACTTAATAATAACTCATGTCTTGCTTTTCCCTGTTTTCTGTTTTGTGCTGATGTGGTCCTATACTGGGTTGTAGCCTAGCATATGCGCTACCAAACTCTAGGGGGGTCTGCCCGTTGGGCAGTCAGGTGCCATTCCGCCTTTCCAGTCATACCAAGGTCACGAAAAAATATATATATATATATATGTTACTCTTGATGTTCTCGCGGACGTATGATGAAGGTGTAGTTTCTCGGGTTCTTGGCCGCCCGTGAGTTTTGTCCTGAAAAGGACTATTTACTCTACGTTTCAACGAGATCGCACTAGCCGATGAAATAGGTAATGCGAAAGACAGAATTCCTCTAGAAGATCAAGGCGTTTACGAAATACCATGTTCAGTATGTGATCAATCATATGTGGGGCAGACAAACAGGCGAGTTAGCGCGAGAAGAGAAGAACACCGAAACGCGATCGTCAAGAAAGAAGTAACGTCATCGTTAGCACAACATAAACTTTTGGCAGGGCACTCTATCGACTTTGAAAACACGAAGATCCTAGCCAAAAGTGAAAACCTAACGACGAGAATTACAAGAGAAGCGATAGAAATAGAAAAGCGCCCTAAGTGCTTAAATAAACGTGACGACGGCCAGCGCCTGCCGCATACATGGAAACCGCTCCTAGTTCACCGACAGATAAAAACACAACCAAATCCTGACATATCGCAACCCCTACACAGACACACGGACCGACCAGGAACTTACATGCACTCGGACCAATTACACGAAGCCGCATACACATGACGTCAATAGTGGAACGCCCCCTCCCGACACAGCAGCATATAACAAGAGGTAGTGCTAGGCGCACATTAGACGATCTCCAGCTCTAACCAGTGACAGACCGACTAGCTCCTGAAGATGACGAGTGCGATCTCGTTCAAACGTAGAGTAAATAGTCCTTTTCAGGACAAAACTCACACGCGGCCAAGAACCCGAGAAACTACACCTTCATATATATATATATATATATATATATATATATATATATATATAAATAAATATATATATATATATATATATATAAATAAATATATATATATATATATATATATATATATATATATATATATATATATATAAATAAATATATATATATATATAAATAAATAAATATATATATATATATATATATATATATATATATATATATAAATAAATATATATAAATAGACTCATAAAATGAATCAACATATTAACCAAATTTAGTTTGATAATTTTAAAATGTAGCAATTATGACTTCTAATGCATTGTTGTATACAAAAGCAGTGTTAGATTTGAAAGTGTTCTGAACTGCAATGCTTGTAATGAAGCTGCTAGTCTAGCGTTTTAGAGGAACTTATCGAGTTGCACATCTTGTCCGTACAATAGAGTCATCCATGCCCAATGCTACGTAAATGTGCATATAAATTGATCTGCGGCTGATTAAATAAGTTTTCAATCTCTCGTATTTATGATATAAATATAATCTCTACTTATAAAGTACAAAACTGTTGAATTTTTAAACACCAAGTGATGAAATTATGAAAAGCTTCAAAAGATTTTGATGCTTAGATAATACCAGAGAAATTATCATGGTAAAAATTTATAAAATATTTATTTCAATAACATTAACAAAATATAAATCACAATATATTAAGGAATACATATATGGATACATTAAATGTATAAAAATATATTAGGTTTATGTTATAATTATAAATTAATACATTCAATAACTATCACGTCATGTTAATTTTTTAAATAATAAAAATAATTTCAATAAACTCTAACGTCATGAAATCAAAGCTGGCTGAACTTCACGACTAGCAGTAATTTCGGAATTGATGCTACTGTGATCGGGAATTGGTTCATAGCCACGTCTTCCTTCTATCCCATTTAAAAAGATAAAAGAAAAGATGTTATTGGTTCGTTGTTGTCATCGATAATTCTACGTACCTACCTCTTATACGTTTAATCAAAGATATTACAGCTAAAGATCCAAGAATTGCAGAACCACCGCATACATAGGTTATAACGTCTCTGTAGTAAGCCGATCTTGAACCTGTGTGTCTGTAGTAAAGGTTTCATTAATTACATTTATCATACAGGGCTTTAAATGTATTCTTTCAAATTTTGTTCTTTAACAAATTCAAAAGAAGGTGACAATCTAAATGTTGCTAATATACAGAACCTTTAATTAAAAGGTGACTTGACGTCACTCTCGTAATATTGGTTGTATATCTTGTTATAGGTTGACAAAAAAAAAGTTTTGACAAACGAAAAATCGCGTGATAATAATAACATTAACAGATTGATTTTCGTGTTATTGTATTCGTATCCATTTTATTTCATTGTAGCAATTTTTGTAAGTTATACAGAGTGTATTATATAAACTCATGTACATTATTAATACATATTTTAAAAAATAAAATGCGAGCTTCTATTTAATAAGATGTTTAGAATAGAAAAGATGCATTTGACTTAAGAACACTGAGTTGAAGTTAGGAATTGAAAGTACTCACTTCGAAACTATATTGATCATTCAGTGTTCCCCTGATTTCCTTATTAATGATGATGCCTTTAAATATCAAAGACTTATTATTAATTGATTTGAATTTGTATTTGCGAACAAAAGCTAAAGAGTACACTTACTAAGCTAACAAAAGATGTTAGGTGATTCAATTTCGTTTACAATGCAGCCCTTACAAGTCTGTAGCGAAATTAGCAAGTCAGATAGGTATCCAAAAACTATGTTCATTTATTTAAATATTACTCAATAATATAACTTTTAGAGCTTCCTGTGGGAACATAAGGCACTTACCAAGAAATTTCATATGCATCCCTATATCTCTGTTAAATAAGCATCTGCCTTCACCTTTTGAAAAACAAATAACTTTGTCACCGCTACTATGGAGTCCAGTAGTGGATAATCTTCTCAGGACATTATATTACCAGGGAATATGGACGCAAGGGTTCGTCGATGACATTGTCATAGTGTCTCAGGGGAAATTCCCGGGGACAGTGGCGAGAATAATGCGAAATGCTCTGCGAATTGTGGAAAGATGGTGCCTTGAGGAGGAATTAACTGTCAATCCTCAAAAAACCAAGTTGGTAGCCTTTACCAACATGAGAAAACTAAATGATCTGGGCAGCGTAAGGCTGTTTGGACAAGAGTTAGAACTAACCAATAAAGTGAAGTATCTAGGCATAACACTTGATGCGAAACTGAATTGGAGCAGACACCTAGTAAAAGTGGCAGACACGGCGACGCAGCTCTTCTGGAGATGCAGAAGTGCTGTTGGCAAGATCTGGGGACTAAAACAAAATGTGGTACACTGGTTGAACACAGCAGTAGTAAGACCAACGATTACCTATGAAGCAGTTGCATCATGGAGGAGGACGGAGCGGACATCGTCGGTGGGGCTCCTCACGACTCACCAACGACAGGTTCTGTTGGGAATCACGGGAGCTATGAACAGCACGGGAACAGCCTCCATGGATGCCATCGTGGGTCTCCTTCCTCTTGAAACTATTTGTAAAAGCCGAGGGAATGGCTGCGATCCTGAGGCTGAAGGCAAATGGCGTATGGTGTCTTAATAAGGTTGTAGGCAGCCATACAGATATCACAGGAACTATACTGGAAGAGCCGATATTTTAAATGCCGGCGGACAGTACGATACCTGAGATTATGTTTACAGCTAAGCTGAACATATTTATACCGACCAGGGAACAGGCAAAAAGTCGCTCGAGCAATTGTGGTGCCGGCACATGGTACATTAATGGATCACAATCTAGTCTGGGGGTAGGTGCAGGCATATGCGGAATGTGCCCTAGAAGGAAAATATCGATATGTCTGGGGAAATATACAACGGTTTTCCAGGCCGAATTGGTTGTAGTCGCAGCCTGCGCCGAGGAAATTCGGGATGCCGGCTGCGCAAACAAAAAAATCAACATAATGACTGATAGTCAGGCAGCTATTAAAGCCATTATGAATCCAGCTACCAGATCTAAGCTGGTGAAATATTGTAAACAGGTTTTCAATAAACTGGCATCAGAAAATACTGTGTCGCTGATATGGGTGCCAAGACATGAGGGAATTAAAGGCAATAGATAGCCGACGAACTGGCCAAAGAAGGTACTAATAGGAACTTCATAGGACCAGAAGGATTCTGCTAAAAGGGAGATCTGGTTATGGCTAGAAAAAGAACATAAAATAATAAAGGTTAACGGAAGGTTAACTCCATACCAAAACACTACTAAGGGAGCTGGACGGAATGTTTTCAGCCAACCTAATTCGTAGTAATAAAAAAGAAATTAAAATAATTACCGGGTTAATAACCGGACATTGTCATTTAAGGAAGCATCTGTACAGCTTGGGTTTGGTTAGCGAGCCCTGCTGTAGGAGATGTGAAAAACAGGAGGAAACTAGCCTTCATGTAATATGCACGTGTGAGGAACTGAAAGAACTCAGACAGAAATATTTCAGATCTATTGGATCCTTTGAGTGTACTAAAACTTCCCGAGGAGAATAGTGGCTTTTATCGAGAACACAAGACTAACAGAGTGGAACTAAGAGATCTATTGGGGATAGTACAAAGAGCAGTGCTTAAGTGCTTGGACGTTCTGGCGTCAAACTCAAAACAGAAGAAGAAGAAACAAATAACTTCTTGTCAGTAGATTAATGAACACTTAAACAATAATGCCATAATTTGGAAGAACTGTGAGGAGTTATTAGAAATGAAATTAATAGCAGTTAACAGTAGAAACGTTTTTGAAAATTTGAAGTGAAGAATACATGTTTGCAAAAAAATGGAGAATATATTCAACATTTATTGTAGTTTTAAATTCCAATTATATTAATATAATTAATAATAAAATTATAAAAAGCAGGCTTTATATATATTTATTTAAAAAATATATAGAAAAATTAATTTGTTATATTAACTTTACATAATTCTAAACTATTTAATTCAAATATAGGGATTTTAATGCTAGATATTAAAGAATTTGTAATATTGGTTGCATATTCAGAAAAGGTCACGGTCGCGTGAATGTTAGTTCTAATTGAAGACTTTGTACTTACAAATTCTGTATCACAACGACGGCAATTCCATTGGCAATTTTGTCACAGAAACTCATAATACCATAAACAAATGCCCCACTGCCAGTTTTATCACCAATCAAATCAGCTGTTATTCCCAGACTTGTTACTAATATTATAGAGCCTCCAGCACCTAGAAATAAATATATATTTTGGTAATTAACAAGCTGAAATTTTGATAATTAACTGTTACCGAAAAGTACACCAACTACATAAATTTCGTACTTTACAAATTCTTCTCCAGATCTGCACTTTATCCAAACACATGCACATAATCCAAGTATACTACCGAATATATAGGATAACTAAAAAAAATACGAATTTGGTGATAGTTACAGAAAGAAAGAAGGAATAGTTAGAAAGAAATATCCACTTAAGATATAAAAACATACATGCAATTGGAAAAAAAAGTGGAGGTTGATAGACATACAAACATACATACAGAGAATTTCTTAAGAACTATCTGAATATTTCTTTATCGAATCACAACTGTATTAATTAGAGCTCGGATTTTTATGTATAAAAAAAATTTAAACATGCTTTTTATCTATAATTGATGTATTTTGTTTTTAAAACAGTCTGTGCTCTGAAAAACTGAGAAAAAAAAATTAATAAACTCATATTAACAAATAAAAATAACAAAACTTCATAATACAATAGTGTATAACTAACGTGCTAAGATATTCGTAGTATTTAAGGCGGTAATACTTGGGCTGATAATTATAGACCCATATCCATTTTGTCGAACTTTGCCAAGGTCTTTCAAAGTATCATTTATCCTTGCTTGAACGGCTTAAATCTTGTCTTATCAACATGGTTTTGAGCGTTTCACTTTACAAAAACCACGTATCACTTTCTCGTAGAGCTTGATGTTCGCGCTCAAACAGATGTTATATATAGGTTTTTCACGTTAACAGACGAGTCACGTGATAAAGTTACATAACAGGGTTGACAAATCTACATTGCTTTGAGTCAGCTGTCACTTAATAATCTATGAAGATAGGTTTATGATGTCATTGTCGAAATACCCGATCAATGATAGAATGATTTCTTTCGCTTGTTTACCTAACGGTTTAGGCAATCACAATGAAATGGGAACTTATAAATATGAATATGAACTCGTTGTCGTCGACATTTGACAGAATCCGACCTGACAACCATGTCCAGTTCTGGAAACATATATTCACTGAATCAAGAGATTTACTAGGATTATTAGATATTATTGTAATTTAAATGTTACTTGTCCCGAAGTAACTGGTTATCACGTAACTTGTTTATTAACATGAAAGACCTATATACTGACTTCAATAGTGCTTTTGTCACAATTGATCATATACTTTTACTTTTTAAGTTTAGCTTAATCGCCTGCTTATTATAACTTTTGAAATTCTATTTAAGTAATTGCTCACGTTCTGTTTTTAACAATGAATCTTTCGAAATTTTTGCCTTTTCTCCCATGGATGATATTATTTAGGTCTATTCCTTTTTATTAATTATTTACTGGTATCTATTTTCTCCTATTTTCGCCTATGTAGCTGTCTTGAAAATGTAAGCTTATTACGACTTGGGATGATGTGATTTACCTTCAATAAAATTTGAATATGCTTACTGCATACGAACTAAAATGAAATATTAATAAATGCTGTTTCATCTTTTACATAAGACAAATTCATTTTATTTAGATAGATAGAGTCGATCATGTAAAAGACCTTAGTATTACTTTAAGTTGTGCTCCATATATTAATGTTTAGGTTTCAGAATCGAATATTTTAGGTTTCATGCTATCTAGTTGTAAACGTTTTTAAGGGGAGGCTCATACATAATTATAGATTTCTCTCATAGACTTTTTTGAAGCGCGTATTTACTCTCGCATCCCTTCTACTTTTGCCTTGCCTTTTGTTGGAATCAAGGTTTTGGTATATAAGTTTCCCTTAACGTCAATGGAGCGAAGAGCGAATTTATTATATAATTGTTTAATTACATACTGTATTTTCAATTAAAAACATTTTATTAAAATAGAACATTTCCTATCAGTGGCGGCTAGTACTATAGGGCACACGGGCATGTGCCCATCCAACCAACAAGATAAACACAGAAAGAAATTCGCATGTAATTCAGTGCATTATTTTATTTTATTATTTTTACGTATTTTTATAACGATGGTATCAAAGTTTTCTTCCGCACCCCAGACGCTAGCGCATATGTTCAAAACTATGTTCCGGGCCACGATTTCAGATGTACCTATTTCGAGTATGAATCGGCCGGCTCCGCTTATCTTCGCCATATGTGATTATACCGTCGGTTTGGGGAACAAAATTGCCCGACTCCTCTTGCATTCTTTGCGACTGCATTGTTTTCGGCGCGTACCGCGCGTGTATGATTTCAAAGGTTTGAAGTGACGTTTATTATTAATGATGGAAGTTAACTGTGTGAAAAATCTTTTAAAAAATCCGCTATCATTTGCGGAAAAACTTTTAATTAAGAAGAAAGGAAGGCCTATTTCTGATCTTCAAATAAACTACACTTCCACAAGTAAAACTCGAACTTACAATAGAGTATACAATAAAAATATATTTCCTCATGTACATTATATTCACTGTTACGCGCATCAATTTAATTTAATTAATGAACGAGCGACACAGTGCAATGAAAATGTAAAAATTTTCTTTGCAAATTTGCAGTCATTTTCAAGTTTTTTTCCTCGATCACCAAAACGAACGCTAATTCTTCATGAAATGGTCAAACGTAGATTACCACGCGCTGCTCTTACACGCTGGATTTTCAAAAGTCGTATTGTGAACACATTATTTCAACACCCGCATTCTTTCAATGAATGTTTAGACAAAATTATTTACGAAGATGGGATGGATTCAGTTACTATTAGTGAAGCAAGTGGTTTGAATTGCCCGAAATTTCACCACTGGTTGAAAATATTCCATTTCGTCATGCCACATGTTGAAATATTATTTAATTAGACTCAAATGCGCGGGATTGACAGTGCTCAACTGCAAAAGGCAATTACCATTCCAACAGCAAATTATTCACACTAGAAATATAAGAAATTCTACTGACAATGACAATCAAGAACGCAATAATGAAGAACCTGCAAGGAAAAAGCAAAAAACGACAGCTGGAGGTAACAGAGTTGTTATTGCAAAGGAAGTATGTGACACTATTGTAAGCCAAATTAGCGACCGATTTGTTTAGGGATCACTTAAGTGCAGCAAAATTATTTGCTCAAAATTTTAAGACTTGTAGTCATTCATTTCCACAAAAAAATTTTGATGAAACTGAACTCTTATCCTATGTTGAACAGTGTAAAATTGAAAAGTGAACTTTCAGTAGGTTTAGGTTTTGACGAAAACATACAAACTGTTGGATATTATTTGTACAACGCCCATGTCCACAGCAGAATATGAACGATGATTTTCCACCCTCAAACGCATTATAACTTTTCTGAGAAGCACAATGTCAGAAGATCGACTGAACGCATTGGCGGTCCTATTAATAGAAAAGAAGTTCATCCAGTCCATCCCGGATTTTGACAACAAAGTCATAGACGTCTTTTCCAGTACGAAAAATAGGAGAATGGATTTTATGTACAAAAAATAGGTGTTTTTTTTTTGTGCCCACCCTCTTTCATAACTCACGAGTCGCCATTGCTTCCTATCCCTTCAATCATAGAAAGTTGAGCCATAATGGGTTATCAAATATAATAAAACACAAAATATTGGGTTCAAAAAGTAAAAAATATTTATCTCTATGAACTGAAACTAAATTTTATGTCAAATAAATGCTGTAAATCTCGTTATTTCGATGTAGATTGGACAATGTAGACATACTCTCAATATTAGATTTATATTCTTAATAATAAAAAATATTCTTTTCACATAAAATCTAAATTGTAACAATAACAAACTTACTCTTCTTCCGCAACTTCTGTTTAAACACTCAATAGACATAGTTGTTATAAAACTTCCAATAAACATAATTAATGGTACTAATGCTAAAGCACTAGCAGCCATATTTAAAGTTTCATGTAAATAGAGTGGAATAAACACTTGACTAAGATTGACAAATAATCTGGTTGACATGTATACCATGGCCACCTATACAAACATAACTATTTTATTTATATAATTAACATATAAAGAACGAAAAATTTATTTACCTGATAAATCTCAATACTAGCTAGCAAATCTTTAACTGTAGTCCGTAACTCGCCACCTCTAACATCATTTCCAGAATATCCATTACCTTCTTTGACAAATACGTGAAAAATTATAGAGAATAATATACCAACAGACATTCCTGACCAAACTACATACTGAAATTTGGACGTGTCATTTGGACCAATTTTTGAGTCGTTTCCTGTACCTATGTGTAATATCCACCATGTTATTATATAAACCAATAAGTTTGAAAATACAGTAAAACAATATCTGTTGAAATGATTAGATTAAATTTTCATTAAAAAAATTACATTTTATTTAAACCTAATTGCAGTCAGTTTAGTACGGTCATGTTCATTTGGTGTGAGTTCAGGTATAAGTGATAGATGTGAAATTTGTACAGATGCCCAGCCAAATTGAAATATTATAACAAACATTGAGTAATAAAACAATTGTGCATTTCTATCACCATAGTCACAGGGTGAAAATATAAAAGGAAACGCTCCTATTACACATATTGTACCTACAAATAAATATTAGCAGATTAACTTAATTTAGCAGTTGTACTAATTACCAAATAAGTGCCACGTTTTTCTTCTACCATAACGACAAAGCCAAAAATCATCTGTTTGGTCTGAATGGAAACCAACAAATGGGGTTGCTACAGCATCTGCAACCTACATAATTTCAATGACAAAACCTATCTTAAATGCTTAACTAAATACCTGACCAATTAACAATACTAAACCAGCATCTGAATTTGAAAATTCTAATACCAAATGAAAAAAAACTAACAAGTACGTAAACCACATAGAGGCACAAACATCATTAAGAACATGTCCAACACCATACGCAATTTGTAATTTAAAGGGTAATCTTCTGTATACTTCCGTATATTCATCACTAACTAAATACTGAGCACTTTGGTCCATTTTAATTTTTTTTCTGAAAATGTTCAGTCTTAAATACCAATAAACCTTTTTGGTAACAAAGATTAAAATATTAAGTAGGAATAAAGATATTATAAAAGCAGATAAAATTAAAATATCATATGGTCAATAATCCCTGAAATCTTTTTCTAATCCTATGAGTAATACATACATGCTATTAGTATCATTTGATCAGAAATTTTTGTTTTATCAACATATATTTGAATATTGAAGCTATACACATCATAGAAAATTACTATCGTAATAACGGGTGTTCAGAAACATTCGAAGTCAAAGTAGTCCTTGAAAATATGAAGTCATGTCTGAGATAGATTGATTTTTGACAGACAACAGTTGACATTTAATAATTATTACAAATCATATAAGTAAAGGTATACGATTTTTTGTTCAGAGCCCACTTGACTTCGAATGTTTCTGAACACCTGTAAGAATGTGAAGTTAATGGAAAATTGTTCGATTGCTTCAGAGCGCCATCTATCGTGAGGACAAAGAAACTCTTCTATGTAAACGCATTACGGTTTTAAAATTAATTATAATTTTTAACAAAAAATAGATTGCATGTCGATGCGATAATTCACATCAAGCTTTGATACAAAATAATACAAATCTGTATAAAAACAAATTTGTATCTGTATATGCATGGACACACAGTACGTATTTACCAGCTTTTGCTTCAACTACCAGACGCATGCGTTTCTGTGTAACCACTTTGTCAATGATAGATTTACGAAGCAAAAGACTGTATGAGTCGTTGAATTTTGACTTGTGGTCGAAGTTGCCTCCATATCCACTCCGTTGTTTCGTATATCCCAGGGTTATGACGTGTTTGAGTCTGATTAAATCGTGCGTTGTTGTGTTTTTTGTGCGGTCCTGTGTGTATTGTGTTTGTGTAAAGTCTGTGTGTCAGTCGCTTTTTTGCGTTTAAGTCATATGTGTTCGTTTGCTGGTCATCATCTCATTTTTTTTTTTTTTCGTTTTAGTTGTGTGTGTGTTTAATGTTTGTTATTGTAGAGTGTTATTATTGTCTGTGTTTGTTTTACGAAGTATTGTATCTGTTCTTTTGTAGCGTTTGTCGAGTTTAGTGTTATTAGCATATTGCCTAAGGCAAGTGCTAATTCGTCAACTGTGTTCGGTGTTGTTTTGTTTTGTCTTTGAGTCCAGGGATTAGTTGTTGGGGGTGGTGCTGGTATGTATTTAGGTTTGGGTGCGGTTTTGTTTGCAGGGTTGTTTGGATTGTTAGGACAGTTGATGAATGTGGATAGGTGAGACCACCGCAGTTTGCACACTTTGGTGGGGTTGTTTTTGTCTTTGTACATAAATGTGTCGAGTGTTCGTCGCCGCATTTCATGCATTTGTAGTTAATGTAACAGTTTTTTTGATGATGTCCGAATGTCTGGCATTTGTGGCATTGTATAATGTCTGTCCGTTTATTTAAGGGTTCTATTTTGATTGCAAGTCCGCAGCAGTCGCGTAAGTTGTAAATTGACTTGTACTGTCTCGTCAGTTCGATTAATGCCAGTGGTGCAGGTATGCCGTGTTTGCCGTTCATCCGTTTAATTTTTAAAGTCGGGTATCCTTGGTCAGTCAAGTCGTCTGTAATGTCAGTGTCTGTTATAAAGGTAGGAATGCCACGCATCACCACCTTTAATGTCTTTTCGCTTCTCAATTGAAAAGTGTAATATTGTATTTGTTCATTGTCTAGTGTGTGTTTGAGTTTTCGGTAGTCTTCGTCAGTTGTCGGTTCGATGTGTATTCCTGGTTTCACCATTTTGTTTTCTACTGTATTAATGTTATTTGATTTAAGTAAGTGTCGTATGTGTGTCCATTTGTCTTTTTCGGTTACTATTATTGGTGCAATTTTGTGTGGTTTTTGTGTTTTAGTGTTTGTGTTATGTGTGATGTTGGTTTTGTCACTTACCCTGGGCGAGCTAGCTGATGTTGAAGGCTGTGGAGTGAATTCGGAAGTTTCTTCTTCCATTTTTTCTTCGGTTTTGTTATCAAGAGCGTCGTATGAATTTTTTATTTCGATTGTTGAAGTTGTTTCGTCTGTTTTCGGTTTCTTCGTAAATTTCGGGTAGATGAAGTCTTCGATTTTCTTTTCCGGATGATTCATTTTCTGTTTTCTGTTGTGTTTTTCTTTTTTGGTCGGTTCGGGATCTGTTGTTTCTACTTGTATCGTCGGTTGTTCTGGGTTTATACTAAATAAACTCGGTGAAGTCCGTAGTAGCTCTTGCACGCCGCTTTCGCTGTGCGTTTGTTGTAGTAATTCAGGAGGCCAGAGTTCAACGAAGTTTGGATTTAGTTGTAGATTTGTTATCGTAATAATTCGACCGGCCATTTCTTCCGGCGTCGCTTGACGTTTTATCGTCGTAGATGATCTCAACTGCGATGTTGCGAGAACAGATATCGCAGTGAGAATGCAAAAGACTGTAGTACACTTGCGGTCATGTAGTAAGTTTTGTCCTATCCGAAGACAACAGATAACCTCTTGCCATCTGACGGACAAAACCGACCACGCCGGTGCAAAGTGTTCTTCTCGAATAGCAAAGCTATTACTGATAAAGAAGAAAAATACGCATATTACTGTGAGTCCATTAACTCGTCGCCAGGTGGCGTAGTATAGCAAAAAATAGATTGCATGTCGATGCGATAATTCACATCAAGCTTTGATACAAAATAATACAAATCTGTATAAAAACAAATTTGTATCTGTATATGCATGGACACACAGTACGTATTTACCAGCTTTTGCTTCAACTACCAGACGCATGCGTTTCTGTGTAACCACTTTGTCAATGATAGATTTACGAAGCAAAAGACTGTAGTACACTTGCGGTCATGGAGTAAGTTTTGTCCTATCCGAAGACAACAGATAACCTCTTGCCATCTGACGGACAAAACCGACCACGCTGGTGCAAAGTGTTCTTCTCGAATAGCAAAGCTATTACTAAGTAATAGCTATTACTAAGTAGGTAATAGCTTTGCTATTCGAGAAGAACACTTTGCACCGGCGTGGTCGGTTTTGTCCGTCAGAATAGCAAAGCTATTACTAAGTAATAGCTTTGCTATTCGAGAAGAACACTTTGCACCGGCGTGGTCGGTTTTGTCCGTCAGATGGCAAGAGGTTATCTGTTGTCTTCGGATAGGACAAAACTTACTACATGACCGCAAGTGTACTACAGTCTTTTGCTTCGTAAATCTATCATTGACAAAGTGGTTACACAGAAACGCATGCGTCTGGTAGTTGAAGCAAAAGCTGGTAAATACGTACTGTGTGTCCATGCATATACAGATACAAATTTGTTTTTATACAGATTTGTATTATTTTGTATCAAAGCTTGATGTGAATTATCGCATCGACATGCAATCTATTTTTTGCTATACTACGCCACCTGGCGACGAGTTAATGGACTCACAGTAATATGCGTATTTTTCTTCTTTATCAGTAATAGCTTTGCTATTCGAGAAGAACACTTTGCACCGGCGTGGTCGGTTTTGTCCGTCAGATGGCAAGAGGCCAAGAGGTTATCAGTTGTCTTCGGATAGGACAAAACTTACTCCATGACCGCAAGTGTACTACAGTCTTTTGCTTCGTAAATCTATCATTGACAAAGTGGTTACACAGAAACGCATGCGTCTGGTAGTTGAAGCAAAAGCTGGTAAATACGTACTGTGTGTCCATGCATATACAGATACAAATTTGTTTTTATACAGATTTGTATTATTTTTAACGTTAATTTGCTTATGATTTAAAAAGAAATTACCAAAGATTAAATCATAAGTAGAGTGGACCAATTCGGAGCGAAAGCAGAGGCGTGACTAACGAATTGGTTCCCGCATGCGAAACATTATTAATATCTAGAGATATACTATCACGAACGGTGCTGTTATTATGTTAGATACAAAAAAAATGTAAAACGGTTTTTCTAGATTATGAAACGTTCTCGATGATACGTATAACAAATAAAATCTAAAATGTATGTAATTAGATGATTAAAAAAAACTTACCGTCTTATGCGTTTTCCGTGACTTGAAATTCTGGAGAAGCGCGATGAAATATTGTTAACATAAGGTGCGTCTCCAAAGTTATTTCTCATCATTGTACACAAATCAAATAAGAACACTTCGTATTTTGTATCGGCACCAGTGTCTCTATCTTTATGTCTTGCGCTATGCACGTGGTGTTGCAAATTTAATTTTGTTAAATGGTTTATATATATATTGCACACTAAACATTTTACATTTACCCCATTGTAAGATAAACTAGGATGGTTCTCAATAAACCTATTGAGTAACTTTGATGATAGCGGTTTTTTTACTGTACGCTCCTTCAACATTATTAAATACACAGAATACACTTTCCTGCTGCTATTATACGTGTACACACGATGACCGTGAACAACATACTAAGTAATCGTATGTGCGATGGGGCACGCGGGAACTAATTCGTTAGTCACGCCTCTGCTTTCGCTCCGAATTGGTCCACTCTAATCATAAGCAAAGAATTCAGCATAATTAATCATCTACTTCGAAATAAACAACGAAAATGAAATTAGAATATCAGTTAAACAATTTTATTCAAACCATCTCAAATTACAAGAAAATAAAACTAAATTTGCGATTTTAACAAGGACCTAATGGTGTATCTACTAACATTACAAAACTATTATACTAAATTTATTAAGTAATAAATAAGTAGTAGTAGTAGTTTGTAAGCTATATAGTTTACTAATGAAGACACAAGACAAATACGAAATGTAATTAAGTAAACACTCAACAAATTTCATGCACAACAAAAATAGTATCGATACAAATAAATAAATAATTGGTTGAAACATTTTATGTATGTCTTGTTGATCTGTAATATTGAAGTACATCCTTCTGCATGATATCATACACAAGACATTTAACTTCACTTTCTTTTCCAATTAGTAAATGATTTAATCTTTTAATATAATTAGCGCTTATAATTATAGAGCTTTTTAAAAAAAATTGTACTCCAGGTATGCACTAACCAATTCTACTACTACAGAGACTGGATTTCGAGTCACAAGAGTTCATCTTCTAACAGAAAGATGACATACAAATTTTTCTAAATATCTATTTAAAAACACTTGGCATAAGAAGAAAGCATTTATATTTAAATTTATGTCATACATTTATTTTCGTTGGGAGAATGTATCCGTTTGGTTTCACATATTTCTTATTAGCTAAAAGTAATGATTCTGGCATCATAGGTGTGATAGGTTGTTCCACAAAACTGAATGAGGTTGATGGCTCTGTTTCCATAGCTGTTGCAGTTGGCTCAACATGTTCATACAGTGTCTTACACACTTTTTCCATATGGAAAAATATAAAAATTATAAAAATCTATAAGATAGATAAGGATAAAATTAAGTATTTGAATTTCTAGCTTACCAGTATGTAGTAATAAATCGGTTTTGGGTAATGTTTTTTTCCCTGGACTTCCTGTCTCTTCTACAGAAGTATATGATATTCCCCACATTTCAGGAATACTGGGTTGTATGAGATTTTTATTAATTTGTTGTTGACACTGAGGCAAATCCAGGATTTCAAAGCCCCAAGAGTTTGGAATTAAAACAGGACAACATGACAAAACTACCAGATAAAATGTATTTGATATATCACTTGAGGAATATTGATGTATTTTATAGTATACTTCAAATTAAATTTAATTGGTTCGATGCCATTTTGAAAGTATTAAAGGGTTGGAATAATGTTAAATGGGAAGTATCAAGTATATAATTCGAAACATTAAGCTAAGTAGGACAGTTCTATTTTAGTTCGCGTCCATAGATTCGAGATGGGGCTACACGCTGTCTCAATTGTTTATCATTAAGTTGTACTAACGGGTGTTCAGAAACATTCGAAGTCAAGTGGGCTCTGAACAAAAAATCGTATATCTTTACTTAAGTACCTGACGGACTATAAATATGGGCCTTTAAATGTCAACTGTTGTCTGTCAAAAATCAATCTATCTCAGACATGACTTCATATTTTCAAGGACTACTTTGACTTCGAATGTTTCTGAACACCCGTTATATTTAAGGAAAAAACTTAAAAAAGGTATGTAACCCCTTACCACAATTATTGTGGTAAGGGATTATGAACCTTTTTTAACTTTTTACTTAACCACAATCTGCAAAGAAAGACTTTTTATAACGGGTGTTCAGAAACATTCGAAGTCAAAGTAGGCCTTGAAAATATGAAGTCATGTCTGAGATAGATTGATACATTTACTTAATACAATTTTATAGGTTATCAAATTAGTATATTAATACATATAGCAAACGCCAATTAAGTTGGCGCGCAGAGGGGGTGCGCAGAAGTCGTGTTTAAAAACGTCCACCCCCACTACTCAAGTAATTGTCAGAATACATTTGTCATTGACGTTTGACGGAACATAATGTCTTTGCTAGGGCATCATAAAGTGATACACGCCCAGAGGTTAGAATTATCTGACATTTGATGTAAAACCAAATACAAATCTCCCCACTACTTTTAATCCTGCGCGAACTTACCCCTCCTCGCGCCAACTTAATTGGCGTTTGCTATACTTAAGTAAAGATATACGATTTTTTGTTGAGAGCCCACTTGACTTCGAATGTTTCTGAACACCCGTTATTTATGGAATTTGAATGTAATGGCACTTTATAATTTCGCCCCCCATTACTGATGTAACTGTTCTCCCAGTCGCAAAAGCGCTATCTTATGCATTTCAACTAATCAGATAACCAATAACTTGACACATTTGTATTGTTAATGGCGTTGGTTTCGTTTGGTTATGTTCAGTTTGTTCTTCAGGTTTGTGGTGGTTTTATCGTTGTTTTGTACATTTATTTGATAGGTTCATCATCATTTAGTAAATAGTTTAGTATAGTATATTTAATAAGTAATCTAGTGTAGTTGGATGTAAAAGAATTATAAAAATTGTAGCGTGATGGTTAGTGCCCAATTGTGGAAGAACACGAAAACTTCACCGTTTTCCTACGCATATGGAGGTAAATGCGATATGTCTCGAATGATAGAAAGTATTAAATATTTTTAGTTATTCCTTAATTAAAATGAATATCATAATGAAGTGCTTAATATACTGAAGTACACATTTTCAGATAATGGAATGGTGGCTTGCGATAATTAATGGTTTGGATCTGTTGTAAAAATATGTCAATTTGGCTAGATACATACAGAATATGTTGGAACTTTTTTACCAAAGATGGAAAATTTACAGAATAGCATAAGAGGACTTAACTTAAAACAAACTGCATTATCACCTATAAATTTGCCAAGTGAAGTATTATTAGAATTTGTCTAGTATATAATAAAAATTCATACATGAATGTAATTATGTAATAGAAGCAAAAGTATGTTTTCGTTGAAATCTGAGGAGTAAATATGTAAATTAATTAAAAATATTTGCAAAGAATTTGTAATAAAAATCCTTTAAGTACCAAGTACTATTTATGTAGAATTATATGAAAAAATTGTACAAATAATATGTTCAAGTTTACGGCAATTATGTACACAAAATGATGTAAAACAGTTATTGAGAAAAGCCACAATCAAATTTATTTATTTTATTATTTGTATCTGTGTGTATATTTGCTATATTAATAGATTTAATTTTAGATTTTTATATACAATGTTGGGTAAAGAACGTAAATAAAATATTAAAAGGTGTAGACCTGTAGATTTAAGAAATGTAAACGACGTTATTAAAGGAAAAGTCTTTCTTAAAATATTAAAAATATAGAAAATTAAGATATCGAAATTAAAAAAATTATTAAGAATGTTTACTAAGAATTTTTAATAAATATGCTTTATGTTTAACATTGTATTTTTTCTCTATGCTGTATAACAGTGATTTAAAACTTCAAGCCCATATTCGTATATAAAAACATATTCTTGGATGGAGTTCAATACTATAGAACAAGTAATTATAAATAAATATTTTAAAATGATTTGTTGTCACATTCAAAATTGAGAAGGAAGTTGTCGAATGTACATTACTCTTGCTTGTATAAGTAAACAATGTTAAAGCGATATTCGACAACGTTCTTTCTCGATTTTGAAGGTGTCCTAATTTAGCGGTCAAATTTACATTTAAGTGAACATTTAAAACTATCGCCAAATGTTACTACTAGCGCCAGGGTCGGCAGGGAGAGCAATCAGAAAGTTTGACGCATGCGCAAAACTTGCTATGGAAAATTATTTTTTACGAGTCACCAATTATTAATATATTATATGGAAAATTTAAGAGTCACCAATTAATATATTATCTATGATGGGTGGGATGGTTGTTGTGTGGTTGGGATCCATTCCGTAGTAGTAAACAAGTTTATCATCGTAGAAAATATAGGTATTAATTACATATCATAATATACTAAATAAATTATGATTAATGGTTCCTGACACATATTTGTTTTAGTAACTCGTAGAATGTAGTGTACATTATAGTTTCATATATTAATCTAAATTTAATTTATAATTGAGTATTAGAATTGACCTTTGAAAGTTTATTAAAAGATGTTTATCAGAAATTTAAATGGTTGTGGTAACACAATATCGAAAATAGTACGGAATTACCATAAGCATGCAGTACATGCTGATTATATGTATATTCAAAGAAGTAAACTACCAACTATGCATTTTCAACCATCATTACCACGTCTTCCTATACCAAAGCTAGAATTAACATGTGAAAGATATTTAGCTGCCCAAAGGCCTTTACTCATAGATGAGTATTATAGAAAAACAGAAGATAATGTACTTCATTTTAGAGACAATTTAGGAGCAGAGTTACAAAAACTGTTAAAAGAAAATGATAAAAAAAATAAGTACACGAGCTACATATCTCAGCCATGGTTTGATATGTATTTAAAACTTCGAAAACCTCTACCTTTGAATTTTAATCCAGCAATAGTCTTTCAAAATCATAAAGAACCACAGTATAATAATCAACTAATAAGGACGTCCAACTTGTTGATTAATTCATTGAGATTTTACAAATCCTTAAAAGCAAATATATTAGAGCCTGAAGTGTTCCATCTCAATCCCAAGAAAAGTAATAATGCAAGGTTTCGAATGATTTGTTCGAATATACCATCATCATTTTCATGGTACGCAGCCTTTTTGTTGAAAGCATATCCTTTAGATATGAGTCAGTATCCAAATTTATTTAACAGTACAAGAATTCCAGAAATTGATAAAGACCGGTTTTTTACAAACCCAGATGCTAAGCATGTTCTTATACAACATAAAGGTCATTTTTATACTTTCGATGTACTTGATGAAACTGGAAATATTTTGCAACCTGATAGAATATTAGCACAATTACATTATATTCTAAATGATAATGTTAAACCTGCAAAATATCCAATAGGAATTTTAACTACTTTAGAACGAAATAGATGGGCTACTTTAAGACATAAATTGCAGTCTTTAGGAAATGAAGAAAATTTAAAAATCATAGATAGTGCTTTATTTAACATTTGTTTGGATGATGATGTAATTGATGGTGATTTGTATAAATTAGCAAAAATATTTTTACATGGAGATGGAAAAAATAGGTAAGAATTTCTTATTTTTAAAGAATTATGGATTGATTTTTAAATCATATAAATTTATTATAGGTGGTTTGATAAGTCATTTTCTTTGCTTGTAACTAAAGATGGTTTTGCTGGTGTAAATTTTGAACATTCCTGGGGTGATGGTGTTGCAGTTTTAAGATACTTTGAGGATATTTACAAAGATACAATACATAAGCCATTTATTCATCCTGATACAAAGCCATACCATCATGATCTTGACAAAGTGCAAAGATTAGGTATATTTAATTAATTTGTTTAGACAGTAGGTCGAAACATAATAAAGTATGTTTCAAATAATTCAAGGAATTTATTTTTGCCATCAATTTTGAACTTTTCATTGTTCCATCATATTCTTTTTACTTTCTGAGTTTAATTCTATTAAATCCATCTCACTAGGAGTTTGCAAAAAGCAATTAATTAGAAATTTACATTTTGTATTGGTGATGTGGAGTACTAGAATGTTTTTTTTTTATTTCAAATTGTTCTTTTTAGATGAAATAAATAAATTGCCATGAAAATTGAAATAAATTGTATATAAATAATATTTATTGACTAACGATGTTTAATAACACAATTTGATTTGTTTAATAAAACAATACTTATTTATGTATCAACCAAATGTTTGAATATAATTTGATGGTTTTGATGAAAAATATTAAAATTTTGCTGCTATAGATATCAAATTAGATCACTTGTTAAAAAGTGAAATAGATAAAGCAATACTAGAATACAAAGGGATATGTGATTCTTTGGACATAAATTTCACTGAATTGCATGGTATTGGTAAAACAGTTTGCAAAAAGTATGGTATTAGTCCAGATGCTGTGATGCAAATGAGTTTTCAGGTTTGAAATAGCATTAAACATAATATTACAATGCGAATAATTGTTATTGCAGGCATCATATTATAAATTGCATGGTTGTTTTGTGCCTTCTTATGAATCATGTAGTACTGCAGCATTTAAACATGGAAGAACAGAAACAATTCGTCCTTGTACTATGGCCACAAGAGTAAAAATAATATTTGGTTTAACAATTGTAATATAATTGATTATTTTGTAGGCTTTAAGTATTGGAATGTATAAAGAGAAAAGATCACGCTCAGAAATTAAAGCTTTAGTATCCGAGTGTTCGAAAGTGCATACACAGTTAACAAGAGAGGCTGCAATGGGACAAGGATTTGACAGGCATTTGTATGCTTTGGAATTGCTTGCATATAAACTTGAGAAGCATGATAATATATTCGATGACCCAGCGTATAAAGCTTTACAAAATAATATTATTTCAACAAGTACTTTATCATCACCTGCTGTAAGAGCAGGCGGATTTGGACCTGTTGTAAAAAATGGGTTAGGAATTGGGTATCAGAGTGTAAATAATATGCATTTCATTTATTTTTAATTTTTTTTGAATTCCAGCTATGTTATTAAAGATGAATACATTGGTACATTGGTGACTACATATCCAGATCAGAATGGACAAGATTTTATAAATGCATTAAATGAGACTATTGACAATATTATACATGCTTTACATACACATACAAAGTGACATTCTTCTTCAATAAAATTGCCTTGTAGTGTAATTTTCAAAAATATATTTTTCTAGCATTTATATGTGATAACTTTTATAACTTATACATTTTAACAATAGATTTACTCAAAAGGATTTAGGTTATAAAAATATTGTTTTCTTATTACACAATAAAATCTTTATTTAGACGGTTTTACACACAAAAAAAAATTCATTAATTTATTCATAAATTCATCCATTACATGATCAAGTATTTTATGGAAGTTATCCAGTTAACGCCAACCATAAAATAGTGACTTTTTTTACTACCATTACTTACATTTAAATCACTTTATGTTGCCAATAACTTTAAAGTCGAAATGTAACCAGAATTCCCCCAAAAATTGATGATTAACTTCAAGGCCACAAAATTCATGAATCTCTTTGAGCGTGTAAAGTCGCCTTTATGTAATAAATTATTATTCACAAATAAACAAGTGCCACTCTTACATATGAAAAACGTCTCTTACCAGCCGATCTCTGAAAGTGTTACATAATGATACTGCATTAAATCTTGAGTTAGGGTTTGATTAATAAAACACTTGATAATTAAGAATAACTAACAGCATTTATATTTTTGTCTACGATGTTTATTTCACGACGGTCACTGATCGTCTCGTCCTGCCTTTGAGTGTTTATATACTCATCGCTGTTTATACATTAATCCGTGTTTAGAATATTCTCATGATAGTTGGATAGTCTCATGACTCATCACAATACCATACAAGCGCTTCCAGAGGCTGCACCAAAAAAAACTGCCACATCCATAACATTAAGGTCTTAAACAAGTCGAAGTATTTTATTTCATTCATAAAATGCAATATATTCATATCAAGGGGGGTCTATTGTGTGCTGTTTACGTAAGACGACCTTTCATCTCTCTCCAATGTGGGGCGATGCTGTTCAAGAAACTGCAAGAGAAGCTATAACATATATTTAAAAAAATGGTAATTGCCAGATACAATTTAACCATTGGTGGGATGGATCGGGTGGATTAACATCTTGCTATTATCCAATAATTAACAAAATATGCAAGAAATAATATAAGAATATTTGTTCTGTTTACTATAGGTTGCCATATGGAAGCGCTTGTATATTATACATAAAGCGTGGCGGAAACTTTGTACACACAGATTTTCGAATGCAGTTAATAGAAAAATTATTTGAAAATCATGTACTTGAAGCATCTACATCAAGAGGATAGTGATCTATATCAAAATCCATTCCATCAACTGAACGCTACTTTCTAAATTGCGTACCTTTAACTTCTAAAAAAACATGGCGCTTAAATTTTAGATATGTACAAAAAAAACTTGCCAAAGGGAAGGTCAGGAGTGTAAGCCCGTTGCCAGTATATAGTGTGATGTTGGACTATGCATAGTAGTATTCTGTTTTACGATATATCACGTTATGTGTAACTTGTTAACTTCTTGTTAACTGTGGGGCGACGCTGTTCAAGAAACTGCAAGAGAAGATATAACATATATTTAAAAAAATGGTAATTGCCAGATACAATTTAACCATTGGTGGGATGGATCGGGTGGATTAACATCTTGCTGATTATCCAATAATTAACAAAATATGCAAGAAATAATATAAGAATATTTGTTCTGTTTACTATAGGTTGCCATATGGAAGCGCTTGTATATTATACATAAAGCGTGGCGGAAACTTTGTACACACAGATTTTCGAATGCAGTTAATAGAAAAATTATTTGAAAATCATGTACCTGTGTAACTAACTGTGTACTTGTGTAACTAGTAGAAGTTATTTTTCTATATTTTTACATTTATATTCTTCAGTAACATCTCTAAAACTAATTTCTTGTTTTTGTATCTTTTGTAATTTAAATAAAATTACATGAACACTTTTGTTTATCAGTTACAGTTAAGTGAGCATCATAAAAATAAATGATAAAGCGACTCGTAAACTAAAACTTTAAATACACATTTTTTGGTTGTGTTAGAATTTTTTGTTTTTATTATAATTGAAATACTGGAATAAAAGTATGACTTATTTTTGATATACTCTTTCAATACTTCACTGTGTCATTAAATAATTAATGACTAAATACTATCATTTTCGGCCGACTTACGTAGGCGTGGACAAGCGAGAGATTCGGGAGACTCACTTTGCCAGCAGTTCGTATGCTATCTGTATGTAGTACATGAAGACAAATATCATGGTGTGAAGTTGTTTATAGACGTATTTACGTATAGGTGTAATTCGAACGGAAAGTATTTTTCTAAATAACGCGCATTTTATTTCAGTAAAGTCATCATAGTGACGTCACTGTATGCCTACCTAAGTGGCAGTATTTACTAATGACTAGATTAGAATTGCGATATTTCGCCCGTACAACAGAATCGGACTAGGCGTCTCTTTTACGGCTTTGGAATTCAAATATGCGAAGAAGAAATAAAACGCTAAACAGCTACAGTCGGTTTGTTTTATTTAGTCGAGAAAGATGAACGCACATTAGATATTATTAGGGACCGGACACCAGAGGCCGATGACTCAACGCCCACGGGCGTACTATTGAAAATTTGTATTTTTAAAGAGTTTTTAATTTTACTTATATAATTGGAAAGCAAATGGTGGTGATCTATAAAATACGAAATACATTTTTATTTGTTTATTTTGTAGTTCAAGTTGAGTAAAGGAGTATTAATATTAACTAGCAATACTTTCTCAAGATACTCTTCTGTAAAATTTGTTTTCTTTGAATGAAATACATCCTTGTAGATAGAAAACGTCCTTTCTACATCACAGCTAGTTATAGGTGCGTAGTGGAAATATTCTTTTATTTCAGCGTATTTAGCAGTGAGATTTTGAGGCATTGCCCCCATACACAATTGCCGCAATGTTATTAAATCTGGATTTCTATTAAAAACTGCATCTAACTTTTGTCGAAAGCCACATCCGAAGTCACTTGGAATATTTTTCAAATTATTAATAGCCACATCTAATGTGGTTAATCCATCATCTAATGTGAGATTTTGATTTTCTAAATAAGTGATTAGTTTTGGCAAATTTGCAAAGTGTTCCTGAAGAAAGTACAATAGATTTTTTAAATTTGGAATTTGTATTAGTTTCTTGCACTCAGAAATACTTCGAGCATCGTCATTTAAACATGTAACGAAATTTTGTAAACTATCGAAATTTTCTGCATATAAACTAGTAGCTTCCAACCATGTTCCCCATCTAGTTATTACTGGAGAGGGAGGCAGTGATAAAGATGGAAGTTTTTCTCTGTAAAGAGCTACTCTCAATAGTACTTTTCTGAAAACTTTCTTAAAAACGGATACAATTTTATCAACTTCTGGAAAGATGTGTCTGATATATTCACAGATTCCGTGGAGAGCATGTCACTGACAAATAAAAGTATTTTTTATTTGTACCAGTCGTCCGCATGAGCATTTGGAGCATATTCTTGTAAATGGTTTTAGCTACTGTTTCCGAATCAACTGTATTTATAACTTTTGTTGCTATTACATATGCGTTATATGGAAAGTTCGATGTAGTACACCAGCTACAAAATTTACCACACAGCGTCCTAATATATCGACAGTTTCGTCGGCACTAATCCATAGGTACTGATTTGAAAGATGGCTTCTAATGCGTTCTACTGCTTTCGTGTAGCACTTAGGAACATAATATTAGCGTAAGGTGGATTCACCAGGAACATTTCGACCAGTATATTTTTGGAGAAATGTTTTGAAGGTGGGATTGTTAAGTTTATTTAATGGAATATTTGCCGCCATTAAAGTTTCACAGAGTTTTTCGTTAAAATTGTCAGATTCCAACTCTCATACCTGACAACATCAAAGTCGTATTCCTACCACCAAATACTACTCCTATACTTCAACCAATGGATCAGGGTGTAATTGCTAACTTTAAGGCTTATTATTTGCGCCGCGTTTTCAAGAATCTTATCAAATATGTTGATGGTCCAAACCGGACAACTATTACAGAATTTTGGAAGCAATTTAATATATTTAATGCTATTGATAACATTATAAAATCTTGGGATGAAGTTAAGGAAACAGCCATGAACGGAGTATGGAAAAAATTATGGCCCGAATGCACTAATGATTTCGGTAGTTCATTACAAAACATTCAAGAAATTCAAAATGAAATTGTTGCTATGGCACACGAAGTCGGTATGGATGAAGTGGGCAATGAAGATGTGGCAGAAGTTCTTGGATCGGGACAGGAAAATGTTTCAAATGAAGAATTAATAGCGATGCTTGAAGGAAGCACGGATGCAGAAAATGCGGGGAGTCTTACGCATTGCGAAAGTTCTCGTATTTTGACATCGCAAAAAATTTCAAAAGCGTTTTCTTTTATCCAGGAAGCTATCGATATATTTTCGGAAAACGATCCTTCTGCAGAAAGAAGTCTTAAGGTTTCCAGAGAAATAGAAAACTCAATTCTTTGCTATAGACAATTATACAAAGATAAAAATAAATGTGCGAAGCAAACCTCATTAGTTTCTTATTTTTCTAAAAAAAAGTGTTGCAGCTCCTAATATTCAAGAATCTGTAGAATCTATTTCCGATGCCAGTTTAGATGAAGGATCATCTACTAGCTTAGGCGAGGGCTCATACAACACATCAGAATAGATATAACATTTATAATTAATAATTTTTTAATATGTAATGTTAAGTTATTATTTTAATTTTAAAATTAAATGTTCTTTTTTTAATGTAAAATTTGCTTTTTTAATGAATCTCTTATGTATTTTATTTTTAAAACGAATAAATTTCTTTTCATATCACTTTGTTATAAATGTTTTTAAAAAAAGGTTTTCGCATAACGAAAATTTTGGGTACACATCTATGTATTGTTAATACAAACTTATACTAATATGGATCTCGCTTTACGAATATTTTTTATCCCTGGAACGTATCTATTTATTTTCAGTAGAATGGCATACTACCCGCTATACGAATATTCGATATACGTCTACTTTCACAGAACGTATCCTATTCGTAAATCGGGGGATTACTGTAGTTAGATAGTTTCATCAATAAACGTTAGTACTACAAACTATATATTGGACTTTTTCCTTTTATCGTTAAGTAACTATCTTCGGGTATAAATATCATTAAAATTTACAAAATGAACCGTTCTACGGCATATATATATATTTTTGATCTATTATTGTGTTGTAATTTGTAACAATAATAATAATTAAATGTGCAAGATTCATAGTATCACACTGAGTAAGAGTGAGATAACAAGCCCTCGCAATTGCGGGTTGTATATATTTAGCATTTGCCTCACTTCGCCTTCGAACCGGGTCCCTTCCAGTTACGTATAGTATATAGTTCAATGCAGGCGCGGCTCGTGATGACGTATTTTGGTTTGCAGTACAATGATACGAGTGCCTCGTGTGTTTTCGGTGTTTACTAAGCAAACGTTACAGTTAGTACACGAGAATACACGAAGCACTCGGATCATTGTACTGCAAACCAAAATACGTCATCACGAGCCGCGCCTGGTTCAATGGCAGTTAGAAGCTTCTACAATTTCTTCCCATAATTTCCTGTAATATTTTTATTATGGATGATAGTCTTGCTAGAATGATAAACATTAGTGTATTTTAAATATCAGTAATTATTCATTTAAATAATTACTGTATATATTTCAAAGTAGGCAACATACAATTGTAATTATCTCATCTTACTACGGATATTGGGAATGGAGACAAAATAATTTACACCAACCCGTTAGGCAAAGAACCTCAAGGAATCTATTTGTTCAATATTAAATATAAATAGCGTTTTATCCTGCGTTGTTCAAATCCAATTGTTAAATTTAGCGTGTATTTATTCTCTATGTATTGTTTACGTTGCATTTTACTTAATGAAGTATTGATTTATTACATAGGCATAAAAATCGATCATGTGTCTTTCAATCGTCGTTTGACTTGAGCGTACTGTTTTTTTATTTTATAGAACAGCAATGGTCATAAAAACTACATAAAATCATGTATGTTGGATACTTTATACTATGACTCATTAAAGTTATCGATATTTTATTCCTATTATTGTACAGTTATCTTTATTAATATAACTTATCCAATTAGAAAAGAAACACAATATATTCCCCTATATTTAATTAATATATATATATATATATTCTTGTTTTTAAGTTCTTATCTAATTATGTAATAAAGGTTAATAGTAACATATGATTATTAACATCTTTTTAAACTATTTTACAAGTTATACAAGGGTTAGTGTATTTTCTGATTTTACAATATATGAAAATGTACAACTAATATTTACATAAATCAATAAACTGATTTTTCAATTTTCCTTTCTATACATCCATATCAGACTCTTATATTCACATTAGATTATAAAAATAAAGGAAATGTTAAAATAACATAAATAGAAGGTGAAAGAGTGGTATGCCGACACCAAAGTATATAATACATCTACTTCACATAAATGTCACAATTACAAATAGTGAGATACATTTTATGATTATATACAACAGGAAAAATTGTAAAATACTAACTGACTGGAATTATTTATCACCCATTGTTACTTTAGATACCTTAAAAATATAATAATTAGAACCGATTAAGTTATATAATTTTAAAATTATTACTTACCATATAAATGCCAACAATTAATCCAAACAAACCGATTGCACTACCAAAAATTTCTACAATTAAAATTTTTACAAATAAAGATGAATTAGCTGCATCAGCTAGTGCAGCACCAGATCCTACAATTCCTACCGCAATACCACAAAACAAATTTACAAAACCAACAGCTAATCCAGCACCAAACATTAAATATCCAGCCATCCAATTTTTGCCTCGAAGTGAATAATCATCATATACAACTTTCCACGTGAAATCCTGAAAATATCAACTTATTATATATTCTCATTTGGATGTTAAGCATGAAGACTCACGTCTAGATAACCAGATAATACTATTGCAGTTATTAAACCATAGATAGCTACAGCTTCACAGAAAATTACAGAAATTAAATTTTTAGTTTTGATACGTGGTGCTTTAACACCACCACCAATAATACTAACACCGGTTGTATGAATACCCCTGAAAAAATTAATATATAAATACAGACTAAAAATTATATTGATATACTATAAAAATAACATCTTTATATATTATTTAGTGACTTACGTAGCAGCACCTACAACAGACAATGCAACAGAAAGCCCAATTCCAATTGTAGCCCACATATGAGGAGATGTTTCTTCGAGAAACCTAAAAAGAAAAAATAATCAATTTATATTACAGAAATATAAACCATAACATACCATCCAAAGTTAATCCTTTCGCCTTTTCCAGTTAAAACATGATAAAGAGCTAAAAATTATGAAAAATTATTGATTTAATAAGAAGAAAAATAATTACTTACATAAAATTATTATAACTGCAGTTGCAGTACAAAGAAAAATTGATGCTAAAAGTTTCCTCATTCTATAAAACCTAGCTAGATTTCAATCACGAGACCCAGTTCTAAACTTGCCCCTATAATTTTGTTGGTGTCTTTTTTCGGCACCTGACAGGACCGTCACGTGAAAGGCGTATGTTATTTGGAGAGCTCAAATTGTCGATAACATAGATATCGGTGACAAAGTTCTGCATTTCAAATATTCCACATTTCATTAATTGAAAAAAATAATGTTGGGGTAAAAAATTTATCATCGTGGTGTAAAATATTTATTATTCCAACATTATAAACGTTCGTAATATTTGTACTATAGAAACACACAGCAAGAAACGTTAATCTATGACACTACACCTGAAAAGTGTCATATTTCCAGCTTTAGCCAATTATATTTAGAATTTCTGAAACTCAACCAATGAAAATCGAACAAATTATCGGTACTTAAATATAAACATGCATTGATATTGTAACTTATACCCCAAGAATTTCATATATTCATAATCATAACATTTATTTTAGATTTAAATGAAAATTAATTAATATATGCAAAATTAATATTTATGAGTTTAAAAACATTATATAATAAATAAAATTAGTTAATTTAGGCAAAATATAAAGAAATTATTAAAAAATATATTGCTATTACTTTGAAGGCTATATAAAACAATTAGTAATATACATACCGAAATCAAAGTTTTAATATTACCTAATAATTTTTTACAAGTTACTATTTACAAGATAAATATTAATCAACAAATAAAAAGTAAATGATACATTTTCAAAAGACAATTGAAGTATAGGACTATGGGCTTCTTTTCATCTTTAAAGGTTACCATCGCCCATACTTCCTTTTGATGTCTAAAAATGGAGCTATTAAAAGTTTTGCTACAATTAAATCGCAACAAAATACCAAATATATTCCAACGATTAAGCCAAATAGACCTATAGCACTGCCGAAAATTTCGACTATCAAAATTTTAACAAATAAGCTAGAATTAGCTGCATCGGCAATGGCAGCACCAGACCCAACAACGCCTACGCACAAACCGCAAAATAGGTTCACTAATCCAACTGTTAAACCAGCTCCGAAAATCATGTAGCCTCCCATCCAGTTGGTTGCTCTTATTGCTGGGTAATCTATAACTCTATCTGGGGTAAATTCCTAAAGAAAGTAAACTCCATAAGTTCAAAAAAACATTAGAAATATTCATTAAACTGTATTGTATTCATGTTAAAAAGAGCTGTTATAAAATACACCAAATAATTCAATTGTATCCAGTTGATTTCCTAGTAATATAGTTTACGATAATTGCTTACATTTAATAGATTTGGAGTTATTTATTTGGAGAATAATCATGTATAACAGAGAGTGAAATTTTTGATGATAATTATCTAGATAATTCGGTGTACTATGTAATGGTAGCATTTAATTTATCGTCAATTATATGTTTACAATCTTTTTCTATTAAATGGTATTTATAAAGAAATTTATTGAAAAATAATTGGTTTTTGAACGTACATTAAGAATACCAGTTAAAACTATAGAGGTAATAAGACCATAAATAGCAACGGCTTCGCAAAAGATGACAGAAATCAGATTTTTTGTTTTGATACGTGGTGCTTTAACGCCAGCTCCAACAATACTGACACCAGTTGTAAAAATACCTCTAAAATTTAAATAGAAAAATAAATATGTTATTAAAATTATTGTATTTCATATTACCCCGCTGCACCAACTACTGATAACGCAACTGACAAACCAATACCAGTTAGGGCCCACATATATGGTGAAGTCTCTTCTAAAAACCTATATAAACATTAACATAATTTTAGTAAAAAAGAACTTTTGCACAATCACTAAAATTTAAGGTCGTCGATTGTAGCAGGAGAATAGTTAATTCGTATATATTTACAAAGAATATGCACTAGCTCTTTAATTAATATTAACAATGCCGAAAATACCAAAAATCATATTTTTAAGACTGATAATATATGTATATTCGCTATTAGTAAGAATATGTATAAGGTTTCTTATTTATTTTATTGGCCATATAATCATACTAAATAAAAATATTTTGCGACTTGCGAAGTGTATAGTTTCAGATAGTTTAGTTCCTAGGAATGCATTAATTAACGAATAGAACAATTGATGAGTTTAGTTATACAAAAATTTTCATATAAAATATTATTAAAAACATAATTTCTTGTTCCGTTACAGTTTATGTATAACAAACTTGACAAAGACTAATAATTAATAAAAGTCGAAACGTCGTTTTCATAAATAAAATTGTTTGATTTCAAAACCAAAAAAATATTTTTATTTAGTATATATATATATATATATATATATATATATATATATATATATATACCTATATATACATATAATTATTTCGTGACCTTGGTATGATATGGTAAATTCAATCAGTTGGCGATTTAAGGTCTGGCTTTACTTTAAAAAATATATATTTAAAACAACCCTACATGTTTCGGCAATGATGCCTTTATAAAGGCATCATTGCCGAAACATGTAGGGTTGTTTTAAATATATATTCTTTAAAGTAAAGCCAGACCTTAAATCACCAACTGAATTATCTTTTTGTGTTAGTTTTCGTGTTCTATAAACACTTGTTCCGTAATTAGTTACAAGATGCTAACAAATACTTGAAAGTTATAGAATAAATCACAAAAACTGAATGCATTATTCCATTTCAATTCCATTACTTGTGTCTATTTTGTGATAAAACGTATCATTTCGTAGCCTGCATTGTTTCTCAATATATTTCCTCTCCTTCTTGCTCACCCAGTATAAAAGAGCAAAGATGTTTTCCACGCGTAAAAACACGTTCTTTTATTTCAGGATTTGCAAAATTTCTAAATTACAAATTTGTGTTCCTTCCTTTTATTTAATGAACTAAAAACATTTAATTAATAAATTAATTTTATTTTATGAAATTTGTTTCCTTTGGTTTCAGAGTATATACTATGTTTTAAATAATACCAATTAAAAAGCATTGGTTTTATAGAGTGAGAGAGAAGATGAAGACATTTTAAGAAAGTGTAATAAAAAATTTATAGAAATGCAGCTACTTTTAGCTGCGGTAATAAATAATTGATCATACAGCTCCTATCTGTTCTTTTTACTTTCACTAGTCGATGAACGGCAAGATTCATTTGGTAACTTAAGATTGTCAGCCTATTAGTTTAGTTACGATACTGTTTAACCTTCCATTAGACGCGTATCACCTATCAGGTGCATGCCGGCACATCATCGCTTATTTCAAATAAACGGGTGGAGGTAAGAAGGTTGCATATTTTCTACCTTCCTAAGTGTTTTCGTTCTAACGAACAGTTGAATAAGTCATATCTCTCTGTCGGTGAAAGAATAACACCTCACAGGTGATTGCGACAATCGACGTAAGTTTTTTTCTTTTATCATACGACTGTTTTCTTTTCTTAAGCTTGTTGGTTGTTGCTATTACAATTATCTGTTAAATTTTCGTTTATCAAAATTTATAATTTACACCCAAAACGTACTTGTCACCCGTGAGGTGCTCGCGATTGTATTTGTTATAATTTTGTTTTAGAAACACTATGGCTTCCAACAAACAGAGGTTTAATATAGAAAATGAAGAAGACATTGCTGCAATTTATAAGATACTATTTGATGACGAATCAGACAACCAAGACGAATTAGATGTGCCCGATGAGTCCGATCTTGAAGACGAGGACTAGGTTGAAACTAGAGAAGAAAATTCAGATACCGAGTAAAGTAATGAAGAATGTGACTCTGAAGAATCAGACTGTGAAAATTATCTAGCTTATCGACGACAAAGAGGCAAAGATATTGACTGCATGTCATGGAGAAAATTACCGTTTTCTGCAAGAAGAAAGTTGGGAAAACAAAATCTGTTGCTACACCTTCCAGGAGTAATCGGTACCGCAAAGGATGCCAAAACAATCTCTAGTAGCTGGTATTGCTTTATGAACGATTCAATATTAGATCAGATAGTAAAGTATACCAACCAATATATCGAATTTATATCATCAGAATATTCTAGAAGTCGAGATGCTCGTAAAACAGACTTGATTGAGATTAAGGCATTTATTGGTTTATTATATTTAGCTGGCGTTTACAAAAGCGCTCGCCTGCACCTTGAAGATTTATGGGCCTCAAACGGTGATGGTATTGAGATCTTCAGGCTAACAATGAGTTTATCTCGATTCCGATTCATAATGAGATGCCTGAGGTTTGACCACCGAGTGACTAGACCAGAACGAAAACAGCTAGATAGACTTTGTCCTGTAAGAGAAATCTTTGGAAAATTTGTTGAGAATTGTAAGAAGTCCTACTCTGTAGGAGAAAACCTTGTGATTGATGAGAAATTAGAGGCGTTTCGTGGCAAGTGCATATTTCGTCAATATCTGTCGTCAAAACCTGCAAAATATGGAGTTAAAATTTTTGCATTAGTAGACTCAAGGATACTTTATACGTCTAATTTGGAGATGTATGCAGGTGAGCAGCCACAAGGAGCATTTTCACTGAGTAATAAAACTACTGATGTTGTAAAACGACTAACTGCACCAATTACCAAAACAGGTCGTAACATTACCGCCGATAATTGGTTTAGTGACGTTACTTTGCTGAAAGATTTAGCAGATACCAAATTATCTTTTGTAGGAACATTAAAAAAAAATAAATGGCAAATTCCACAGCAGTTCAAAAATGTAAAGCATCGTGATGAAAAGTCTAGCGTTTTTGCTTTTAGACAAGAGAGAACAATGGTCTCTTATGTTCCTAAAAAAGGAAAAAATGTAATTTTAATTTCTAGTCTTCACTTTGATGCTGCAATAGATGAGGAGTCCGGTAACCACAATAAACCGGAAATCATATCATTTTATAACCGGACAAAAGGAGGTGTAGACACCGTTGATAAGTTATGTGCAACATACAACGTTGCTCGAGGTACTAGACGATGGCCCATGGTCATCTTCTTTGCAATGTTAAATGTTGCTGGGATAAATGCGCAAATCGTATTTGCAGGAAATGGCGGAGTTATAAAGAATCGGCGAATGTTTTTACGTCAACTTGCAAAAGATCTAGTGCATGATGATTCAGCGTGTCTCCAATAAGAAGCTTCCCACGTCCCTGCACAGTAGATTATTAGAAGTAACAACTCCATCTACATCCAAAATTCCCGAAAATGACGAAAATATCAGGAAAAGAAAATTATGGGCGCCATGCCAAAAGGACAAGCAAAGAAAAAACACAAAATACTGCTGTAGAAAATGTGGCCAATATTTTGCCTTGGACATGTCATTACTTGCAATTCGTGTCATGATCAGTTTTCGTAAAGAAAATGTTAATTTTGGAAAGAAGTACAGTTTATAAAATATACAGCTTTTGTAAAGTGTATTTAAAACAATAAAACACTTAATTATCTTTTTTCCTTCTGTGTTCTGAGTAAAAGAATTATTATTGTTTATTTTTTCGTTGTTTTATTTTTATTTTTAAATTAATAAATGTGTTCGTTTAAATGTGCATACTTGTTTTCTGCACCTTAACGTAATAGAATACAAAAATATCAGTTTTAGATTATCTAACTTATCGTTGCACCTTCCAGGTGATACGCGACAACTCATGTTATAAAATAGGACGCGTCTAAGGGAAGGTTAATGAAGGTCTAACAAGTTACAAGTTTCATATACGACAAGACACCGTGTATATGTATTTTACAACCCGAGTACGTTATTGTGTTGCCGCAAATTTTTTGAGTCAGCCTGAATTATAAAACGGTGAGCGAGCAGCACTGAGAAAAATACGGCATCTTGGGATATTGTATTCAACTTTTGAGTATTTGTTCTGAACGTAGATTACCTTCCGTCCTTCTTATATTTCGACCAAATTTAAATAATTGCATCGTTGATACTACTACAAATAAGAACTACGTTCAGTACGTTCGCATAATTTTTGCTCGTAACGAGTCAAAACTCTTTCTTTCTTATTTTAAACAATAAAATTTTCGATGATCGTTTTCAATAAAATTTAGAAAATTCTAAACACAAAATACGATATTCGAACTCTACTTATACGAATATCTAGGAAACAAATAAAACTTTTAAGTCATATGAATTTTGTTGTCTTTGCAAATCATGTGATCGTTCGTAGGCGATCTATATTTTGAAATTAATAAAATATTTTAAGGAACTTACCATCCTATACTAACTTGCTCTCCTTTACCAGTTAGCATATAATATAAACCTGTTGGAATAAATGAAATTGAAAACTAATTCAGGTCACATGTTTCAAAATACACCCAAATATTAAAGGCACTTTTTCCAATTAAAACGGCTTAACTCACCGAAAATTATGGCGGCTGCAGTAACAAGGCCGGTGAATGTGTACACTAAATAAACCCGCATTTTGAAAATTTCTTATTTTACCACTTACAATAGCAACTATTTTTTGTTAGTATATCTTAAAGCTATTGAGAGGAGTGAAAATTATCTTATTCCATTACTGTCTTGATTGTATATACGTAAGAATGAGGAAAGAGAGATAAGGTTTATCAATGATAGATAAGATTAAAAATCATATAAAATTTTATTTATTAACTTTGAAAATACAATTCTCATTAGAATTTTTATAAATAGTAAATAATAATTTTTATCTTTCCGTTCCACTTTCTATTCTTTTTTTTTAAATATCTTATGTCTGAAATGGGTAAAAGCATACATTATCTGTATTAATCAAGTAGTATTTTCTGTTTTTTCTTATAATGAAGGCACAAACCTATAGGCAGTATCACAAGTAAAAAAGTGCATAGCACCGAAAAAAATAATAAATACTTATAATTATTAGAGCAAAGATCTTACAATTTACATTACAAAAAAAGTTATTTCATGAAAATTACTGTTACAAAATAAATTTGTAGAAACAGTATTTGGAATTTATTTTGTAGCAGTAAGCAATGAATTTAAATATAAATTACACGAAAACACAACAAAAACCTGGTTAAGACGGAAAATTTGCAAATCACTTTCAAACTTCTGTAAATATTCCGCCTGGACCAGAAACATCTATACAAAAAGAAAAATGCAATAATATACATTTATAAATAAAAATACACACATATTGTACAAATTTGTTTATAATAATCGTTATAAATAACGTAAAAAAAATATATTAAAAAAGAAGAAAATGTAGGGTGTTTTCATTTAAAGGCCGCTTTACATTTTGCAATTTTTATGTGCAAGTTCGTCAAATTATTTTTGTCAATCAGGTTGACCAACACATTTATCACATACAAAATTGATCATTTAAGAACTATTCTTTTAAACAACTCCTCATGTTTTCTTCAAATATTTCAAGGAGACAATTGTTTGGAAAACACGTGCTATCACAACTCAGGACAACTCACCAAATGTAGGTTACATTTGTAAAGAGAAGAGAATTTTCATGTGTTGGCTATAATAAAACACCTAGAAAACCACTAGAATTGGAGCTAGTTTGCAATAAAAATAGAACATGGTCTATTACTTGCAATGCACGAAAAATTGCAATCAGCTGGCGAAAATGGTTGGTTTGCGCATGCGTGAAAGAGAAATTGCATGCAAGAAAAATTGCAAACTGTAAAGCGGCCTTAAGACATAATATTGTTAATAACCAGTTTATAAGTATATATACTTTCTTATTAAGTAGATTTAATTGTTATCACATACATTTTTGCACAAGTTAAAAAAGAATCTGGCATGAATTCTTAGTATTCTTGCTTCTTATTAGAGGCGAAATTGGTTTATTTACATTTAATTTCTAAGATATAATCTTATGTAAGTACAATAAAAAATCAAATTATATTATTTGCTTTTCAAAATAAAAATTGAAATAAAGTAAATGAAAGGCGCAATTGATAAATTAAAATCTATCGTCGGAGTCGGTGACGTTGCATTTTCATGTCTCACTCTGTATATGCGGGTCAGAAATTGCTTCGGAACTATTTCCTAATATTTTAAAAAAAGGTATTTTCAAAATATGTCTTTATAATCTTCCTTTCTTTCTTCTTTTTACCCTATTTCTTAAATTTATAATTACTTACATGATATCGAACAAAATCGAACATATTGTAATAGGAGGTGTTTACTAATAATTTTAAACGAATGCAAAGTTTAAAATATCATAGAAAATTAATAAAGAAATTAATCCTGAATGTATGAGGCTTATATTAATAATTTGAAAAGGATATTTGTAGATGCTCTAATAATGTATGTAAAAATTGAAATATTGTTACAGTATGTTTTAAAATCCTCAAAGCGTATTTCAATAAGTTGTGTTAATGAATATTATAAGAACACCATTAAAAACGAAATAAACGAGATGGAGATGTTAAAAATACGTAAAAAGGGTAGAGAGTTGATAGAAATTAACGGAAAAATACAAAGGCTAATAAAGCGCAATTAAAGAGAATAATAACAGATGAATTTACGGCGGCATTTACGAAGGCATTATAAGAGAATAAAACTAGAGAAGAAAAATATCATAGTCAGGATCAAGTATAGTTCGACGAATTTATCTAAACTGGTATATGCATTTTGCCCGTATTTTTAGAGGACTGAGTGTTTTGTTAAGCATTAGGGTACATGAGTTATCATTACACCTGTGTCTGTGGAACGACTTCAGATATTTGGTTATCGGCAATCATCTTAAATGATAAGGAAAACCGTGAATATCTTCTCGCACAGCAAGATCCGGATTCGATCCCGAGACCACCGATATGATAAATCAGTGCATTATCACTACGCTGGTGGCCGGCAGTGTTGAATGAAGGAAAAATATAGCAAAAAAGAACCAGGGAATAGAGGAGGAATTCGGAGGTGCAAATAGTGCAAGATATAGAAATGCAAAAGGATTAGGTCCGCCGCACAGCACAACGAGGACAGCCACAGAGCTATTTGTAATATATGTTCACACTCTTTTGTGGCTAGAGAGATGTGGGAGAATACTTACATATGTTACAAATATCTCTTACGCTACGTGCAATATGTGGCGGGCGTTATAATGAGAAAAGAACCAAGACCGATAATCAGAAGGGTGACATAATGTATTTTATTGTAGCTAAGAGGTAAACTGGCAATCAAATAGTGAGATGAAATCGTAGAGAGCACAAGAACAATAAGGGATTGGAAATCAGAATGTAGAGATAGGAAAGAAGTGAAAAAAAGACATTTAGAATTACAGCGGACTCCCGCTATTCGCGGAGGTTGCGTTCCACGAAAACACGTGAAAATTGAATTCGCGAATATCGGGGTTCAATAATAATAATAGGTATGTATGTATGTACGTATAAACTACAGGTATGTATGAATGTATATAATCGACACAATCAGACATGCTCACATACATAGGAGTCAAATACGGTTTATGAACCTTTAAAGAAATAAATGAACAAGGGAAATACTGAAGCTTTAGGGGAACTATCCATACTGAACAGCGAATACGGAGCGCGGATAACGAGAAATGGCAGTAAAAACAGAATCGCGAATAAGCGAATTCGCAAATAGCGGGAGTCCACTGTATTAAATATTAAAAATATTATTTTTAATAATATAAAATATTATTAAAAATCTGGTGTGAAGAACACAAATACAGGTTCATTTTTTTTTATTTTTTTTTTTTGTGAACGTGTCCGAACATATCCCTCCCCAGAGAGACGTAGATACGTATTTCGCCTTTCTACAGGCTCATCGGTACGCCCCTGCTGGAGAAAGGATATCTTCAGACACATTCACAAAAAAGAACCACATCGCCCACATCACAGAAATTATCCAGACCGAGCGTAGAAGCAAATTCAGCGCTGCCTGTTGTCAGACAGCCGAAGTACCTCGCCCCGTCCACATAACCAATGTGAAGTAACGACGTCCTTCCAAAGGTGGCACAGCCATCTCTCTAGAAACTGCATTTTGTTTGTGTCTTCACTCATACTACGGACTAACCGCATGTGTAATGTATCAGAATAATTGAAACATACATGAGTAGGTAAACCCCACCAGTTTTGTATAATACAAAGGTATTTTTAATAATATAAAATATTATTAAAAATCTGGTGTGAAGAACATAAATACAGGTTCATGAACCTGTATGTGTTCTTCACACCAGATTTTTAATAATATTTTATATTATTAAAAATACCTCTGTATTATACAAAACTGGTGGGATTTACCTACTCATGTATGTTTCAATTATTCTAAAAGTAATGCACTTCACCAAATGAAAATCCTAAGAATTAAACAGCTTGATGACTATGATAATAGGGATAGATCTATCTCAAGGACGATCAGCGACACCGAACGTTTGGAGGAAGAAAAGCAACATGTCAAGGAAGCACTGGAGAAGAACGGTTATAGCAATAAAGAGATAAGAACGGCTCAAGGAAAGCCCAGAACGGAAACAGCCAGCCAGATGATTCTAAGAACGTAAAAGTATGTTTGAGTACTCTACCGCCATTCAACACAACTTTTCTGGGATAAACGATAAATTAACCAAGCGAGGGGTCGATAAGCTAATATGCAAGTGTGGGTCGGACAAACAGAAAGATCGACTGAACAAAGAGTCAAAGATCAGAGAAACACTCGTTGCAGGCTGATTGTTAATTCTACCATGTGAATTTTGAAGAAGCAGAAGTATTAGCTACAACGAAGAATTACCATCAAGGAATTATTGGAGAAGCTATTCAAATAGAAAGCATCCTAACTTCAACCGCTAGCACGGCTATATACTCAGTAGCACCTGTGGTGGTATTTATTTCTCGAGGCGGGCAATATTTGCTACTATGCCAAAACGCTTTAGCAGTATCGACAACGAGGTCGTTTGAGTTGGGTAAATTGACAACCTATGACTGATCATCCTAAAAATGTTGGAGTTTTCGTTCTCATGTTATGCTTATCGTGCAGTCACGTGGTTTACATGCTCATTTAAATTTCGTTTTATTATTTTAAGTTACGTTTTATTAGTACGATTGTTATTTTAAATTACATTACACATAGATGCCATTATGTTCCCAGTAAATATGATATTTATTATTATATATGATAGAAGAAGAAAGAGAAAGAAGGGAACGTACGAGGGAAGATCAGTAAGTAGCCGTGTTTGAAGACAGGTGGCGCTGCTGAGGGAAGTTGGCATTACCGTCGTGTACTACCATCTATCAGACAACACCATAATAAATTTCAGACTGATTCATAGGTTAGTTTTTATTTGGCAGCCAGTTGTATCACACGTGTTTCGTGTTTCTCGATAAAATGGAAAAAGAGCAATATCGATCCGTAATTCGCCTTTTATTTTTGGATGGAAAAACATGCGAAGAAATAAAAGCGAAGTTGGATGCTGTCTATGGGGACCCTTCACCATCTATGACAACCGTAAGATATTGGTTCAACGAATTTAAACGTGGTCGTACATCTGTTTTTGATGAGCGCCCAGGCCGCCCGGCAGACGTGGTTACCGAGGAAATCGTTGAAAAGGTCCACGACATGATTCTCGCTGATCGCCGAACGAAAGTGTGCGAAGTAGCAGAGGCCGTAGGCGTGTCGTACGGAACGGCAATTAATATTTTACATGATAAGTTATCGGTGAGAAAGGTGTCGGCCCGATGGGTGCCGCGATTGCTTACGGTGGACAACAAGCGGATACGGTTGTCAATGTCGAAGCAGTGTTTGGACCTCTTTAAGAGAAATTCGCAGGAGTTTTTGCGTCGAGTCGTCACCGTTGATGAAACCTGGATCCATTATTATACGCCAGAGTCCAAGCGACAGTCAAAACAATGGATTTTTCGGGGTGAATCTGCTCCGAAGAAGGCAAAGACGGTCCCATCGGCCGGAAAGGTCATGGCCACGATTTTTTGGGATTCCAACGGAATAATCCTCATGGACTTTTTGTAGAAAGGAAGAACGGTCACGGGGCAGTACTACAGTGAATTATTGGACCGATTCGATATAAAATTGAAGGAGACACGGCCCCATTTGGCTAAGAAAAAAGTGCTGTTTCACCACGATAATGCACCAGCACATTCATCCAGAATTGTCGCGGCAAAGTTGCATGAACTGCACTACGAATTGCTGCCGCACCCACCGTACTCGCCTGACTTGGCTCCCTGCGACTTCTTTCTGTTCCCCTACATGAAAACGTGGCTCGGGGGAAAAAGATTCAGCTCAAACGAGGTTATCGTCGAGACAGAAGCGTATTTTGCAGAGTTTGACAAATCGTATTTTTTGGAGGGGTTAAAGAAATGGCAGAAACGTTGGGAAAAGTGTATTGTACTAAAAGGTGATTACGTTGAAAAATAAATAAAAAATTTGTGAAAAACTTGCGTCTTCTTTCCTAACACGGGTATTTATTGATCCACCCTCGTATTCGGAATTTCAAAATCGAAAGAAGAAATATGAGAAATGTAGCGGATGTTTTCGCACTTAGCGATTACGAATTCTAAAAAAGTTTTTGGCTCTCACATCAACCAACAACAAATTTAATGCATCTTTTGATGCTGTTAATGAATACAAACAATCATCCCAATTCTTTGTCAGCGGAATTAAAGATATTTATAACATTGTCATTTTATGCCACCAGTTGCTATCAAAAATGAATTGGTCAAAGTTACAATATTTCTGTCATCTAGAAAACTGTTTTCCACTGTATAAAAACAGTTACTAATTTAGCAAATGAGTGGGTTAAATTTCCATAGAAGACGAAGAAAAACGTACAGTGATGAAATTATTTTGGAATGTGATTTCCTGGAGTATTAGGCGCGATAGACAGCACTCATATTCGAATATTAGCACAGGTAGTCGAAGAACATAAATACGTAAATCCTAAAGGATTTCATTCAAAAAACATTCGACTTGTAAGGATGAATATGCAGAGCCTAAAGAACGGCTAAGTAAAATATTTTATTTCAGATATGTGATTGTAACTTACGTATTTTATCAATAAACTCCTCAATATTTTATTTTAAAACGGACATAAATTATCATGCTTAGTATTAGTTATTTACAGTTTTAGATATTTTGTATAAGCGAATAAACAAAAATTTTAGAAAAATTATATAAAAGAAAGAACCGCATGAATTACATAATTGTCCCCATTTACATTATTCGTAATAATTGAATTTAAAATTATTTTTAACATATTTTATGTTACATTATCTTTAAATTTGTAAATGTGAACCATTTGCAGCAAGTATGATGTCAAATACGTTAGCACTTTATTAAATTACATGGCATCGATAAGAAAGCGACCACACTGTGACGCTCGTCTTGTGCGCTGTCGAGATCGACTATAAATTTATGAAAGGGGAATCGATGACGATTTGGCATAGCACCTATTTGGATCGACAACGTTCGTTTTATGGCAAAGGCGAGAGTGGTGTGGGGAAGATATCGAGGCGACCAGCTTCTCGATACGGCACGGTTCCACCTATTGAAGAGCTTACTGCGCGAATCCGTCACGACCAATGGAGCAAGACGGCCACACAGCAGTGATCCAAGGCCATATATAAGGAAAAACGATACTGAAGAGAAACACTCTGCTATTAGATCCTGAAGAAGGCGACAGTATGAAGGGAATTTTATAGAAAAAGATCGAATCTAGATTTACCACTGTGCAAATTTCTTGGAATAATTGGATGTTAGGTATCCAAGAACTTACGTAGATAGACAGTTTATCGACATGAAGCGTTTATTAGTGATTTAAATAAACCGCCAAATTTTTTTATGCTGAAGATGACAATTGAGTTGTTGAGATAAGCATTTAGAATCTTAAATCATACTGTGGTAAAGATATTCGAGTATATACAACGCGTTCTAGATTAAAACATATTAGGTTTAATAATGTTTAAATATATAGAAATTTTTTCTTATTTCTTTGTAATTTGAAAATGTTCCTTGTTATCACTCAAAGGATTCTTTAAAATATACTTTTGCTTTTGGAGACTACTTGCGAATTAAAAATACATTGCACATAATACAAATTAAATAATAAATAATTTTTTACACGTCTTCAAATTTCGTTTATACAACCATAATACTTTTGATAATTTGAACTTTAAAAAGTATCATTGGCTTGGGTAACAAATCTATTGCATATTTTCCCAGTGAAATTTTGTTATTATATTTTAAATGTCAATATTATAATTGTATATGCATATACAGAGAAAATATGTAAATATATTTTTAACATCTATTTATAAATTCTTATATATAGTTTTTTACATATATTTTGTCTTGGACAAATCCATCTTTTCTAGTTACATATTAAAATTTTATAAAATACAAAAGCACTATATCAAAAATAGTTGAAATTTATTATAAAATTTATTTCTTAGATTATTTACACCAGTTTTGCTATTAATTTAAATATCAATTATATATACAATTAAAAACAGATTAAATTTTTTCAAACAAAGTTTGCAAGATTGATCCAGATTAACTGATTAAAATACATACACATTTATTTAGTAGACATTAAATTAATATTTTTCAAATATGCTTTATTTTTAAATAATCTCGTAATTACAACACGAGTCATACTTTTGAAAACCAAATGAAAGATCACAATTACTATAGATATTTAAAACATTCTTAAAGACAAGATTTTTTAAGACTTCATTTATATTAAGTAAAGCTACCGACTGTCATTTATGGTAATTAATTCAAAGAATCTCATGTAAATTAAGTACTTATAAAACATATTATGTATTGATGCGTATATAATGTTCAAATTTCTTTAATGACATATTTAATATCTATTAATGCTGCACATTTTTTTTAAATTGAAAATCTTGTTCCATTTGCTCTGATTTAACTTGTCTGTTAAAATTATTAGATGTACATGTGTTACCCATTCTTAAAATGTAAGGTATAACACTATCAATTTGCACTTGTCCTAGTAAACCTGCAAAGAAAAGCTCTTCTAAAATTTGAGGTTCCAAGGCACGTAAAGGTGGAAGACGCAACAATAATCTAGAAAATGGTATTTTATAAAATTTTGTTAGTTACTACAGAAATAAAAATTAGTACCTTGGAAAGCGATCCGTATCATCGGGAAAGCTTTGGTTTATATATGTCCTAAGTGCCTGAAAAGATCTTTCTTGCATTTTTTCTACTTGTTTTCTTATGAGCAATCCAGGTTGGTCAGTAGAAAACAGTGTAATTAGTTTTAAATATGCGTATTCATGTTCATCCACATGCAAACGATTCATACTACTAACATAATCTTGAAGTTTAACGATGTGGTCAGTTACTTGCTTCACTTTTGTAGCAGGCATTTTTTCTTGAGCGATAGATGCATGTATATGACTTATAAGAGCAGCTAATATTGTACTTAGTGATAGTGATTGTGAGCACTGAGCTAAACCTAATGCGAATAATTCAGCCCAGCAACTTTTCAATAACATTATCTGAATATCTGAGCTGAAAAACAAATAGTAATTATAAATATTATCCAGAATGTTAAGCCTCACGCTACCTTAAATACTGAAAAGCTGGAATATTTCTTGCCCAATGTATTGATAAAAATAATAATCTCGAACCACTTTCACAGATAAAATGTGTATTTAAGTATGGAGGTACTGGTCCTGGAGTTTGTAAGTTAAAAGCAATATGTTGATCTTGGAGTATTGGTCCTTCATAATCATAATACTTATCTTCATTTGATAAGGCAGATAAATCACTCCCATTTAAACATTGCAACCTCGCCATAGAATCCAATGCCTTAGAAATGAGTTGTTTATCACGGGCTACATTTAAGGCATCAGTTAGTTCTCCTGCGCCAGTATTTGTACTATCCATAGAGGCATCGTCTTCAAAACTGAGTTGAGTCGGTGACATATGATACGGAAACTCTGTAACTCCAGTATTACCTTTAAGAAAAAACAACTTACTTAAATTTCAAGGATAAAATTTCAAATAATAATTACCTATTCGTTTACTAAATAATGGTCCTAATCCTATGTCACATGGGTTAAATGAAGATGGTAATAAAGCTGGAGATTCAGTAGATAAATCTTTTCTAATAAATATTTTATTTGTATTTGGATTAAATGCAGGTCCCGTGTTATTTGGATACTCTTTTTTGTCTATTATGGGTTTACGTTCATGTTGAACAGCTAAAACTGTTAAATTAATATTGTAAATATAATATAAAAAAACTTATACCTACAGTCACTTCTCATTCCACATGCTAAGCATTTCTGCAGCCTGCAATATTGACAACGATTTCTATGGTGTTTTGTTACTTCACAATTTTTACTTCCTCTACATTGGTAACCCAGTTGTTTTCTAATAGAACGTTTAAAAAAACCTTTACAACCTTCACAACTAATTGCTCCATAATGTCTTCCTGATGCCCTATCACCACACACAACACATAATTCCACGGTAAGGCAAAGTGAATTTGAATTATTTCTATTTTTATCGCTGAGCATATCTGATTTCAACCCCTGTTCCATATCAATCGGAGGTTTGTTGATGAAAAACACTAGTAGATACTTAACCAAAACTGGTCACACTAGCAGAAAAATCGCTTTAAAAACATATACGTTCACATTAAGACGCATTGATGTTTAAATTAGCTAAATTTATAGGACATGAAACTTGTTTTAGAAAATATTTGTCTTGACCTTTCATTGATATTAAAATACGATCGCATTGAACAAGGTTCATGACCTTACACCTGTCACAAAACACTACATAAATCAACGCCGCATCGTGGTAAAATATAAAATTTATTCTCATGACGTTCAGTAATAGGTTATGTTTTTGTAAAGATGTCTGTATTAGATGAAACCGTAAATAAATAAAATTTTAATTTATTAAAAAAGTTTTGTAAATACATAAATTATTTAATGAATCGAAATAGGTATATTTAGTTCTCAATTAGATAAAATATTCATAATAAAATCTAAGAAATGCCAATAATACTTCAATTTTTTTAAATTTTCGATATTTCAATTCTTGAAAACAAAAAAGCTAATAAATTAGCAATATATATAATAGTATTTGCTACGCTAATTGCGTTTCAGTTTAAAGTCTACAAAATATTATCTATTGCAAAACCAGCAGCAAAAAAACCGAAACACCGTTATTTTCTAACAGTATGTCAAAAAAATTAATAAAAGGATGATTAAAAACAATGACCATTTAAACAAAGTAAAAACGTTCCTTATTACGCAACATAATTTAATATTTTGAAGTCTAGTGTAATATAATTAAAACAAATTTGTGCATCGAGGCAGAGAAATATTTGGGCAAAATATCTAATTTTCTTTCAAGAATTTAACATATTCGTATTTTCATTTCACAGAAAACTTTTGAAATACTCGATTATTTCTGTTTTTCTAGATTTAGATAGTTTTAAAATAATGTAATAAACTACAATTTATGGATAATCTCTAAAAACAACGGTCATAAAATGCAAATAAAAAATTTCCATTATATACGGCATCTATGAATCCTTACTTATTATTTACGAAAATTAATGTAAAATCAGGTAATATTAATTTACACGTTTTTTTTACACTTTTACAGAAATTTATGATCATCTATTTCTTAATATCATTCAACACAACTTTTCTGGGATAAACGATAAATTAACCAAGCGAGGGGTCGATAAGCTAATATGCATGTGTGGGTCGGACAAACAGAAAGATCGACTGAACAAAGAATCAAAGATCAGAGAAACACTTGTTGCAGGCTGATTGTTAATTCTACCATGTGAATATTGAAGAAGCAGAAGTATTATCTACAATGAAGAATTACCATCAAGGAATTATTGGAGAAGCTATTCAAATAGAAAAACATCCTAACTTCAACTGCTAGCACGGCTATATACTCAGTAGCACCTGTGGTGGAAGCTCGGCGAATCGACAGTGATATCGAGGGAGTATTTGTATTAAAATTATTAGATGTACATGTGCTACCCATTTTTAAAATGTAAGGTATAACACTATCAATTTGCACTTGTCCTAGCAAACCTGTAAAAAAAAGCTCTTCAAAATTTGAGGTTCCAAGTCACGTAAAGGTGGAAGACGCAATAATAATCTAGAAAATGGTATTTTATAAAATTTTGTCAGTTACTACAGAAATAAAAATTAGTACCTTGGAAAGCGATCCGTATCATCGGGAAAGCTTTGGTTTATATATGTCCTAAGTACCTGAAAAGATCTTTCTTGCATTTTTTCTACTTAGCAATCCAGGTTGGTCAGTAGAAAACAGTGTCGTATCGTAAATTTGTTTGAAAATAATTAGATCAACATATACAAACTTTGGATTATATTTATGAAGGAAAAAAGTTAAATGCATTTTTGGGAAATCCCCGATGAAAAAATAAATTCCATGTTTTAATGTACACAAATAACGCCTTTTAAGTACGATAATTGTCAGTATTAAGTAGATGATCTTTAAATTACTTTCAACAGTGTACAAGTCTGACGGGTTATGTACAGATTGTTAAAAAATTATGTAGGTGACCACTTCCAAGAAGGACTGCATAAACAGTAAAGAATTTACTGATAAGGCAGGCATCGATGATCCTTTGATAGTTGTTCACAAAAACTTTAGTATTATATTAATTTTTGATTTGGGTGCATTATCTTTACTAAACGCTTTGAAGCGGTTTTTCTTTGTACTCATCCGAGATGATCCTGAATTAGTGTTGCAGTTACTTAAAAAATTGTTGTCGTTTGTTAGGAAGTGCAATTACAATGAAACACATTCCGTCGCAACAATAAAATAACAAAAAAGCAAAATAAAATGAACTTAATAATGTTTTGTCAAAATTCTAGTTTAACATTATTTCAAGTTCAAAGTAAATTAGTGAAAAAATTAGGCGTCGCTTACGTTAAATATCAAAGTACTAAATCCGAGCCTTTTACTCAAAACACATTAATCATCGATTAATATAAAAAAGAGCGCATGCATAATTGCCAAATTAAAGCTACAAATCCTTCCAAAAATCATTATTATATTATATATATTAAGACAAATAATGTAGAATTTCCAGTCAAATTTTCGAAAGTGTAGCTCAACAAACTTATCAAATCTTATAAAAAATAAAATTATATCTAACTAAGGTATGTAAACATATTTATGTTGCCATAAACAATTTATTTCGTATAAATATATTAAAACAACAAGATCAAGCAAACACTTTATTAGAAAACTAGAAAATTACAAAAACTGTTTACGCTACAATGACTTTAAAGTATAAAAATCACATGCGGATATATCGCCATGTCTTCTGATCTATGAGCGACATCCGGAGAATACTTATATTGCAAATAATTTAAAGCTACACCTGTTATATATAGCTACGCAAGAAAAGAACCTTTATGAATTACAATGATTTGTACTTGTAAAAGGTTAAAATTTAATTTAGAAATATCATCCCTGTAGATTTATATATAGATATGTATATACTGTATAAGAAAAGACTTTAAGAAAAACAGAACTTAGTTTAGGAACTTAACTCAGGCCATAGAATTCTCAAATACTTACACAACGAGTTAACAAAATAAAACAACGAGAGCACCATTTGGTAATATTGCAAACATGTTCAACTGTTTTGCCTTAGATATTATGTTTTATTTAAATACCTGGCCTTCCCTTATTATGTAATATTAATAATACGGTAAACATTCGAGCTTAGATTTAAATATCTTTTCAATTTTTTAAAAATATTTACATTCAAAAATATATCTCAAAATTTTGACTACATTAATATAAATCACAAGTGGTTATTATATTACATATACCTTCTAAGCATGTGTATATTTATTTTGAGCAATTGACTTTCTTTTTTCAGAAAACAAAAATGAAGGGTGTGAACATTATCAGTTAAACAATTTAGAAAAATAGAATACTCAGAGTTGTTTCAGAAGAAACAACAATGTAACATATAACATTTACAGCCAATACTATTTGTTTAAAAATTATTGCGACAGTTCGAATTTTTTTGGACATGGATATCCAACGAAAAAGACCTTCATGAAGTCAACACGACAATTTATAATTCATCCGGCAGAGAGCACCAGAGTTTATGATTTATATTTTTAAAAATTTAGTTAGAAAACTGAGACAATGTATTTATATCCAAGCAGATCTTGAATAATAAACGCGTGCAATGTGAGTGTAAAAAATTGTCGTTCTTTTTAATCACGTGAATAAATTATAAATTATACATCTGACTTAAAACATTATTTACTGTTGTATTCAAAGTAACTAGAGGCTATTTAGGAGAACTGTGAGATCAAATAGATTTATATTGATTTTTGTTTTGTATGTTAAGTTAGAACTGTACTTGAAGTATTACTGTTAACAATTATAAATAAATATTCAAGATGATCCAAACATATCTAGCGAAAAGTGAATTGTTAATGCAATATAGAATTTGGACAAGCCCTACCAAGCTTGTTTAAAAATAGTAAAGTCTTATATACTTTAAAATGAATAAAAACTCAAAATTTATTTTTCATCTAAAATATATAAATATATATTGAATTAAGACCTTTTTGTTGATGAATATTTCTGCAATTATCTATGTGAAGCTCTCATAAAAATAGATTTTGCATTGTTATCAATTATATGTAAAAATGTTTTGAATATCTACATAATTAATTGGTAATCTATTTCAATTAGCAAAAATACATTTACAAAAATTTACAAAATATGACACCAACACGTGCTCAATCAAGTGCTTGCAAAGCAAAATTAAATTAAAAAAAAAATGTATCTTTACGTTAAATATTTTCGGTTTGCATATTTAAAAAATACATTAAAAATAAAACAAAACAGAACAAATGGTTTCCTTATTAAAAACGAAAAAAATTATTTAAAACAAAAACAAATTCCCAACACATGCAGATATATGAAAATATGTTTTTAATAATATAATCAGGGTGCCTAAAACACAAGCCATTAATGTTTAAAGTTATTTTACAGTAACTTTATCGATGGTAAATTTATAACGCGATTTTAAAGTCACCTCTCCTCATACTATTAACTAAAAATACTAATTTCTATAGTTTTAAATGTGACAATTTAGTATTTTAAGTAGTTTGGTGCAGCTATTTTAATGTATATCCAACATTTGGCAATAAATAAATTTAAATATTTTGAGTGCAACAAAATAAAATTAATCTCGTCGTGTTGTCATAATTTTACTTGACGTTTCGTTGTTCATACGTTTCTTCAGGAGCCAGTATCAGACGATACCAGATCTTGAAGAAGCCGGCAGTATGAACAGCAAAACATCAAGAGAAATTACAACAACCCGGCGATCTGGACTCAGACAATACCAGATCCTGAAGAAGCGGCAGTATAAACAGTGAAATTACAACACAGCGAAACCCGCAAGAACGTTGTACTACAAGTGACAACAGTCACGAAAGCCTACGGAATTTAAAAATAATATCAGAAATAAAGTATCAAAAGGATTAAAAAGAATTTAAAAAAGTAGAAAATAACACGACTAACCATACTACAATAATAATACAATTAAAAAGGTGGAAAATGCCCACTATGAAATAAGATAAAAATAATATTCTCATAAAAATTTAATGTTTGATTTTAAAAATTATATTAATTTGAAAAGAAATAAATACCCTTATTATAAGTTTTCAGTAAAAAGTTAGTTGTTAAAATAATAAACGAAATTGTGCTGTAAAAAACTATAGATCTATGAAAATGCGGAATATTTTTTGGCAAATCCTTTAGCCTACCAATTGGGATTGTATAAAGATGAAAATCATGGGATTATGTAAATATTTCAATATTCTATCTAAAACTTTTAAAATATGTATACGATTTGATACTGGTAAGAAAAGAAAATTATTTTTCATTAATAGGTATAAAATTAGTATGAGTGGACTTTCAAATCGCATGTGTTTCAAATTAGGCATTGTTGCAAAACAAATATAAACCTACATTTTATTTAAATGTTATTATAACATATCATATATGTGACATATATAAATCTGTTTTATATATATATATAAAGCCAATCTACATGTATAAACCTATTCAACAAAAATATTCTTGACAAGAAAATAAAAATAAAACAAACTAGTATTTACAGCCTTCGAAGATTAAGGAGGAACCTACAATGTGAACTAAGTCTAAGTCATAAATAATAACACACAAGTTGTAGGTCGAGATCACATCTTCAATACGAAGGCTTTGTTTTTGTTCTATTCGAACTGGACATAGACTACATTCAAATGGAATATAAAATGACTTGAGATACGCACTTTGGTGGCGTAACACAGGTGGACGTGTTTAATGGTTCGACGCCCATATCTTCATCATCGTCGTCTTCGTTAAAATCTTCTTCGTCATCGATATCGTCGTCATTACTTTCACTGTAAGATAATTAGAATGTCACTTGAGTTCCAGATACAAATGCTATATCTTTTACTATTTATAAAATAATCTCTTTAAAATTTAATGTTAGAATAAAAAACATACGTAAATAACAAGGCCAGTAAGATATGAAGGAAGTGACAATTAAGAAATATCAAAAATTATCTTGGTTAACGGTGGCCATGGAGTGAAAAACGTCTGTCTTAATTTATATCATCCTTTTGAGAAAATTCTGATCAAATTTTCAAGTTAAATGTCATGCTCACGTTCAAATTTGTCAATATATTAATCTTAATGCCAGTATGTCGACGTAAGCAAATTCATCATGGTACTAAGTTTTTCATATATATTAGGCGCTTTGTGAATCAGTGTGTTAAGAACAAATTTAATTAAGTTTGAATTTTTTAGTTGGGTGTACTTTGATGGAGTTAAGTAGTTTGGTGATTTATTCTTTAATTCAAAATAGCCCATGAAAGTGAATAAAAATATCTGCAGTAGAGAATTAACAATAGCTGGTGTCATTCAAATAAGAAGACAACGTATTTTATATAGAATATGAATACAAAATATTTTCTCAAAATCCCCTCTCATAAGTGAGAAAAAAAAATGAAAGATATGCCACTGTGCGATCGACTATATCAAAGACGATATCTTAAAGGTGACGCACAAAAACAAAAAGAATAGTTTTGCTATTGTCTATCTCGTTTTAAGTTTCGTCTAGTTGTCGATCATTACGTACATTCGATACGATTAACGATAGATTGTTACATAATAGTACGTTAAATCCCCGTAGAGCTCGTTCTTTTAATTTATTGTCTTTAAAAAATTTAGCTAAATTTTTAACGGCTGACTTTCATACCAGATTATCGAACTCTTAGCATAATAAAACTTATACATGTTATTTTCTAGCGTTTTTATAAACATAAACAGCATGTAAATACAATAGCGGCATCTAAATTCTTATATTTCTTTCTTCTCGTAACAAAAAAAATTCACGAAACTGTCAGTTTTAATAGTCCAGTTAATTTTTAGTATGCTTTTAAAAATGGGTTTGTAAATTAATGTATTACACAGCTTAACTTTTAACGAGTCATTTGAATGTATAAACAGCTTGATTTTGTACGAGTTTATTGACCTCAGCATACAGTTTTTATAATATCGACAGCTGTTACCAATGTAAACGTACGCTATAGCGTATGTGTGTATTTATTCTGAATTCATAGGCGGAACATAATACAATTTTTAGGGGGGTTTTAATTTTAGGGTTCGCGTCGGAACTGACACAATATTTTCGATTCATATTCTATAATTGATTCGCTTAGTGTGTCGTCACAAAGACAAAACACATGGTAACGTTACATTACTTTTTCCAAACAAAACAAAGACAAATAACCTTACTTTGCATGTAAGTGACATTTCAGAACAAAATTTTTTATTAAGCGATTTGGTATTCTACTCGAATTATTCAAGGTAATGTTAAAGCAAGTATGAAAAATATCTGCCATAATGTTGGGAATATTTGTACATGAGTTACAGCTAACCACCAAGATGTATAGATTAAGCTTACAGAGGATTATGACATTGAACATTCAGTGTAGTTGTCATAAAGGTAATGGCATAGCGTAGCGGGGGCGGCCCACCTCGGGAGACTCATTTGCACGTTCTTATAAAGAAGTGTGACGATGGAGAAACAGAGTTGCAGATCACTTCTATGTGCCCTGTTAATTTCAGCTGTGCATGAAATAAAGCATCTACATCTTTAATTATTAGTTTCCGTGTAATAACAGTGTGTTCAGCAATGTAGTGACTCTATACTAAAATCGCCGAACAGGTGCAGTAGCAACAGCGCACGAGAAATGCGTCACTTGAACGTCAAATGCAAAATAACCTTTACTATTGGTTTGTCTGTGTGGACGCTTACAATAGGATAAATCGGGTTGTATGTTTGGACAGTTTCGATTTTGTATTCCTATTATTTTATTCTTTCGCAGTTTACTTGCTTAATATGAAACAAAAAGTATTTTAAGAGTTTTTCACTGTACATTGTTTTCGCGACGAACGTAAGTGCATGAAATACATCAAAAGATGATTCTCAAATATCTATTTTTTAGGTTATAAATTCAACCCTATGTACAATCCTTTTTGGTATCAGTCTGGCCCTTTTTGTAGCATTATAGAGAATTCACCTCCTAAGAAGAGGACCGTCAAACATTTTACAGTTGAAGACAAGGAGATGGTTATGAATATATTTAAATATTACAAGAACAGCCAAGTACTTCGAAAGTAGTTTACGTTGTAACTACAGCAATAGCAGCCGGTAAATTTTGATATTTTTAAAAGATAACGACGCCTCACTCACTGTAATTTAACAATGGCTTGTAAGCCATAATAAACCGTATGAAGATGACATGGTGAAGGCAGAATTACTAGCATTAATAAAACAAAATGTAATCAGCCCTGTGAAATATGCTATAGATGAGATAATTGAAGCATGGAATAGAAAGATATTGCCACTCCCAGCATCCCATTGTGAGTTAAATCCGATTGAGCTGATATGGGCACAAGTAAAGGCATATGTTGCTAGACACAACTTGTTCAAGTTGGAGGACATAAAGCAGTTATTCCAACAATATTCTATGTGAGAATTGGAAAAACGCAATTAAACATGTAATCAATGTGGAAAACAAAATATGGGAACTTGATAATTTAATAGATTGCCAAGTAAAATCATTAATTGTAACAGGTGATGACTCCACTTCATCATATTCTAGTGAAGTTGTTTGATTGAATATGCTCTTTTTGTAAATCATTGTTATCTTGTACTTTATTAAAATTTCCAAACCTGTTTTTTTTTACGGCTTCCCATTTACACACCCATTAGACAAAAAACAATAGTGTGAAATGTAGTAAGAATTTTAAGGTAAAATATTGATGTACATTGCATTAAAATTTAACAAAACTTGTATTTTATTATTTTGATCTCATTTTCCTTCTGATTATATGAAAAATAACCGTATGAACCATATAAAAAAAATAATCTTTGCTATTTTCAATGTAAGTAGAGAATATTCTGATTTTGTATGTAATCATTAAAATATACTGTTTCTTGCTGTGCCTGGACAATAATATCTACATTTATTAATCGTTATGCACTGTGAGTTTGGCTTTTTGATGCGACGTTGCTACTGCATCTGTTCGGCGATTTAACTGTAGTTTCGGGGAGCATTGATTGCTTAAGGCATTCGATAAGAAGAAATTGTAAATATTCAGTTATATAATAGAGGATCGTCTCATACAAAGCAGTTTATGTTTCTAACATTTAAAAGGGTGATACCATTTTTTAGATGCAGAAACATGATTTTTATTAAATCAATATTATAACCAGGTACCAAGTATTTATTGGCAATGGATATAATTATTACTTACAACATCTCAGTCGGAGTTTCACGTTCTTTGGGATTTAAACATACAGCTATTGGTCTGACATCGGTTTCGTCCATATTATGAACCTTCCATATTTCCTATAAAAAATGCGTATTAATACGTATTGATAACGATAATTTTCAAAAATGTTATCCAATAATATACTTACATAATAGTTAATACGTGGTTTGCCTTGACGTTCAATAATGGCTCGTTTTACATTAGCAAAATTGAAAATGTCGCTAACAGCTGGACGGCGATTTGGGTTAGGCATCATCATTTTCGTAATAACAGTGCGTATTTTATATGGAACCACTAAAAATGAGTTAAAACAAATAAGTCGCGCGGCTTGTAATAAGACGAAAATGCTTACATTTAAAGTAATCACTTTTAAATGTTCCGTCACGTAACATATGCCATAGCGGGCCATTACCGGGTAATATTAGATCAGATCCTAATTCAAGCATGGATATACCTAAACTAAAAATATCAGCCGAGTAAGTGTATGTGCCTTCTAACACTTCCTTCGCTAAATATTTAGCATCGCCTTCAGAAGTTTGGGCAGATTTAATAACGCGTGAATGAACGAGATTCTGGAAAAATAACAGAAATAAAATATGCTAGTGGGTTTCTACTGTTGACTGTTATTACTTCATTCAGATCTAAAAGTAATCCAAAATCACCTAATTTGTACTTTCCATCTTCAGACATCATTATGTTATCTGGTTTAATATCAAGATGTACCAAGCCTCGGCCATGCATATGCTTCAGAGCCTAGAAACGAATTCCAATACATTTTAACTCAATTATCTTTTCATCTGATGATTTTTAAATTATAAAAAATACATTTCACATAATTGTTTATATAAAGAAAATTATAACTAATGTTGAAGGGAAAAGTTTCAAGTAATTTATTTCTATTTATAACATTACAAGTGTTTATCTTTACTAAAAAATATAATGATTTTCTATTTCAAAAATAAGATAAAGAAATAGTCTCTGGGGAGGGATATGTTCGGACACGTTCACAAAAAATATTAATAGTGAACCTGTATTTGTGTTCTTCACACCAGATTTTTAATAATATCTTATATTATTAAAAATACCTTGGTACTATACAAAACTGGTGGGGTTTTACCTACTCATGTATGTTTCAATTATTCAGATAAAGAAATAACTTTTGCTGTTTTATGATTTGTGAAAGAATAAATAATACCCCAACATTTGTCCCTTGGAATCTTTGTTTAGAAAGTTCTGAATTGACGAATTTTTAATTATTTAAATTCTAAAGATAAAAGAGGTAAATGTGTATAGCGAATGAAAATACTCATTAATTTCGTAGGGGATGAGAGTTGAGAAAGCAAATTATTAAAATATTTCTCATAAGCCATAATGTAAATTGCTTGCAATTTCTGGTTGTTTTAAGTATTATAAAATGGTGAATTTTCTGTAGACTTTCTGTATACGTATATGAATGTAACATTTTTATAAACATGAAGAATCGAAAGAAGTATGTTCAGCCATTGTTATCAACCATGAGAGAAGGAAAAGGCAATAATAAAGTGAACAAGAAAATATTGAGGCTTCCAAATATTGATAAATTCTTATCCTCAGAAGATAAATAAATAGGGTACTATGGATTGTAAACAAAACATGGAAGAGTTTGTTATTTATACATAAAGAAAATTGAAGCACTCGAAATTTGCGTATGAAGATTGAATAAGTGTTATATTGTTGAAAATCAAGTGACCAAATGTAAATAGGTACTTTACTGACATATGAGCACACACTTTTTCCATATGTATCCATATTTAGAAAATATTGGTGGTAGCGGACAAAGTTAGGTTATGTCGCGAAATCGCTGATATTTCAATAATTTGTAACTGATTTTTCTTTAATTATAGCTAGCCAATCAAAGAGCTAGTTTTTGTGATCACTAATTGATCACGCATTTTATGCACTTTTTCTGTTGGGTGGATAGAGTATAGGTCAGGGTTGTATGTATGATGATGGAGGATCCATGGTGCTGACGTTTAGAGCATCCAGATACTCAGTTGCTAGTTTTGCTCCCGTGGGATAACACAGCATTATTCTACTGGCGATTTGGTGAAGAGTATATCATCAAACATTGTACATTACCCAAAGACGCTACGTTTAACACTGTTTTTCAGATTGTTCTATTGAAGATGACAACTTAGCTACCGAAACACATATTTAGAGTTTATTTATATTGTGGTTAGGGATTTTTCTTTTTTATGTATATTTCAGATTTCAAGCCGCGGTCTTCACCTATTCGGATTCTAAATGGAGTTTGAAATGCATTGGAATTTTTCCGGAGTTTTTCTCCACCATTCAATGCGTTGTTCTTCTTCTAAATCTGGAGTCAGTTGATGTGGAATCTATCGACAATACAGTTTTTTCACATCTAACTGTTGATATAAAATGTTTTGGATTTGACTCATACTAATTCCCAATGTCATCCGAATAAATTCATATAATGTCCGTCGATTGCTCGAACAGCGGAAATATTCTCATCAGTAACAACAGCTCTTGGGCGTCTTTCACGAGATTCATCACCAAGAAAAAAACGATCCTCTTTTAATTCGTTGTAGAATTATAAATTGTTGCCTTAGATGGGGCTTCTTCGCTAAATGCATTTCTAAATCGATCTTCACATTGTTTAGGCGTTAATGACGATTTAAAATCGTAAAAAATCATAGTCCGGAAATGTTCTCTTGTCAAATTTATATTTGGGCGAACATGAAATATTTCAATTATGATAATTAACAACCTATTAAAGCAAATCGAACAAAATATACGGCAATCAACTCGCAAAATATTAAAATGTAGCTGCCAAATAAAAACAATTAGATTTTTTTTTAAAAACATGACCATTCTAGATTTTTTCAGTGTTCCCCTCGTATACACGGGATAACCGTTCGGTTGACATAAAATATTTGTGTAGTTATTACATTATTAATAAAGCAGACCGAAAGTATTTCCCTGAATATCTTAACTTCGCCTAGTTAATTTTTTTATATGATTGAAAGGGTACATGATGAAGACTCGTATTATTTCTCGTAATATACTGTTTTTGCCCTATTTGTGGAGTTGTTTAGATAAGTTATTTTCAGGACTAACGCAGACCATTCAATCACGTTCTTGATTGTTATTTTTAAGCTTTACATGAAGAACAGGTGAAACACATACGAATTTTTCATAATTTGATTTAATGTGGTGTATGGTGATCTAACAATGAACAGGGTAATTTTGAAAAGTAGTTCAAAGAAGCTTAACATAGATGGGTGACCTTGGTAGTCACTTTATAAATTACACTTTTTGTCTATTATATCTTCTTTATACCCTTCGTATAGTGATCGTTTGAGGTCCTCAAAACGCCATAAATTTTAGACACTATGTCGTTGTTTGAATCAAATCGTTTTTTAGAGTTATTTTTTCTAATTAAGGAATAAACTAGTTATTAGGAGCTAAGCTCGGCGAGAAAGATACGTGTGGGAGCAATTCGTTACGTAGATCAAACATTATGCTCGCACAATTAATTAGCTGCTGCCTATATGAAAATATTTAGTTTTGGAAAAATTACAAAGATGTAGTAAAAGAATTAAAAGTAAAATAAATCAAAGGTCAGGCTATTATTATGTTACAAAGCATCCCTTTAAACACCTACATTTTTCATAAATTATTAATTAACAAATCTAGCTATATTTTTATTTAAATATATACAACTTACATTCAGCATATCAATAAAGATGTCCCACAATTGGTCCAAAGTAATATTGTGATTGGTCTTTGTATATGTTGCCAAACTCAAAGCACACAATTCAAGTTGCATATATACGATGGATTGTTCTTCCCAAGCCATGTAAAACTTTACTAAGTTTTCATGCTCACCAATTTTTTCCAGTCGACGAACCTCATCATAATTTGCAGCTTCAAGTGTATACTTCTTCATCAATTTGATAGCATATAAATGACCATCTTCCTTGTTGCGAGCCTTGTAAACAACACCAAATGAACCTTCGCCGATACAAGTAGATATACGGTAAAGTTGGCATAAATATGTTGATTTTTCCGTTTGGCTGTAAAGCTGGCTTAAAGCCGCTATGTAAGATTTAGAAAAATAATAATTACATACAAGTAAGAAAAGACAAATATCTTTGAATGAAGAGCACATAAATAAAATATAAAACTTATCTATTGAAAAGAATATATAGTATTCAAGTAAACTGCCAAAGTTCTAAAGTTATTATAGAAAATTATATATGAAGATCAAATCTAGCCATTTTTACTATGCTTATAGAATTGGAACTATTTTAATAATTTTAAAGTGATTAAGAATTTGGACTTTTTGAACATTTTCTGAAAATACATTTAAATAAGCAAAATTGTCAACCATCAAACTAACTAAACTGACACAAAATGTTTATCGCATCCCAATATGCTACAACAATAAACTCTAAATGATGATTTAAGCAATATAATTATAAATAATATTTCAATAATGTTTATTAGTTTTATTGTTACTAATAATAACCAATTGATTGTAAAACTTTAATAAAAAGGATACTTGGATTATTGAAGTACACAATCTTAGCATTTCCTTTGCCCTTAGCAGACATTCGCTGTTTTAAATAATCGCTAGCACATTGATGCTTTTTAGCAACTGGAGGACATGTTTTGAATTTTGCTGGTTGTTCTTCAATTTCCTAACAAACAAACATGTTATAAGTTGCTGCAAATTAATGGATTAAACATAAATTCAACATAATAAAATACTCAATAGCAAATTTTAAATACTCAAAGGTAAATAAGTATATGACACTAGTTCTAACGTAACCATTTAGCAAATTTGTGAAAACATAATGTAGCCATTATATACACAAACAATCAACAAGTGTAAATATGTTTAACCTTTTTAGTAAATAGACGTTCCATTGTAACTGTTGGGGATAACGATTTAGTAGCTCTTTGACGTAGTTCCATTTTTAATTTTGTGAAATTAAACTCTTTTTATTTGTAAACTTGACACGAATACTAACGCAGTAATTCACTAAACGACAGGAGACGCCATATTGTATAAAATGCCTGGAAGCGTGGAATAATCCAAAAAGCGCAGGTACTAGTTTCAAATCAAGCTTCCTTATTGGTCACCTTATTTGTACTAACGGACTCTACTAATTCCTTCAAATGAATTTATGTACACATGTTATATCTGTCATTGTTTATTATATGTAAATATGTATATTATGTTTATGGTTGTGAAAAACTAAAGTTTGGCATAATGACGAAAATCACAACATTTACATATACATATATGATTTTAAATCACATTTTGAAATAGCATTAAATGTATTGATACTAAATAATTTAAACTATACGATACAATAATTTGAACATTTATATAAATAATGTTCAAGAATAACCAAAGTTATATAATCGCAATTATTTATTTCTGATTTTCTTTTTTATGTTGGAGTTACATTTTGTAATTAAGTTCTGAACGTCCATTTGAGTCATTCTTCTTCTTCTGCGTAAAATGATTTTCAATTGACTTTCAATTAACAGCGATTATGTTCCATTTGCAAAATTTTTTGAAGATTTTGTTAGGTATCCTCTTTTTTTCGGAAATATGTTTATATAATTTACATGTTTAAATTCTTTAATTGTTTCGACCTTTGTTGCTTGATGTATTGATAGGATATATAGGTACAGATAGGCAGTTGAACACTCTTTATGAATTTATCAATTCCATTGATCCTAATATCACGTTTACGATAGAAAAGGAGCTTAATAATAGTATAAACTTTCTGGATCTCACTTTAAAACGTGTAAACAATAATGTCCATTTTTCTATTTACCACAAAGTGGCTCATACAGATACCACGATACATAATAAATCTAACCACCCGGTCCAACACAAGGTAGCGGCTTTTCACAGCATGACACATAGACTTATTAACATCCCGATGTCCAATGAAGACTATAATAAAGAACTTAATATTATAAAACCAATCGCTCACAACAACGGATATGACCCAAATCTAATAGATAAATTAATTGTTAAAAAATCAGTCAATAAATTATTAAGGGAGGTGTACCCGATCATTAAAGTGGAGCCAGACAAGCAGTTTAAATCATTTACTTACATAGGTCAACAGCAACTTAAATTATCAAAATTCCTTAAAAAAGAAAACATTAATATTGCTTATAAAACTAATAATAATCTAGCCAAATATATTAAAAATAATAAAGAAAAAACTACCAAAGACAATAAATCAGAAGTCTATAAGTTATCATGCGGATCATGTACCAAAACATATATTGGACAGACAGGTAGAACGTTTAAAAAACGAATCCAAGACCACTATCATTCTTATATCAATAAGAAAACTGACTCAACCTACTCTAATCATTTAATAGAGAATGAGCACGAATTTAATTTACAATTCGACACCATACATGTAGAAAATAAAGGTAGAAAACTAAACTGTTTAGAATCTTTAGAAATTAATAAACTTAAAAACTCAGAAATGTTACTAAACGATAAATTAGACTTGAATTCATCCCCACTGTTAAATCTGTTCACCCATTGAAATATTGTTTCTTAGTTGCTTATACTATATTTTTATACTTAAACCTCACACAAGTAGGACATGGTATAGTTTTCAAAAAGCAAAATATAAATGTAATAGTTCCTAGAATTTGAACTTGGGTCAACTACCTGATTAACGCTGTATCTTGTATGTATCTTCAGTCTTAAGTTGAATTTGAAGAAGCTACTATGTTAGCGAAACAGCTGTCATTATTTTATTAATAAAGTGTAAATCTAAAACATCATATGTGTGTTTTATTTATTAGTTACTTGTTTATTTTGGATTATATTTCCACTGCACTTTCTTCAATGTAGAGACTATGTCAAAGGCAAATGTAGTAAACGGTGACCAAATGAAAATAATGGTAAATTTAAGTGATAATAATGTGATAAAATTGGTACTTCAGTAAGCTATTAATTAAATGATTTCTGTTCGGTACCTAACCTACTCGTTTAGATTCATGGTTTTGTTCTTTTGAGTGACGATTGTGGTACCTACCTACTCGACTATTTGTTTGACTCCTGTTGAAGAAGTATGAAAATAAATTTTATTAATTGAATTCGATTTTTTAAATAAATTTATAGATATATTTTCATAGCCCTTTTCATTAGGTAAAATAATTAAATATAATTTTGTATGCATTATTAATCTCTTAGGTACTACTCATAATTTGTATTTTAAGAGATAATTAAAAATAATTAATACAGGAATATCAGTAGTCTGTCAGGAATACTGAAAATTAACGAATCAATGGTGGCCTGTGATGTGTTATCTCAGGCTTCTAAAATTTTTTGTTGAGGAACATTTACATTGTTTGGGGGTGGTTGTAAATGATTAATCCTGTCTTACCACATCCTTCACGTGTTCTATTGGTGACAAGTTCGGTGAACGAGAAGGCTATAGCCTAAGTGATCAACATTAGCATTATCCAGAAACTACATAGAAACCAGTTGCTGAAAATATGTTGTTAACACTGGTTCCAGGACATGATTGAAGTAACGAATAGCATGTAATGTTCCTTGAATTATTATTACCGGATATCTACTTTCATGCCAGATAGCCCGCTGTCGCTGTACAGAAAACTGAAGTTTTCTTTGATCCGGAACGTCTTCTTCACCAATATCCTTTGTTAACGAGAAACGATGCCACAAGACGAAGAGCATGATCCTCACGATCGTTGTTCCTTCTTATTTTCTGTCCATTTTCGCTAACACAGAACAATTGTAACGACACTACGTCCTACACGATCAGCAACATCACGAATGGATAATCCGGGTTCTCGTCTAGGCCGATTATTCTGCGACGTTTAAACTCGTTGATGAAAATTTGTGGGTGTTTATTTATTTATAGCGACCGGTATCGTACATTGTACAAAAATAATTGAAGCCAAAAATGGTGGGAATTTTAAATGTTTTTTTTTTCTTATACACTGATTACATTGATTAAACTCATTGTCACTGATTATGTAAACATCTGTCTATTTTATTTTAAACAAATTATGTGTATATTTACAATATATTATAACACAATATAAACAATTTAATTTTAACCATGTTTAACGACAATTAACAGGGAACTATTTTTAGAGGTGGGTGCAAATAAATATGTTTGACTGTTAAGATTAAATGGGACTAAGATACGTAAACCTTCTAGTTCACCATGAGTAAGTAGTTTCCAACCTTCAATATATTTGAAAGTGAATACGTAAAAATTTCCACCTTCAGTAACACAGCACATGAAAGCATCGCTATTTTTAAAATCTGAAAAAAATGTGTTCGTTTAACGGTGTATATTATAAATAAATAAAAGCTATGTTGATACCTCTGCTGTAAAATACTGAAATACTTGTTACTGATGAATCCAGTATAAAATTTTGATAGAAATAGTAATTTTCGTGCCTATGATTGTAGTCCCATAGTACCATACGTGCATTTTCTTGTGCCAAAACTATGAAACTCCTATTATTAAGTACAACACTTGCGATCGATATACAATTTGTGTTATGTATTTTTCGTAAAAGGGTGAACTAAAATTTAAATTTTTGATAAAAGGAAAGCATTTCATTAAGTCAAGCATAATTCAATTTTAAGATCAAAATTTAGGCAGTAAATATTTTCGACGTGTTGAGAATACATACCTGTTCTTGTGTATCATTAAATTTGTAAATTGTCGTGCTTGCAATGTGAAGTGTTTTATTGAAATCAATCTGGCTTCCAATTATTAAATTAATACCTTGGGCTGTGTGGAAAAGATGAATAATTTTAGAAGCCGTTGTAGGTATTTCCTGAATAATTTCTACTTGATTCTAGAAAATGTATTCAATGAACAAATTGATGTGGAAGTTATAACTAGACTAGTTACCTTATAGTAATCGAGTTTTAACACTAAGCAGCTCAGTTCGTGAGAATCGATTTGGGCATCATAAAATTTACTAATGATTATATATAAGTAACGACCAATTGCGAAAAAGTCTACACCAGTAATGTAACTGTTCATTATTTTATCATTAAATACAAATGAATGATCATCTTTTACATTAGTCCAAGTTAAAGTAGTATATTCATTCGAAGGTGACGAAGTTAAGCTAAATTAAATAAAAATAATTGTTGTAGTACTGTCCAATATTGTGTGACAAACACTTACTTTCGACAATAAGAATTATAACTTATACTATCAGTAACTACGTGAGCTGTTATGTTGTCGTCTTCATAACTATATACTCTTTGGTTGGTTTTGCTTGTGAACAAATGCAATGAATTTTCAGGTGTTAGGTGGATAGTGTGTTGTGAAAGGCATTTACATAGTTGAGCAAGATTACAAATATTTCCAGGTTCTTCATTTAAAACATGAATAATTGCGTGTCCCTTTCTTTCAATAACCTGTGAACTTACCGCATTCGGTATGGATATTTGAAAGTCCATGTACTTATCCAAATACATAAATTGACTTGGCAGCTCTGAAATATTTAAAAATCGAACACCTTTAATTTTATAGATGCTAAACCTACTGTCTATGATTTTGGAATGTGTCTTAATAATATGCTTTATCCTTTCGATTGTATCTTGAACGATGTTTGCTTTTATACTTGGTGTTTCTGATTGGATCATTGTTTTAATATGTTCAATGGATACGCCGTTTATATTTTTTGCTAAAATATTATTGGTTATGTCGCAGGTTTTTTCTAAAATCTAAAATGTAAGTCAAAATTAAAATTGTAAACCTTTTTGATTAAATAAATGTGTTGTATTAGAGAGGTTCGATTGCGTTCGTTCACTGTAGTGACGAATGCGAGGAAGTTGCTCTTTTGCCCCATTACCTTACATCGACATATTTAATTGGTATAATTTGAAATTTATCAAAGGTTGTCAAATTAAAATATAATAGATATTATTACTTAATCATTATTATATAATTATTATAGCCTTATTACAGTGTTCATACATGACTTAGAGACCGGACGCATCAGACCGAAATTGCGATGGACCATATAAATAGTCTATAACATCGCTAAATACAACACGCAGTTATTAAATAGCACTATTCATTCGGTTAACCGCACATCTGTTTTTTTGTCGTTGAATTGTGACGCAATTACTCCAATTTTACAGTAAAGAAAGTTTTCAGAAAAGCACCATTGAGAGTAGCTATTTACAGGGAAAAACTTCCATCTTTGTCACTGCCTCCCTCTCCAGTAATAACTAGATGGGGAGCATGGTTGGAAGCTACTAGTTTTTATGCAGAGAATTTCGATAGTTTACAAAATTTCGTTACATGTTTAAATGACGGTGCTCGAAGTATTTATGAGCGCGAGGAACTAATACAAATTCCAAATTTAAAAAATCAGTTGTACTTTCTTCAGGAACACTTTGGAAATTTACCAAAACTAACCACTTATTTTGAAAATCAAAATCTCAAATTAAATGATAGTTTAACGACATTAATAATTTGAAAAATATTCCAAGTGACATTGGATGTTGCCTTCGGCAAAAGTTAAACGCAGTTTTTAATAGAAATCCATATTTAATAACATTGCGGCAATTATATATGAGGACAATGCCTCAAAATCTGCTAAATACGCTGAAATAAAAGAATATTTCCAGAATGCACCTATAACCAGTTGCGATGTAGAAAGGACGTTTTCTATCTACAAGGATGTATTTCATTCAAAGAGAACAAATTTTACAGAAGAGAACCTTGAGAAAGCATAGCTAGTTAATATTAAAACTCCTCTACTCAACTTGAACTACAAAATCAACAAATAAAAATGTATTTCGTATTTTATAGATCACCACCCGTTTGTTCTCCAATTATATAAATAAAATTAAAAACTTTAAAAATGCAAATTTTCAATAGTACGCCCGTGGGCGATGAGTCATGGGCCTCTCGTGTCCGGTCCTTATAACATGACATAGAGTTGAACAAAAATATATCCAACAAAAAAGTAAATTTGTTTTAAGACTTATATTCTGAAAAAAAGTAAACCATTTCCTCCAAATTATGAGTATGTGTTACATTATAATTTGTCAGCTAAATAGTCATAGAGTAACAAATGAAACAGACATGCAATATACATATCTGTAACTTACACATGGACAATACACCTCGTATTTTCAGAATTTACTTCTGCTTAAGACACGTGTTGCTGCCATCTATAGGCGTCATCAGTCAAGCTAGTGAAGCAATGTAATACAAATTAATACAAATCTTTTTAAAAAACAGATTTGTATCTGTATATACATTTACGCTGAAATCGCCTACAAGACATAGTAAATTTCGTCCTATAAGGTGGCACTATTTAATAAGTGACATCTGACGGACGAAAGAGACTATTTCGTCCGTCAGATGTCACTTCTGGCCTTCGTGTTTTGTTGATGGCCCCTTGAAGATTAGTACTTAAAAGGAATGAGAATGTTATTTTCGTATTCCACAAACTTTGTTGTTTAACTACATGATTTGGAAACCACCAATAAGAAGTCGATATAAGCTTTAATGTATCAGTATGAAAGTTTTATAAATTTCTATTGAAACAACTACGCTACTGAAAGGGCAAAGGAACTCATTGTATTTTACAGTCTCTACTTTATATAACTTTCGTAACAAATTCTTTAGTTCCAGGTCTTTTAGTTTTGAAATTTTCATTTTCTGGAACAGGCTTCACTTTCAGAGGACTGTAAAAAGGCATATAGGATACATTCAAGCAAAAACTTGATATATCATTTTCGGCATCGCTTTTTGATAATATTTGGTAAGTATTATACACCAAATGACACATAGTCTTACGTATTTTTCACTATCTTCGCCACAATATGTTAAGATAACCAGTAACTATCTTATTCGAATCGTTGACCTTGCATTGAAAAAAAAATATTTGTATTTTATTTTGTGACGTGTGACGTACTTAAGGTTTGCCCTTTGCAAAGAAAAACCATGTGATAGGTTTGATTATAGTTCCTTTAAACGGCCAAAGAATAATTCCAAAATTCATACAGAAATATTTAAACTATTTTATACGCTAACTGTGATATCGAAACAACATAAAGAGGCGAATGAATACGCTCTAACATTTGTGAGAACAACAGAGCGCATTATTTATACAGAAAGAAATAGTGCGTCTATTGGTTTCTGTGTCTTAGAGACTTACTTTATCCATCCAAAAATATTCTTGGGGAATTTAAAATATCAGAAAAAGGATAATAATAAATTATAATGGGTGATCCAATTCGAGTTTTCTATATTGGCTACACTATAAATTAGATATCTGGCACATTAGTGGTGTATATTTGACACATCAAATGTTAGTTTGAAACAACACATTTACGAAATGGGTCGCTTAACCACTGCTCAACGCTTTAAAATTGTTCAATTGTTCTATAGTAATAACGATTTTGTACGAATTGTGTATCGACGTTTACGGAACGATTATGGTCAATTTAATCATCCTACTGAGCGAACAATTTGCAACGTAGTGAAGAAATTTGAAGAAACTAAGCGTTGAAGATAGGGCAAGCCGTGTGCATAATTATTGGGCACGTTCAGCCGAAAATATTACTACTACGTTGCCGTTCGCAGACTTTGGCCCTTTCTTATGGCTCCTTTTGGAGCATTTTGTATAAGGACTTGTCTTTACACCTGTACAAAATTCAGTTAACAGAAGAACTGAGGCCCAGCGATCATAATTTACACAGATAATTTACACAGATTGAGTGCTAGAGTAGTAGGAAGTTGATTTTCTTCTATGATGAGGCACATTTCTAACTCTCTGGGTGTGTTAATAAACAAAATGGTCGCATATGGGGCGAGGAAAGGCCCCACGTGATACACGAGACACCATTGCATGCCCAAAAAGAAACTGGTGGTGAGATTGTGGCCAGGCGGCGAAATTGGGCCTTGCTTTTTTGAAAACGATGAAGGTGATACACTAACAATCAATGGTGAGCGGTATAGGAGCATGTTAACAGATTATTTTTGTCACGAAATCGAAGATATTGATGTTGAAGACCAGTGGTTTCTGCAAGACGGTGCAGTTAGCCACACATTGCGCGCACCGTTAGATATTTTACACATTGGCCTAAACGTGGCCTAAACATTGCATATGCATGTAATAATTAACGGTTTTAGAAAAGCAACAACAGAAATCATTAAAATATTTTAAATTAAATAAATGTGTTCGAACTATGGTATGAAAAATTATGAAATACTACAACGCTTAATTATCACATAAAAATGTAGCAAGAAGTGGAAAATTGTTCTAAGTCAAATAAATTCGAATAGAAAATTAATATATGCTTACCATATTCCCATCGACCCGTGTGTCTTCAACAATTAAAATGGAGTTCTCGTATTTTTTTGTAATATTTATACTATTTAGAGTATTTATATCAATATCTCCAAATATAACAAGATCTTTACTAAAAATTTTACGGGCTAAAATTTTTTGAACACCTTCATCTGTTGCTATATTATCCACTTTGATTGAATTAAGGGTACTAGTAAAAATATTGCCTAAAGGTAAAATACAACTAAGTAATAATATAATATTTGTTTTATAAGTTCTTTTCCGAATTCTGCTTCATATATTTTCAAATTTATTTTCATTTTGCAACATCGCAATCACAGTATAGGCATGTCTATACTGTGATCGCAATGATGGTAGTAAAATAATTTTGGAAAATTGACAGATATTTGGAAAAGGTCTTTCAATAGAAAATCATGAGGGTTATCTTACCATTAACATAAATATTATCGAAATAATACACTCCGCTCAAGATTTGTTTGATAGGAGAGTATTTTAAAATTCTGTTTTCCAGAAATTCTGTAAAATTTAGTTTGTTGATCTTTAATGGATTAAAATGATGAAGTATGTGTAATAAATCAAAAGATGCATGGGCTATAGGTTTCAGATTATGGAAGCTTACGATATTTTCTGGATTTACACTCGAAATTTGGTGAGTCTATAAATAATATATTTGGTATTTATACGAACAGTATAAAATCAATACTTACATATAGTTTAAATGTTTGCAAGCCTTTCGCGAATGTTTTATGTCCTTCAATTAGAATGTTGTGGATTTTATCTTTGTATATAATGCTTTTATCAATTTTTTCAATTGATAATTTATTAACTGATGGTATGTTTGCTTTTCCATAAACAGTTGCTCCAGCCACTGTTAGTTTATCAAAAACTTTTATCCCACTTATAATCTAAAACAAAAAATGCAATTATTTTGGTTAGTTATCGATATTGTATGAAGACATTACTTCATCTTGATTATATTTCAATAAAGCATCTTCGTATATTTCTTGTATATCAACATTATTTATATGATGCGTCGAGTATACATTTTTGGCCGAAACACGATAAAATGTTACCTAGAATGATAGAATTTACAAAAAAGGTACAAAGTATATTTTGAAATAAAGGATTTACCTGAGAAGATATTAAATTATCTTTACCTAATGTAACGACATTTTCGAAAAGTAAATTTAAAATATTTTCTTCGCCTGTGACTGTCATATTTTTCAAAATTTTTATTGAAGACCAGTATCTAGTTGGTGGATTTAGAATACTTTTCGAAGCCTGTCCAATGTCACACGACAAATTTCCTGATAACGACCTTAAAAATTCTGCTGACTTTACCATTAACTTATTTCGTAACACTAATGTTTGACTCTCTTTCTTTTTAGTATCTATTATATCGTTCATGTCCAAATTATTTATATAATCGCAAATTAATAAAGCTGCAAAGTATTTTTTAAAGATTCGGTCTAGAATAAGTGTTAAGTCGTTTTTCTTACGTGTTCGTATAATGTTGAAGTATTGTTTTGCATTTATCTCTTGTTTAAAACGTCTGTACATTAAATTATTTGTTAATTCAGCAATGTCTACGTTATTTATAAAATGAGTGTTGAAATTTTTAATGTGCACACTTTTTGAGAATTTCACATTGCCCATCATAACAGGTTCATTTAAGGCCTGTAAACATAAGAACATACATGGATAGAATATATTGAGTTGCTTAAGTTTTAATTAAGAAAATTGGATGATTAACCTGACAAGCTCATGCTTTGAATTGTGAATAAGGATTTTGAGTAGATACTAAAGACTGTCCACGAAAAAAGTGGTCAACAAAAAGTGAAAATATTAAGTAATTAAATACCAAATATAACTTTATTTTTGTTTACGAGAAAGTATTAATTTTATCATTAATTGGTCTAGTACCAATCGTTGAATATATATATATATATATGAAAAAAAAAACACATCCGTCCAGAAACGTGCATATATCGATATTTCACTGCCGTTACAGATCGTCAGTACACGATATTCTAACATGGACATGATTTTGGTTTTTTTCATACAATTTTCATTATCCGCACAGGTGGATGGCTAACGTCGCGACGTGTTTGCGTCTACATTCTTCGGCAGGAGTAATCTTGTCAGATTGTAGTATCAATTGCACAAATTTAGCGACAATTACATGTGAGAGGAGATTTGAATAATTGCTATTTCTCACTCCAATTATATATATATATATATATATATATATATATATATATATATATATAAGGTAAACTTAATAAGTCGGCGATTAAAGGTCTGGTTCATTACTTCAAAGTATATATATTTAAAATAACCCTACATGTTTCGGCAATATGCCTTTGTCAAGGGAATACATGCTATATATTTTGTATTCCCTTGACAAAGGCATATTGCCGAAACATGTAGGGTTATTTTAAATATATATACTTTGAAGTAATGAACCAGACCTTTAATCGCCGACTTATTAAGTTTACCTTATCATACCAAGGTCACGAAGATATTATATATATATATATATATATATATATATATATACATATATATATATATATATATATATATATATAGATAAATGCTTTGTCATGTCTTTTACTAAGAAATTAACACATTTTCCGTCCTCATATTTTATGAACAGCCATATGCTTTCGAAAGTTAAAATATTAGGTTTTACAAAACTTTTTAATAACGTCGTCTTCTCCAAACGTTATATGTATTTTGTATTGGTTGTGAGTAAGCTCCCTTTTATGATACTCAGAATATTGCTGTTGGGAGAATTCAGCGTCGATTTTTAAAATTTCTAAGTTTCAAAACATCTTGCATTTATCCGAATTGTGGAATTGACTATTCTTTTTTATGTAAATTAATCAGTCGTCGAATTAACTGTTAACTTTCATGTTCCACGCATTACCTTTCGTCAAGTTTCCACATTTGCACATCGCACATAACACACAAATATCTTACTCTTTATACATGTTTTGTAAAGGTTGATGTAACACTTTATATCTATAGTTACATTAATGCTTTAAATTTAATCAATTTTAATATGTCTGTGCACGTCACTTTCATTTTTTAACTCTACATTCTGTGAGTATTTTACTATTGCTCTATATACTAATTTATTTAATATCTTGTTCATTAACCTTGTAGTATCTCCTGAAGAAGCAACAAATTCGTTGTGAAATATAGAGATGAAAAGTAAATGAGTTTTAATTGACAGACCGCTTGCCCGTTTTTAATTTATTATTAATCAATATAGTAGTCGATAGTATAGTAGACAATAATTTCTTTTAAGTTATATATATATATATATATATATATATATATATATATATTAAAACTTAATAAGTCGGAGATTAAAGGTCTGGTTTATTACTTCAAAGTATATATATTTTAAACCACCCTACATGTTTCGGCAATGATGTCTTTGTCAAGGATATAAAAAATATAAATGACAGAATATAAATGTCAAATAATTGAGTTGCTATGGTTTAAATTATTCAAAGATACATTCCAATAATAATAATAAGTCATGCCTTAGTATTCCAAAAAATAGATAGCAAGGTGTGAACATATGTGTTGTTCGCTGCTAGCAGCTTGTGTCTCCTTCTGGGTATGAATTTGTGTGTTGGTTGCTTCTGGCAGCTTGCGTCTCTCTCTGGGTGTGTGGTTTTGTATTTGTGTGAACGCGTAAGTGTAGGGTTTTGTATGTTTGGTGCGCTTGTGGGTGTGTTTAGTGACCGGTCGCGTAAATTTAGAGAGATCGGATAACCAGCCGTTGCGTAGGGCCGCCAACCCTTTCCCGGCAACTTCTTTACTTTTCCGTGCAGTACTTCGACGGCCCGACCCCCGCCCCAACGAGGCAAGGCGCAGACCAGCGAAGCGCACCCTGCACGGGGTTGCTCATCGCCAACCGAGGGAACACTCTTAGTGGCTACCTCAGTCGACGACGGTCACTGACATGGGTTCGAGTCCCAACATACACAATATTTTTTAATTAAAAAAAAAATTTCGTATGATTTGCTTTGTAATTTGTAGACAGCAATGTTTACATCCCCCCTTACTTTGCAATTACATACATACTAACTTGATATTTGTAAATATTTCATATAAAAGCCGAAAAACTCCAATAATTTATCTATTGTTATATATTCGTATATATACATTCCGCTATCATTTTGACGTCCGTACAAACTGCATACAGTTCGGCATCCACCAGAAGGAATGAGTATTATAAAGTATACTTTATAAAATACTACTACTTTTGCATGCTGTTTGTTCGCTAGCGAAAGTATACCTGCCAATCATTTACTTTTAAAATTCTTTTTCATTATGCTAACAATATGAACTCCGCTTAAAATAACGTGTAACGGGCTTCCGAGAAGTATATCTATCTTTCATTTTACCGACAATGTGGAATCCATTGAGTATATTTCGTATAGGTTGTGGTTGATTTGGCGTCCGACAGTGTTGTAAGTTCGGCAAACTGATTTTCTATTATTATGCATAATGCCATGGATTTTTCCCTTCAGAAGAAAGAAGAAAAGAAGAAAAATTATTTTGAACATTATCTGTATAACATTATTGCAAAAATGTAATTTTCTTTATTATATGTGATTTATTTCAGGCGTATACGATAAAATTCCTATTATAAATGATTAATTTTTGTAAGGTATAATTTTGTCCACGTTTGTATATTGTTCAGGGTTAGATTGATGTTCAAAGTTGGCGCCATCCTGGATGTTAGAGCTGGTATTGAGAGATATACATTTTATCATTATTTTGAGTTGTTATTAGGTAGGGATGCCCTAGCGTTTCCAGGACCTTCATTTTAGAGATTCATTAGTGTCCTTGGAGATAGGTCGTTATAATTGAATATTAGACACGACTTAATTTTGTCTAATATATATAATATTTTGGATAATTCGTTTTAGTTGTTTGGTGCGTCGTATGTAGTTAAAAGTAATTTGTCGTGATTTTACAAGTCTTATATACTTGTAATTAATTTAATTTGAAACACCTATCTGAAGTAAAAGGAATCTCTCGTGCTGTGTTACGTTACATTAATTAATGTAGGTACCATTTATAATTATAATTAATATATTGAAGAAAGCGCTATAAATTAATTTGTAAACTTTTGTGAAAATTTTTTGTATGTTCAGAAAAATATCTAGAAAATTTATCAGGCTGTTTTTGTTGAGTATAGTTTTTATTCAGATATATATTTCAATACGTAGGAAGGTGGGGAAAATTTTGTGTGACGTCATGTTAAGTGCACGCATGACTGTAGGATTTTGATTTCGCGCGCAAGATAGACAAATTTTTATCTTGACGTTTAGTTTGAGGTCAATGATTTTGTTGACATCTGATAAATTTTGTTGTTATTTTATTTCTTATTTTGTTCGAGAGTCACAGGGGGTTTTTCTCCTTGCGCGTGTCATTTATCGCAAGGACTCTTTCCTCCTTGCTACTGTTAAGTTTGCTTTAGCTCCCTATACACTCGGTAAAGGGATTTTTCTTTTTTTTTTGGATTTTTTTTTAAATAAAATTGTAAACTAACAAATGTGACTTTTTAATTAATGCTTGTTGTTTTAATTTAATTTAATATCGACCCATATCCGAGAGGATCGACCCTGGAGAAGTGAGCTCAAGGAAGGATATCCGACTGAAGTTAGCTGGCAGAGTAGATTGCAGTGTGAACTTAAATTTAAATGTGCAATATGTATTTAAATACGAGAGTCTCACAGAATTTTTTTTTTTGCCTAAAACGCTTAAAAATTTTATTTAGTTGCAAGATTTTTTCTCTATTATAATTAAATTCATTAACTTACCTATAATTTTTTTATATTATAGACCAATAAAATTGTTTATTAAAGAATAGTTTAATAAATGCTTTCTCAATACTATTACTTGATATTTAAGGTAATTATTACCTTCATTGATAAATTTAAACATATATTTTGAAAAAAGAAATATTGCCGAGCAGTTCTTAGCTAACAATTATAAATAATATTTATATTAACAACAGATTAGTTATTAACGTACTCGCTTCTACTACTATGCGGAAAAAATTGCTTAATTTAATTTTTTAGAATCTATATCTATTATTAAATATCTAATCTATCTGAAATTTAAAGAAATTATACCATTTTCTACATAAACAAAGGTTATACTTTTGATTTATTTATTTTGTAAATGGTGTGTGTGTGTGTGTGTGTGTGTGTGTGTGTGTGTGTGTGTGTGTGTGTGTACATTTTTTTATATTTCATCTATTTGCATATTTATTTTGCACATATACCTTTAATTTTAAGCCGATTTTTAATTCTTAAGGGTATGTGCTTATTAATTCTTCACATTCTTTTTTCTGGTGCTTTTAAAACCGTACCGATAAGGGTAATAAATGTAAACTGTTACCTTGTGACATTAAAGAAGAGTACTATTCAGGGATGGTGCTCACCAGTAAAGAAGAAGGTATTAACGTGGATTCTTAGTTTTTCAAGTTAATCGACTCAGTTTATCAAAGATTAAGCAGGAAAGAACAGAGCCAAGCTAAATATCTAATCCAGCAATATAAGGATGTCTTTGAAATGGAAACTAGCAGGAAAGGAATAACTAATATCGTCATGCATAAAACGAAGATTAGCAATGCAGTTCCAATACAACAAGGACCAACGAGGCTAACACCGGCGAAACGTGAGGAAGCCGAACAAATTATATGAGATATGGAAAGCCAGAAGGTAGTTGTAGTGAAGAAGGGTGAATCTATTAAAGTTAGTGATCCGGACCGATCACGCCGCTTTGAAGTGGCTCTTGCAATTGAGGAATATAGAGGGTTAAGTAGCTAAATAGATTGAGAGGCTACAGGAGTATGACTTCGACGTTGAACATAGAGTGGGCCTCACACATCGAAATGCTGATACTCTTTCCAGAAGGCTCTGTCCAGAAGACTGTCGACATTGCAACCGAACGTGAATCGGAGAATCACGATGGAAGCGAACGAAAAATACAAATGGTAATTCCCAGGAAAAGGATACCAGAGTTTTGCGAGAACTCCATCACAATGTTTCTGGGGAACATTTTGGCGTTCATAAAACGCTGGGGAAGATACGCCAATGATTTTACTGGATAAACTGTTCACAAAATATGAAAGACTGCTGCAGAAAACGCTCTAATTGCGCTGGAAGTAATGGACTGCAGAGACGTCGATGTGCACCTATGCGCCAATATAATGTAGAACGTCAGTTCGAAAGATCGCCGTAGATACAGTCGGTCGCGAAGATTATATCCATGATCGAGTAAGATATAATATCCACGATTAAGAAGAGCTACGTCGTCAAAACCAAGAGGGGCGGTGATCACGTAAGCAATCGAGTTAAGTTATATATTCCACAACGTCGACGGGGCCTGTCTCTAAAACTTCAGAGGAATTGGGAGGAACCATACGAGGTATTAAACGGATTAGCGATGTAATTTACCACATAAGGCGAGCATTTCATAGTATACCAAGAGTCGTACGTTTTAATCGATTCGCTCCATACTCTGGTGATAATAATGATGAAATGGCTGACTTGCTTCAATTGGATACATACTACAAAGAGCCAACATTTGAAGACTTTATGGTAGAGTACTCTATAAAATCTTCAAAGGTTGGTTCTAGAAAAGCCCGACTTGGGGTTACCATCGAGAAGCAGCAAGATTTGAATTACCGTGTGTTTTATTAATCGAACCCGAACAGAAGATTTATCACAATATTACTACTGAATAACTTCGTATATTTTAGTTAAAATTTTCTCATTTTCACTAAACATTTGCTAACGAGTTATTTATGACGAACATAAATATATCATGTTTATAAAGCCGATGAAGCCGCCTTTATACAATTTTAATCGCTGCCTAATTGATTCAAATGCGCTATGTACCAAAATGATTCGATTAGCTGAATCTACTGTAGGCATGTAAATGAAAATCGATTAATAAATATAAATTTATAAGATACTATAGATAAGTAAATTAAAACAATTGGAATATGTATCACTAGTTACTGTAGCATAATCTAAATTAACAAAAATAAATTTACAAATTATTTTTTTAAATTTACACATTTACAAATACCTTGCAAAATTTCAAAAATAAAGTCCCTTAAATGTGATAAAAACTTATAGGAATCCATAATACAAGGGTATTATTAGTATTAGTTTATTACATTCATATAATGCAAATATTTATTTCGAAGCAAGCATGCTGAACAAAAATATTTTATGTTTAGAATTTCATGAAATACCTGTTTACAAAGCACTCTTTATTCAAACTCGTGCATAATAAACAAGTACTGCATTAGATTGATAATAAATAGAGAACGGACGCAATTTCCATAAAACGCATTCGGCAATTGGAATTGTGTATAACGTCGCTCAGTACATCCCGGCGTAATTCAATGAAGTATTTGTTAGACTTATTCAGACACCTGGTCTCGCCGCGATAACAATATCAAAGCCAGCTATTGTATTCGGAGAATATAGTGTTTTTTAAAGTGTTTTCATGAGCGTAGATAGAAGCGGGGTTTTTACAATGTATTTTATTTATTAGTTTATATTTCGTAAGATAAATAAAGTGCTGTGAGTAAGTTTCTTGTTTTCATAGCTTTAACTGTTAATTACATCGTAATTTTTGTGATAGATCCTGTTTAATATCGTTTGATTGAATCTATTTCTACCAATTATATCGACGTAAGTGTGCATTGAATTTCGTTCAGTTTCAATAACTTACGCACACATTTTTAGTTTTCATTTATTTAGATTTAGAGCATTGTTTAAGTTACTTTTTCAGACATGATATGGAAGAATGTCGAGAACGGCATTGTAAAACAATGGCGAATTGGATTGACGTCATACTGATTGTATGTCCATTGTCAGTGATTCCGAAATTTATTACAAAATCCGTAAAATATCGTCAAAAATTCGTCACTTAGGATCGCAAACACATCTGAACTCTGTAAAACTTTTATGGCGGCTAATATTCCATTAAATAAACTTAGCAATCCCACTTTAAAAATATTTCTGAAAAAATATACTGGTCGAAATGTTCCTGATGAATCAACTTTACGCAAATATTATGTTTCTAGGTGCTATACGCATTAGAAGCCATCTTTTAAATCAATACATATGGATAAGCGCCGACGAAACGGTGGATATGTTACGACGCTGTGTGGTAAATGTTGTAGCTGGTGTACTACATCCAACTATTCCCTATAACTCATATGTAATAGCAACAAGTGTTATAAATAGAGTTGATGCGGAAACAGTTGCTGAAACCATTAAGGAGAATATGCAAAAAATGCTTCATTCGGACGCCACGTACAAAGAAAAAAAACAGTAGAACGCATTAGAAGCCATCTTTTAAATCAATACATATGGATAAGCGCCGACGAAACGGTGGATATGTTAGGACGCTGTGTGGTAAATGTTGTAGCTGGTGTACTACATCCAACTATTCCCTATAACTCATATGTAATAGCAACAAGTGTTATAAATAGAGTTGATGCGGAAACAGTTGCTGAAACCATTAAGGAGAATATGCAAAAAATGCTTCATTCGGACGCCACGTACAAAGAAAAAATACTTTTATTTGTCAGTGATAGTGCTGCGTATGTGTTAAAAACAGGCAGACTATTGAAGAAAACATATTCTAATATGCTGCATATTACTTGTGTAGCACATGCTCTCCACAGAATCTGTGATTATATCAGAGACACTTTTCCTGAAGTTGATAGACTTGTATCAGCTTTTAAAAAAGTTTTCTGAAAAGCACCATTGAGAGTAACTCTTTTCAGGGAAAAATTTCCATCTCTGTCACTGCCTCCCACTCCAGTAATAACTAGATGGGGAACATGGCTGGAAGCTACTAGTTATTATGCTGAGAATTTCGATAGTCTAAAACATTTCGTAACACTGCTAAAGGAGGATGCTAGAAGTATTGGTGAGTGCAAGGAGGTCACACAAATCCCAAATTTAAAAAATCGGTTGTACTTTCTTCACGAACACTTTGGAAAATTGCCAAAACTAATCACTTATTTTGAAAATCGAAATCTCAAATTAAATGACGGATTAACCACATTAGATGTGGCTGTTAATAATTTGAAAAGTATTCCAAGTGACTTCGGATGTGGCCTTCGGCAGAAGTTTGAAGCAATTCTTAATAGAAATCCAGATTTAATTACATTGCAGCAATTATGTATGGAGACAATTTCACAAAATCTAACGGCTAAATATGAAGAAATAAAAGAATATTTCCAGTATGCACCTATAACCAGTTGCGATGTAGAAAGGACGTTTTCTATTTATAAGGATGTACTTAATTCAAAGAGAACAAAATTGACAGAAGAAAACCTTGAGAAACTATTGCTAGTCAATATTAATACTCCTTTACTCAACTTGAACGACAAAATGAACAAATAAAAATGTTCCAATTATAGAAATAAAATTAAAAACTTTAAAAATACAACTTTTCAACAAATACATATGTATTTCGTAATTTTATAGATCACCACCCGTTCGTTTTCCAATTATATAAATAAAATTAAATATTCTAGAAATACAGCCTCTCGCCAGTACTGCACTGGGTGGTAAGCGTGTCCGTTCTCTAAATTGATAAAGCAATGTTGAGAAATTTGCGGATTCCAAATAAGCGGCACTTTAGAAAATATATACGTTTCGCGAATATACACTCGGTAGTACTAACACCTCTGTCGACGAAACCGTGAACTAAAAATATACATATTTTTCCAAGAACCAAGTCCATACGAAATTTTAAGGAACTGATTTGTAGGCCGAGATAATTCTGTAAAACAAATTTTATGCACGTGGTAATATACATCGGACGCCACATTAAATATAAATGGTCAATTGATGGACGCCGGATTGATAGCAGGATATATATATATATATATATAGTAGATCAAATTAGTCGGTAATTTAAGGTCTGTTTTACTTTGATATGTATATACAGGGTGAGTCGTGAGGAATTGACCAAACTCAAGGAGTGTATTCTACTGATGAAAGTAATGTAAAAAAACTCAAATGTTGTTATCCGATTTTCATTTGTTTTCGAGTTATAGCGTAATTAAAAATGTAGATTTAATATACCGTGTTTATGTATGTATTCGTAAAAACAGTGAAACCCCGGTAGCAATTCATTATAGGGAACTCTTCCTAGCTGAAGCGCTACCTGTTCGTGGTTTTCCGAACTAGCGGTAGTGACATTGAAAGCAGTCGAGAAATAGTGTAGAGTGGTTTGTTACCTAATGCGTCTAATGTCACTACCTCTAGTTCATCGTTGATATAGTGAGGGCGCTGCCATCATAAAAAATGTTCCCTATACCTTGGAGTAAATTATAACATTGTGTTCGGGTATTGTGACATTGACTTGACGTTTGTACAACTATAGTGTAACAAACTAAAATGCCACATACTTATTCTAATTTAGAATATGCTAATATGGTGTTTGTTTATGGATTTTGTGATGGGAATGCTACAGCTGCTGCTAATGAATATCGTCAACGGTTTCCACATCACAGACATCCTAATAAAACTGTATTTATTAGTGTATTCAACACATTGTGCGCGACCGGAAAGCTTCCCAGTGTAAACATAATATCTGAGCGAGGCAGTCGACAACAATTACAAGAAGTAGAAGATATTCTGGATGTAGTAGAAGAAGACGCAACTACCAGCTCACGGAGAATTAGTATTCAATTGGGCATTCCACAAACAAGGGTGATAAAACACTCCACGAGCATGGCTTACGTCCGTACCATATACAAAGAGTACAGCACCTACAACGAGATGATAATCGTAGACGTATGGAATTTTGTCGATGGATAAATGATAATCCACGTTTTGTATCGCGTATACTGTTTACGGATGAAGCGACATTCACCCGTGACGGTATTAATAATTGTCATAACCAGCATGTATGGTCAGACGAAAATCCACACGTAACAGTCGAAAGTAACTTTCAACATAAATTTTCGGTAAACGTGTGGTGTGGTATGATCGATGGTTTTTTAATTGGTCCTTACATTTTTGAGAATCACCTCACGGGAGACACCTATTTACATTTTTTAGAAAATGAACTGCACGGACTGCTAGAGGATGTTCCCATAAACATCAGAATCCAAATCTTCTACCAGCACGATGGAGCGCCTGCACATTACGCTCGTGCAGTCAGGCAACATTTGGCTGAAAGGTTTAAAGGGAGTTGGATTGGACGTGGTAGTCCAGTGGTAGTGCTGCTGACAATATCAAACATCGACCTGACGCAATCAGGAACGCAACCAGCGCCCTTGGTAGACGATGTAAAAAATGTTTTGAAATGAATGGCGGTATTTCTGAAAATATATTATAAAGAACGATTATACCAATAAAATACAAAAACTTCAATATGAAATTTTGTTTATTTTTAATTACGCTATAACTCGAAAACAAATAAAAATCGGATAGCAACATTTGAGTTTTTTTACATTACTTTCACCTGTAGAATACACTCCTACAGTTTGGTCGATTCCTCACGACTGTATTTAGAACAATCTTACATATTTCGGCACATAGTGCGTTTTCCAAATAAATTTAAAATTTAAAATTTCTTTTAAAGTTTAGATTATACATTTATAAGATAAGAAATTCAATTTTCATGAAAAGAATGACGATCCTGAGATAATTTAGTTTAAAACATCATCTTAAAATAAATTTGATATTTAATGACATTTGTGTGAAATTTCATGGTATTTTTGATAATCAACGAAGGGCATATTTGTAATTCGTGGTGTAACTACAACTCTAGCATTTTTTTGACACCATCAACGTGAGGCTTTTATCTGTTACTATATATTTAATGTTTTTCTTAGAATTTCTTACTTTTTTGGCGATTACATTGAAGTTGACACTGTTCAGACGTTGCAATCCAATAATATCGAATGCAGAAGTGTTACCTATAATTTCCACATTATTTAATTCTTGAATAGCATTTAGGTTGTCCATATTTAGTATATATTTATTTAGATATTCTCCATTCAGTTTTTTTGCTTCCAAAGATTTTGCTGAAAAAAATATATACATAACGGTTACTTTGAAGTATAAATAATAAATACAGTCATCTACGTATGGGAAAACAAGATAAATGTATGTAAAAGATGATAACGCAAGTATGGGAGACATACATCCTGAATTTACATTTTTAAAATTCGACAGCATTTCAAAGCATTAAATGTTTATCGTTTTTTAAATTTGAGCAACAAATTTCTAATATCATTAAAATCTTTTAACAGTTTCAGAGTTTTCTCTTGTACAAGTAATAATGTTTCCAAAAGTCTAATTATTAGAGACCGGACGTATCAGGCCGAAATTACGACGGACCATATAAATAGCCTATAACATCGCTAAGTACAACACGCAGTTATCGGATAGCACTATTAATTCGGTTAACAGCACATGTGTCTTTTGTCGTTGAATTGTGACGCAATTACTTCAATATTACAGTGAAATTCCTTTCTTCAATGTCGTGGATAGAAGCGTGACGAGTTTTTATAATTTATTTTATTTATTAGTTTATATTTCGTAAGATAAATAAAGTACGGTGAATTAGTTTCTTTTTTTTCATTGTTTTAACTATTAATTACATACAAATCGTAATTTTTATAATAGATCCTGTTTAATATCCTTTTTTGATCGAATCTACTTCTCTCAATTATTTTGACGTAAGTGTCCAGTGAATTTGGTTAAGTTTCAATAACTTACGCATACATTTATAATTTTCATTTTTTAGATTTAAGTTACTTTTTCAGATATGATATGGAACAACGTCGAGAATGGCATCGTGAAACAAGGGGGAGTTGGATTAAGGATCAAACTGATTGTATGTCCATTGCCAGTGATTCCGAAATTTATTGCAATGTTTGTAAAATATCGTTAAAAAATTCCAAGAAATCGCACGTAAAACGTCACTTAGCATCGTAAGTAAAGTAAAAAGTAAACACATATACGGAAATTAGGCCAGTTGGAATCTGACAATTTTAACGAAGAACTCTGTGAAACTTTAATGTCGGCAAATATTCCATTAAATAAACTTTACAATCCCACTTTAAAAATATTTTTCCAAAAATATACTGGTCGAAATGTTCCTGATGAACCCACCTTACGCAAATATTATGTTTCTAAGTGCTACACGAAAGCAGTAGAACGCATTAGAAACAATCTTTTAAATCAGTACTTATGGGTAAGTGCCGACGAAATTGTCGACATATTAGGATGCTTTGTGGTAAATGTTGTAGCTGATGTACTACATCCAATTGTTCCATACAACGCATATGGAATAGCAACAAAAGTTATAAATAGAGTTTATGCGGAAACAGTAGCTAAAACCATTTACGAGAATATGCACCAAATGCTTCATTTGGACGATAGGTACAAAGAAAAAATACTATTATTTGTCAGTGATAGTGCTGCATATATGTTAAAAACAGGCAGACTATTAAAGGAAACATATCCAAATATGCTACATATTACTTGTGTAACACATGTTCTCCACAGAATTTGTGAATATATCAGAGACGCTTTTTCGGAAGTTGATAGACTTGTATCAGCTTTTAAGAAAGTTTTCAGAAAAGCACCATTGACAGTAGCTATTTACAGGGAAAAACTTCCATCTATGTCACTGCCTCCCTCTCCAGTAATAACTAGATGGGGAGCATGGTTGGAAGCTAATAGTTTTTATGCAGAGAATTTCGATAGTTTACAAAATTTCGTTACATGTTTAAATGACGATGCTCGAAGTATTTATGAGCGCGAGGAACTAATACAAATTCCAAATTAAAAAAATCAGTTGTACTTTCTTCAGGAACACTTTGGAAATTTGCCAAAACTAATCACTTATTTTGAAAATCAAAATCTCAAATTAAATGATAGTTTAACGACATTAATAATTTGAAAAATATTCCAAGTGACTTTGGATGTTGCCTTCGGCAAAAGTTAGACGCAGTTTTTAATAGAAATCCATATTTAATAACATTGCGGCAATTATATATGAGGACAATGCCTCAAAATCTAACTGCTAAATACGCTGAAATAAAAGAATATTTCCAGAATGCACCTATAACCAGTTGCGATGTAGATAGGACGTTTTCTATCTACAAGGGTGTATCCCATTCACAGAGAACAAATTTTACAGAAGAGAATCTTGAGAAAGTATTGATAGTTAATATTAATACTCCTTTACTCAACTTGAACTACAAAATGAACAAATAAAAATGTATTTCGTATTTTATAGATCACTACCTGTTTGTTTTCCAATTATATAAATAAAATTAAAAACTCTTTAAAAATACAAATTTTCAATAGTACGCCCGTGGGAGATGAGTCATCGGCCTCTCGTGTCCGGTCCCTAATAATAATGTAAATCTCTTTTTCTCAAAATACTAAAGAAGTTAGGTTTTACGCAATAAAAATTGTTAATTTTCAACTATTTTGCCTTGAAGAGAGAAAATTATTTTGCGGCATTATTTTGGACAATAGATAATATAAATTGAAATATTTTATGTTAAATGTTTATGTAGTTGAGTTTGGCAGTAAATTAAAGTTGTTTTGTGGTAACAATACCGTTGTTGATCTATTGTGAATCTTTCTTAGATCGTTTCGTTAATTAAGAATAGACCTCTATGTCGAGTATTTTTGGAATACTTTACAGTGTTATTCAAGATGTCAAGAGACAGTTTTTCTGAAGTGAGCAAGATGCAAAAGTAAAAGAAGATCAATTTAACTTCAACATTGCTTGCAAACATCACACGGAGTTATAAATGAGTGAAAGGATGATTAGATAGAGGTATGTGAAAAATGGTGGAAGTAAAGAAGTCCAGTTACAAAACCAGCAATGATTCCTTAGTCAGGCCTATATGCGAGCCAGAATGCGAGCAAATTAATAATGTTAATAATTGTCAAAGATTAGTATAGAGAAGACAGTTATATTAGGACTGCGATATCTCGAAGTGAAAGGATGAGTAGATAGAGGCATGTGAAAGATGGTGAAAGAGTCCTGTTACAAAGCCAGCAATTATTCCTTGGTCACGTCTATAGGTTACCAGAATGTGAGCAAATTGGAGTAATGTTAATAATCGTCAAAGATTGGTATAGAGAAGACAGTGGATATTAGGACTGCGCTATCTTTAATATGTAGGGAAATTTAATTATGGGGTGAGACAGTATTTTCACGGAAGTTCTGATGCCATATTTTTAGAAAATACATACTATAAAAATATGTAGTTTATTTTTCTTTTATATAATATTAACTCTGATACAAACCTGTAATATTTTCCATTTTAAAATAATTCAACTTTACTGGAAAATGAGTTGACATTACTTTATGATAAATCATATTTACTTCGATACCATTCAAGTAATAGATATAGCTTCCTTCTACTTTTAGGTCACTTCTAATAACTAAATGTTCGAATTCTTTTTCGCCTAAAATTTGTAAAATAATATAAATAATTTTATATGTGCGATGTTATAATTTTGTCCGTTTTGAACTTATTTAGTTGTAATACTTGAAATTAATACTAATAATTAAGTGTTAATAGAGACTAACCAGCTTTTGTTTCTGTAATCTTTTTTAACTGTTTCGCTTAACCTACAGGTGAATTTAAAAAGGCTGTTTAATGGTTAGTTATCTGTTAAAAATAATTAACTATTATATCTTAAGAATAAATATTCTTACAATTTAATTGAATAATGTCTATTGTGATGATAAATTATATCTAGTTTGAATCAAATATCTTATACAGGGTGATGAAAAAATTCGAGTTTTATTTTTAACTGAAAATAGAACACAAAATTATGACAAATGACAACAAAAATGTGATAAAAATTGTAAAGTAACGGATATATGCACACGAGAAACACAGGAACACCTTTTAGAGCAATGTTCGAAGTTACCGCCTCCTGCTGGTGCTCGACGTATCCACGAATTATAACACGCTCGGATATCTTGCTTGCTTATTATGTCTGCAGCATTTTGTCTAGTCAATGATTGAATGTTTTCAATTTCATTATCGTTATTGTACACCAAATTTTTCATATGTCCCCGTACATAAAAGTCCATCGGGTTGAAGCCGGGTGATCTAGGTGGCCATGCAATAGGCCCACCTCTACCTATCCATCGGTCACCAAACATAGTAGATGGATGTAGGTAGGCATTGCCCTGTCGCTGTCCATCACATATTTACCAAATAGAACTCGAGTAACTAATAAAATTGAACAATCGGCCTGCTATAAATTCATTTAAGTCCCGCCCTGGAATTTACCCCTGACTGCCTGTCCTAATTATAAAATAGTTTACATTTTATAATACGTATACATGGATGTTAACTAATAACTCAAGTATGAACAATATATTATAAAAACTCGAAAAAGGTATAAAACCCCTTACCGCAATTAATAATAGTATCCTAAATACGTATTTCGACAACTAAGTTGTCATCATCAGTAGGTAAAACCACTAATCAAAGCGTTTATTGTGGGGCACAGTAAAGCTAACACATAGAAACGCGCACAACTTTGCACGACGTCCACGTATACACTGAGTTTAACATAAATACACAAACTAAAATTACGTCAACTTACCCCTCTTAAGAAAACGGCAACACCATGTGTTTATTCTCAACGCCCTCAACCTTTTCTACCTCTTTTCTAAGAATGAAAAAAGACAATTGTATGGGATAGGACCGTCGTTCTAGTTAAACGTATTAAATTTGTTTTTAACGATATGAATGCTTTCGTAGCTATGCTTCGAGATCTCTGGGGTTGTTGATGTTTTTAACAAGTTTTAAACCTTTTTCCAAGACGTTATGATCCGTGGGGAATGCACGGCCAGAAAAATCGAGCGTGGCAATATTTCTGGTCTATTAAATTTAATATGCTCTTTAAAACAGGTTATTAATGAGCGTTTCGTTTGACCTATACATTTCAAATTACAATCGTCGCAATTAATTTCGTATATACCTGATTTCAAATTCAAGTTAACTTTATCTTTGGTATTAAAAATATAATTAAAAGAAGCTGTTTTATGTTGAAAATGTTTTCAACATTTTTTTCAATATAACAGCTTCTTTTAGTTTCTTAGTCAATCGGCTACTAAACTTTTTGTTAACAAAAGAGAGATACGAAATAGACTAGATTTAATTAAAAACATCGCGAGGTATAATAGCTTTGACATAGAAATAATAATAAATTAATTAGAAAAACGAACTTAAAAACGACAATAAGTTTGTTATCACAACGTAACCAGGAGAAAAAGTACATGTGTTTACTATACCATCCAATCACGAAAAATATTAATGGAGTTGTTAGAGAACAAGGTCTCCAAGTTGCCTTTCGGTCCTAAACCACCATTAAATGTTTCGTAGGTAATACCAAAGATAAAGTTAATTTGAATTAGAAATCAGGATATACGAAATTAATTGCGATGATTGTAATTTGAAATATATAGGCCAAACGAAACGCTCAGTAATAACCCGTTTTAAAGAATACATATCACATATTAAATTTATGCATTGCACACGCATCATAACGTCTCGGAAAAATGTTCAAAACTTTTCAAAATTCAAGCTTTATACCTTTTTAGAGTTTTTACTTAACCGCAGTCTCCAAAAAAGGAAAAAAAAAACATAATATATAGATGCATAAACATATTGTATATGTATATGTATATGTATATGTATATGTATATGTATATGTATATGTATATGTATATGTATATGTATATGTATATGTATATGTATATATACCTACGTATATGTAAATATTGAAGTTGCATTGAGGACGATCTGCCTATAGACACGTATTTTGGGTTGTCACTGCCTTCGTCAGTGTACGATATGTTACCGTTTTTGATAAGTGAATGTCGCGAAATATCTGTTAAAGACATTTGCCAAGTTTGGTATATTTGGTGAAATGGTCGTATACTGATGAGGACAGTGGCAGCTCGAAATACAATGCAACTTTAACAAAATACCTGAAATTTCTTCATTGTGTATAGTTGCAGCCTCAGCAGTCCTTATGTCGTCCAAAAAATCAATTTTGGCTTTATTTACAATTAATTTTCCAGTAAAGGTTTTCCGACCATGTATAGCATACCTAAAAATCAGGATTTTATGAAAAATTCAAATTATAGAATTAATTTTTTACTTACTCTCCGGTTAACTTAACGAATGTTTCATTTAATTCAAGTAAATTAGGAAAATGTTCTTGAGTATAATCGATTGCAACATTACCCATTATGGTTACATTTTGAAATTGATAAGTAGTTGGTGATTTGTTTTTTAAATTATTACGCATGTAATTGTCAACATCTACGCCATTAAGGGACTTAGTAATAAGGTTTGGTGTATTTATTCCTTTTAAAATATTGACGTGGACTGGTATAATTTGATCCGTATGCTTTAGCCAGTATTTATTGAAAGAACTTGGCATATCGAACTCTTTTTCATTCAATATGAAAACGACATTCGGTTGAAAGTGTAAATTCTCTATACGTACATTGCCTATAATTTTAACCTTCTTATACATTTGTTGTAAACGCTGTGTCCTTTGACCACCAAAGTGATCGCGAAATATACCGCTATCTGTCTTATTTGTGTTATTGTAGTGCATATCTTTTAAAACAAGCATTTTATGAACGGTAACTGGACCTAAAAATATACAAATATAAAAAAATAAATTAGGCTTCAATTTTAATTTCAAAAAGTATTGGAAAATACGGTATGCCCTAATAAAGGCGACCAAGAAAGTTCTCTAACATGTATAAATTTTAAATGTCGTTTAAATGCTATCAATATTTTATAAAAGCAATTTTCGATATGTAATCAGGCATAGAGAAACCACAAAAAAAATATTAAACGAATTTATTTTTGTTTTACAGATTCAATTGGCCAATCGACGCAGAGTAATGTTATTGTATTAAAAATCCAATAAGAAAACACTAGGGTTGGATTCAAATTTTAATATATAATTTTTGGCGCCACTTTGTTTACAGTTGGTGGTTTTGTTAGTGTGCTCTACGCTTCTTAAAATGAGTAAAAGTTTTGAACAAAGAGTTTGCCCCAAATTTTGTGCTACTAACTTTCTTGAGCTGAATTGTTGAAAATGTTAGAAAATTTCTACGATTAGCTAGCTTTGTTAAAAACACAACCATACGGCTGGTACAAAGCATTCAACAAGAAGTAGTTGAAGATTTGCCTCGCTTTGGTCTACCTTCAATTTCTCCAACTTTTAGGAAAACAACAATAAAATGAAAGAAATGATATTGGAAAATTGTCGCTTAAGTTTAAAAGAGGTGGGGGAGGATCACTATAGGTCTCGCGAATCCGTTCGCACGATTTCAGTGGATGTTTTGTCCATGAGGCGCGTAATGGTACGGCTTGTTTTAAAGCTTTCTGCACCATTTTTTTTTTAAACAGTACTGAAAGCAGTTTGCTGAAGACTTGAACAAGACTCGAACGATCCCTTTTCTGACCCTACATTTATGAAGCTCACCATAATAGGTGACGAGGTATGGGTTTATGAGTTTGACATGCAAACGACGAAATTGAAAAAAACCGTCGAAGCCGCTTGAAAATCAGTATAGTATAGTAGTAGAAGTACTATTTTCTTTGACTATAGTGGTATTGTCCAATCAGAATTCATTTAGGAGGTGCAAACAGCCAACAAACAATATTATTTTAGCGTTACGAAGCGTTTAAAAGAAAGTGTTTACCAGAAAAGGTGTGTTAGAACGGTTCCTAGATTTTGCACCACTTTAATACGCCGTCCTACCTATCGACTCTTGTATGCAAATTTTTTATAAAATTCAATGAAAATCATCAACCAAACTCTTTGCTAGATATAACTCGGTGTGACTCTTCCCTGTTCCTCAAACTCAGTCACACTAACTTCGTGGAAGGTGGAAGAATTTATTGATGCCATAAAACAAAATTCGTAGAAGGAAATGAAGCTCATAGCAGGAAGTACCTATAAAAAGGGTTTCGACAACTATATTATTCGTTTACTTATGTATCAAACCGGTGGTGCCTATTTTGAAGAACGAATTTTTTTGTTAAAAGCGCGCATTCTTTCCCTTTTCAAATTTATGTAACAAATAGTGTCTAGAATACATTTTATAACTTCTTTCTTTGCCTTATGAATTTTAATGATCGATATTTAATAACCGTTTTACGGGAAAGAAAAATAAGATAGACGTAATAATTACCTGCAATCTTTTTTTCATCATCTAAAGTTGTGAGGAGATCTGTTGCAAAATTTATTCCATTAATATCGGAACAATTAATATTTTTCGTGTCCATATGTCCAAAATTAATTTTTGAATTTATAGTTTGATTAGTTGAAGTTGTTAAAAAGTCTTTAACATATATATTATTTACTGTTTCCGTATTCAATTTTTTTACATTGATATTCTTCATTGTTAAATTACCTGTAATAATCATCTAGTTAATTATGAAATTTTTTCGTGCTATTCTAAAATAATTGTTAATTAAAGAGATTTAAAATTAGAGCCTTATTTAAGCCCACCTGTAATATTATTGACATTCCCAATTTTGAATATGGAATGTTTAAATGTATTCCAGTGCATATTATTTATATTTTCAACGTCTAGGTTTTTGATGGTCACTGATGAATTAAATCTGAACCTGCTTTTTGCATCGGTAAAGAACTTTATAATATCAGATGCGTTGTTCTGTAAAAAAGATTATAATAAAGTAAAGATGGAATAATTATTAATTATACTCACATTATTTAAATAATCGATGTCCAAAATGTCCGTAATGAATTTGTTAAAGGTTTTGGTTCCATTTACTGTTACTGGATTTCCTTGGAAATATAAATTATCCAGAGGAATGTCATTAATAACTTTAGCATATAAATTAGTAGCGCGTAAAGTACTAAATTTGACTGGTACTTGTATCTTTTGATTTCCATTCAAAAGTAGAGCCTCTAGAATTGTTAAAGGAAATAGAATAGAATTTGATAATATTTAAAATAGAAAATACTTTCGAAAATGTTTCCTTTGGGCAGTCGTAATTTATTAGTAATTATATGTTTAGTTCTAATGTTACCCTTTATTACTTGTTCAGTATTATATGATAACCAGTGATTTGGTGACCATTTAAGGGAATTTATTGTGTCAACGTTAATATACACAGCTTTGATTAAATTTGTTACTTGGAGATTACCTCGTAAAATAACTCTGTTTGTAAATACCTAAAGGTAAATTGTGATTATATATTTACTTTACATTAATATTCTTGATCGTACCGTATCATTTATTGGAAATAAGTTAAACATTTTTTGATTAATTTTTTCTAAAATATTGATAATTTCAATATATGTGCCATGTAACTTCTGAAACATTGAACATACACACACACATATATACATTTATATATATATATATATATATATATATATATATATACATATACACACACACTGTGTCCAAGATAAGAATGAACTGCATGGGGATCTCGGAAACGGTAAAAGATACAAAGTTGTTTAAATGGGAAAGAAGTTACGCACTTTAGTAAAAGAATAAAGTTGATGATGGTTTCTCAAAACCGAAACGTCGGAATAAAAATGTAACGACACCATCTTGTACAACTTGCAAATGAAGTGCAAATGAAGAAGTCTCATTTATTTTTCGATAACTTGCAAAATAAAGTAGAAAAAATAAAAACCAAAATTAAAAAAAAACATTTTCTAAATATCTCAAACAACAAAAAAGATAATTGATTTACGTAAATGCCAAGTAAAAGGCCACTAAATTGCGCAACTTTTTTCCTTTTTAAACAACTTTGTATCTCTTACCGTTCTCGAGATTCCTATGCTTTCATTCTTATTTTATTTTAGACACAGTGTATATACAAAAGTGAGATTTTACGTTTTCGTCATGTTGTGACCCAAGTGACTTTTCAGCAACATCCGTTTTTCCTAAAACTTGATTTGTATTCGTTAAATTTTGTGATTCAGCTGTTCTGTTAGAGGATGAAATCTTTTCGTTTTCACTTTTTATTTGATTCAGATCCAACTCTTCTTTTTGTAATTTACTTTCCAATTCTGATAGACATGATGGCAAGTAATAATTTTCGGAAACTTTATTGTCTGAAAATATATTATTATTGAATATTAGTAATATGAAACAGAAAGAAACAAGAAAATTCTCTAACCACAATATAAATCAATAAAATTGAAATACGTATTTCGGCAAATTAAGTTGCCATCTTCAGTAAAACACTCTGAAAAAGAATATAGTGTTAAATGCAGCGTCTTTGCTTAAGGTATAACCTGAAGATATGCTCTTCACCAAATCGCCATTGGGATAACACTAAATTCCTTACATTAAAGCAAACTCTTATATTAAACCTTAAACCTTAGCGTAAAAATTGATGAAACGTGAAAAAACATGAAGCGTAAAATAATTACCACAGTCACAATAAAATATACAAAGTTGACAGAGGAATTGGTTTATTGTCAGAATTTATTAAATTACTCTTATTTCTATGTATCGTATCTATCTAATTCTCTATAATTATTTATCGTCTTAATTAACCTTTATGTGAATGGGAAAAATAACACCTTCTAATGACGACGTAGGTACCCGGGTACCCCACGTTGTATATACGTTGCAGCTATACATATACGGGAGACAGTGGTGGGGAGACATAAACTGCGCTGTTATGAACAAGATTAGACATGTCCGAAAATCAGTAACCGTCCATTTCTCGAAATGCTCGTATATAATTTGTTCGCTACAGTACATACTAAATATTTTTAGTGTTTTTGGTAATAACAAGTGCAAATTTTATTATTTTTATCGGAATGTGTGATAATACGCCTGGTCCTAGTTCGGGTTCATTTACAAAACCAAGATGGAGGAGAACCATGTATGATATAGAAGTTAATATAATTACAAATCCTGTAAGAGTAAAAGTAATAGTAATAATAAGAACGTAATGTGATATTTTATGGTTTTCAGACTGACATCAGTAGAATTACTAGCAGCAGCGGAAGAAGCATTAGAAGAAGAGCCATTTACTGCTTCGGATGAAGACGAATACATTCCGGAAATCGAATTTGAAGAATCTGATGCAGAAATAGAACCTGTAATTGAACAAGAGGAACCTTATTCAGATGAAATTAGTGATGAAGAAGAAACGCCTGCACAGCCTACTGTTTTAGTTGCTAAAGATGGAACTCATTGGACTAATACTCCATTACCACAAGCGCAGACAATTAGCCGAAATATCTTGCGCGAAAAATGTGGCGCACCAAGTTTTAGTGCATTATATAGTGCTAAAGAAACTTTTAAATCTATCATATCCAATGAAATTTGTACAATAATTCAAGGGAAACTAACAGAAAAGGCACACAAGTAACTGGAGATTATAATGAAAAACAAGCTCAAAAGTACAAAGATTCTAAGCGGCAACCACCACCACGAAAGGTTTTCAAGGCATTTACTGAAGAGGAATTCGATGCATTTTTAGGAATCCTAATTGCAGCTGGTGTACATAAATCTAATAAGGAACATATATCTGAAATGTGGAAACTTGAATCCTTACCTCTTATTCGTGCGGCTACGTCTCGTGATCGCTTCAAAATGTTTTCACGATTTATTCGTTTTGATAATCAGAATACACGTGCTGAACGATCTAAAAGTGACAAAGCTGCTCCAATTCGTGATATATGGATAATGCTAAATAGTAATTTAGAAAACAACTACAAGCCGTCTGAATGCATAACGGTCGATGAGCAATTATTTCCTTATAGAGGACATACAAAATTTACCCAATACATTCCTTCAAAACCGGCAAAGTATGGGATACAAATTTTTTGGGCTTGTGATGCGGCAAATGCTTATCCTTTACAAGGTAAAATTTATACTGGAAAACCACCAGACGGTGAACGGCAAGTGAATATTGGAGAGCGTACAGTTCTAGATTTAATTACTAAATATAAAGGTTTTGGAAGAAATATAACGACAGACAACTTTTTCACAAGTTTACAGTTGGCTCATAACCTAAATTCTTGGAACTTAACTTTAGTAGGAACCGTTCAAAAAAATAAAACTTTTCTTCCTTCCAATATGCAATCCAATAAAAGTAGAGTTATAAATTCCACTAATTTTGCATTTACTAAAAGAGCAACTATATGTTCGTATGTTCCCAAAAAGAAAAAATCTGTCATCCTATTATCATCAATGCATACAACAGGCAAAGTAGATCATACTGGTACTACAAAACCCGAAATTATTAAATATTATAATAAAACCAAAGGCGGCGTCGACACGATGGATAAAATGTTATCAGAGTATACAGTAAAGCGTAGAACAAATCGTTGGCCCCTAGCATTTTTTTACAATATGGTCGACCTTGCTACATTGAGTGCATACATAATTTACACGGAGCACAATCCTAGGCTTACATCAACCGACCGACGACGGAGATTTTTGAAAGATCTTGCAAACGAGTTATGCATGTCTCCTGTACCTACTAACTCGAAGCAGTATTCCAAGAGTTTTGGGCAATAATTTTACACGTACATCACTAGAAATGGTTCTAGGACGCCAAATTACACAACCAGTCGTTACAGCAGTGAGAGATCAATCATCTCGAGATATTTCTGGGCGTATTTTGGTAGTTGGAAAATGTTACATTTGCCGGGAATTGAATCACAGACAAAGAAAAACGCGAAAAGCATGTAATTCTTGTTCAAAACCAGTTTGTAATGAGCATTGTGTTACTAAGGCCGTATGCGATACCTGTAACCAACAGACAGTTTAATCCTATTATTATTTATTTTCGTTCTTTTTATACATCTTTTTTATAACATATATAAATAAAAAAATTTAAAATGCTACTTTTGTTCTTTCACATCCATCCATATGTAATTTTAAAAGGAGGTACCCGGGTACCCATACCGGTCTTAGAGGTTGTAATAATTTCGGATGCCATTTTTTCGTTAAAAATTAAATCTAAATAACGAAGTATATATAATAAAATGTAATATAGAACAAGTTTAGAGATGTCACAGAATTTCCAAGCTCAGCAAGTTCAAACACAAAAAATATTAATATTTAAATCTGAAAAAGGCACCCAGGTACCCTTCCAATTACATGAAGGTTAATCTAAGATTATTTGGAGGCATAGAATGGCATGTGTCCAAAATATGTTTATTAAATCTAAAATGGTAACTATACTCCTTGTAACTAGTTGAAATCGAGCTTTTAGTTTGTCGGCAATATTTTGGGATACACTTGTTACAACTTATTTCATAGATACCAGACTTTTGTCCCACTTCAGTTTTATTCTTGGTGTTGCCTAAAAGTGATTTTAATGAGCTGGATTATTTAACCGCGATTTAAGCAAAATGGTTTTCGAAAATAGCGTTCAAATTTCTAGAAGCTGAGTGATAGAGTATACAAATAAACTTATCACCTTAATCATTTTTAGTAAACTCGTGGTATCATGAATTAGTTTTTTAAGCCTGTTTCTTAATTAGGTTAGTTACTATCGAGTCCAACCACTGACTCTAGTAATTATTTTACGATTCATGTTTTTTCACGTTTCATTAATTTTTACGTTAGGGTTTAACTAGTATATAATGGTTTGTTTTAATGTTAGGAATTTAACGTTATGCCACGGTGATTTGGTGAAGAGTATATTTTCAAAGGTTGTATCTTAAGCAAAGACATTACATTTAGAACTATTTTTCTTTTTCAGATTGTTCTACTGAAGATGTCGAGATAGTTTCCGAAATACGTATTTCAAGTTTATTGATTTATATTGTAGTCAGGAATTTTTCTTTTTTGTTTCTATTTCAGATTTCAATCCACAGTCTCCACCAATTCGGATATTATTAATATGTTCCTTATGTATGGAAATTTACCTGTTTCAGTTGAATGGAGTGTAAATTCCCTCGTAATAAATTCATATTGATTATCCGTGGTTCTTCCAAAAAAATATAAGAATTGTTTGTTTGAATGTTGAAATGTTTGAATGCCCAATATATTTTGAAATTGTTTTTCCAAACTCGAATTTGTAAGTAATTTGAACTTCTCTATTGGATCGTACACAAGTATTTCTTTCTAAAATCATTACTCTTACATGTAACACAATGTTGTTTAGAAAATTTGTAGAATTTAATTCGTTATTTTAGAATATTAAAGTCTTTTCGAAAGTCTGGAAACACATTTGTTATTATTTTTAACTTGACATTTCTTACATTATCGCTTATCTTATTAATTTTATTATGTTCCAACATAGACATATTTTCTTGATTACAAGTATTAGTAAGAGGAACCTATTTCATAGACATGCGAGAGCTATTCTCTTTCGGTTGAGCCAATAAAGTAATTATTTATAATTGAAAACATTTCCCTTGATCATCAATGCATTTTTGCATCCGTGATAATCAATTCTTAAAACATTTTCTCCGATCTTTCTAACACGGACAAGGACCTGAACGACGCACCATGATCCAGTTGCTGCTTTATTTATCGCCTAAACTTTCATTTCTTGTTCTAGAAATTTGAGCTCTTAGGACTTTAGTTGTTATTAATATAGCTTCAAGATTTTATAATTAAATTAGCGGAAAAATATTCGTTTCAGTTTTTTAATATTCAAAAAAGGTATAAAACCCCTTACCACAATTAATAATCGTATCCTAAATACGTATTTCGACAACTAAATAGTCATCATCAGTATGTAAAACCTCTAATAAAAATGTTGAAAATGGGGCGCGCCCAACTTTACACGGCGTCCACGTATGCACTGACTTTAAAGTGAATACACAAACTAAGATTACGTCAACTTACCCTTCTTAAGAAAAACCGCAACACCATTTGTTTATTCTCAGCGCCCTCAACCTTTTCTACCTCTGAAATGAAAAAAGGTAAATATATGGGATAGGAGCGTTGGCCGAGTTAAACGAATTAAATTTGTTTTTAACGATATGAATGAATGCCAATGCATGGTTTGCGACGTTCGATTTTTCTGGTCTATTAAATTTAATATGTGATATGTGTTCTTTAAAACGGGTTATTATTGAGCGTTTCGTTTGACCTATATATTTTAAATTACAATCGTCGCAATTAATTTCGTATATACCTGATTTGAAATTCAAATTAACTTTATCTTTGGTATTACTTAGGAGACTTTTGATGGTGTTTTCGGACCGAAAAGCAACTTGGAGACCTTGTTCTTTAACAACTCTATTAATGTTTTTCATGATTGGATGGTATGGTAAACACATGTACTTGTACATGTTACGTTGAGATATCAAACTTGTGGATTCGCGGATTGTATTTTTTAAATTCAATTTTCTCATTAATTTATTAATTATTTCTATGTCAAAGCCATGTGTTTCCCATACCATCCAATCACGAAAACGTTATTAGAGTTGTTAAAGAATAAGGTCTTCAAGTTGCTTTTCGGTCCGAACAAGTTAAAACTTGTCAAAAATATCAACAACCCCAGAGATCTCGACGCACACGAAAGAAAAAAGCAAATTGAATACGTTTAAACTCGGACAACGGTCCTATCCCATACAGTTGTCTTTTTCATTTTTAGAAAAGAGGTAGAAAAAGTTGTGGGCGTTGAAAATAAACACATGGTGTTGCCGTTTTCTTAAGAAGGGTAAGTCGACGTAATTTTAGTTTTTATGCATTCACTTTGAAGTCAGTGTATACGTGGACGCCGTATAAAGTTGTGCGCGATTCTGTGTGTTAGCTTTACTGTGTCCCATGTTCAACATTATGATTAGTTGCTTTACCTACTGATGATCGCAACTTAGTTGTCGAAATACGTATTTAGGATACGATTATTAATTGTTGTAAGGGGTTTTATATCTTTGTTTGAGTTTTTACTTAACCACAGTCTCCAAAGAAATACTTTTTAAATTTACACTTGGGTCGCTTTTGTCCTCTCCTCTTTAGAAGTAGAAACAAGTTGAAGCTCGCGTAATTCCGTACAACGCGGTGGGAGTAACGACAACAGGTTGTGACCCCTCCGGTATTTCCTATCCCACAGTGCTTGCATATCGTTCAGTGGGTGTTGAGTTTTAGTTTTGTGTACATCTTATGCGGAGTAATTTTTTTCTATTATGACTTCAAAACAATCAAAATTTGTGCCTTTTTTAACACAAAGGCAACTAGAAGAAGCAACTGATGATTAAGACGAACAAATATTTGATATTCAAGATTCCTTTGATGGATGACATCCATATGACGATGAGGAGTGCACTGAAATTGAAGATCATGTTTCTGTTTGTGGTGACTCAGGAAAGAAAGAACCATAAATTTAAAATGTGACATCTGAATCTTCTGAACCTTCAATACATCAAGAGAGACATACTGCACACATCGTTCTTACATCTGACACCTGGACTTACTAGGTACATCACTTCGAGGATGGAAGGCGAGCTATTTGCTTTTATGCTTTCTTTCCACTATGAATTGAAAAATTAATTTTAGAAAATTGAAACATGGAAGGTTGTCGAGTATGTGGAGTTGGAAAGATTTGGATGCGTAATATTTATATTGCTATATTGTTTTTTTTAGTAGGCGTTTTCAAATCTCTCAACGAATTGATAGAAAGCTTATGAGTTGCCGAAAAAGGTAAATGATTTCAAACGAATTTATAGAGTAACAAGATTTAGACGAGCCCGGGATAAAGTTGCTTAGGTCTCATACCTTCCCGTAAATTAGAACAAATATGTTATATAATAAAGTACATTACATTAAAAAAAGCGTATCAAACCAAACAAGTAAAAAGCCTGAAATTATACTAGATTGAAAATAAAAGGAGCCGTCGATACCATGGATAAAGGGGTCATGTGTTACACAACAAAACGGAAAACAAATAGTTGGTCAACAAAAGCCGCCAGACGCGTTGCTGAAAAAATAAAGTCTGCTATAGCAATTATTCAAGACGAAGCAGCTTCAATGCCAACTCAATCTAGAAAGAAGGCCAGGTGCTATATGCGAAAAAAACAAACAAGTGTTCTAGCTTGTGTTGTAAGTGTGGAAACTATTGTTGTAAGAAACATTTAGAGCAAATATGCAATTAGATAGAATGACTTTTTTGCTTTTATAAATTTAGTTTTTCTTTTGTCAATTATAAAATTAATTTTTTCTATTTTGCGTTCGTAATGAGCTCAGTATGAAACCCAAAACAGCATCGCAATGAGCTATTTAAGTACATTTGAAAGATATGATATATGTACGTAGGCTACACAAACAACGTATATTATATTCAATTGACAACAAGATATATTAGTTTCTCTGTCACTCAGCGGCGGCTCGTGCATAAAAAATGTGGGGGTTGCAAATTTAGTGAATACTAATACTTTTTACAGTAGGTAAACAAGGTAGGTCACTAAGTATGTTTTATTAAAAGTAATTTTGCTAAGGTACATATAAAGAAGAAAAAAGGCTTTTAAAACTCACTGATTCTGATCCTGATTTTATTGAAGCAAAAAATCCATGCGACGATCTTTCGCAGTCGCAAATTTATCTTTCTTGAGAAAGCAAGTTCAAAAGCTCCACAAATACTTACACAATTAATTATAATGTTCACTACATATCGATTGTACTTAACTTTCTCGTTGTGCAATGCTATATTTCTTCGATATGCACTATCCATCTGAGCAGCAATATCCACATTCCCAAAAAGCGATAATTGGACTACATTTTTCATATGCCTTTGTGATATACTGTGTTTTTTAATTCGATCGCTTGAATGATTTAAATCAGTTAAACCCATTTTCGTCCATAATTCTTCACCTTCAAATAGTAAGCAAGGAAAGCAGAATAATGCATTTTTTATACTACAACCGCAAATCCACAAATGTTTATTATAAATATCCTTATTAAATAGTCTATTAAAAGTTCGCGTCTTACTGGAAATCGTTTGTTTCAGATTTAAATTCGGAACAGGTCTGCCCAACCGCTTTATTTCAGTTTTTTCGGCGTACGTTCTTTTATAGAACGGATCCACTATTAAACTCTGCACTTAATTCATTATTATTTAAAAATAAAGAGCATAAACACTTTTAAACACACAAATACAACTTTTTTATTCGCTTTTATACCGTTGCACCGTAAGCAAGAAATATGTCTAATGTTTTGGTTGCACTGCTCCTGCAACGCTATTGTCATTTATGGAGATATACCCGAAAGACGTTCGACAAAGTTCGTCAGCCGTATAGGGATATATACGTTCGTGGATTGCAATGAGTCTGCAAACCAAGTGTGTTATTCTCTCATTTATTTAACGTATTCATATCCAATTAGATATACCTATTATAAGTAATTTATAATAGTTCATTTATTCTGTGAGGTAGTACAAATTTTTAATTTAAAAAATGTAGAATTACGCTTTTTTTCATTAAATTAAATCTATTAGTTTTGGTGGTTGCGCAAACTTGCAAACCATAGCAGAAACCGCCACTGCTGTCACTCATGTTTGTATTTTTAAATAAAATATCAAATAATGTTAACGAAAATTCATAAATAATATGTAGTATAATATATTTCGCGGATAGCAAGATTTTAATTTGAAAATGTCAAGTATCAGTGTGCAAACTGCATATTTTATATAATAATAAAACTCTGAACTTTCTGCATCTCTGAATTAAATAATTTCAATTTATTAATGTAAAAAATGCGCAATAGAAAAAATACTATAAAAAACTCGTTTCATAATGCCTTTTGTGGCACTCGTTCTTTAGAAAACTCGTGCCACAAAATAGTGCCTTATGAAACTTATGTTTTAATATACCATTGAAGAGTTTTGTCTTTATGAAATGTTCATTTATACATACCGCTTTGTTTATTTTTTATTTTGAAATGTATTGTTCAACTTTCTTTTATTAAATAAATGTTTGTTTTATGATATAGAATGTTTACTTTAATACAAAAATGAAGCAAGGTGATATTAACCAGTAATTGTCATAAAATAGGTCGTTTTGGATACGTGTAGACAAAACGAACAACGCATCAAGGTTAAGTTGTTTATTTCATTTTTAATTGCGTCAGACGCTTCTTCGGTCGATATATGACGTAAATCCTGTGACTTATTCTTTACGAATTGAAACAAAAGGAAATTGTTAGGTGCCAGGGTTTAACTAGACGGTAAATGACCCATTCGGCTTTCTTTTTGAACAACTTTTGATGGAACCGACTCATTTTCAAAGATCCTAATTACCAATTGGTGTTTTTAGGAATTATATCAGTACACTCAAATTTCATCATCTGTAATGATGTTAAACACTAAGTGAGACGATCCATTGACAAAGCGATCTGGTGTAGATTTGCATAATTTTGCGCGGTCTTCTTTTTGAACTGGAGTCAAATTGTGGGGAATCTCAGACGAACAAAGCTTACGTACCTTCAAATGTTTGTAAGATGATCTTAATTGTATTCACATCAATATTTAGAGTTGCTTGAATACTCCTTACAGTAACTTGCCGGTCTTCTCAAATAATGTTCCGAATGAGACCAATATTCTTTTGGATTAAGCATTCGAAACGTGTTATTGAAAGAAAGTCGACCATGTTGAAATTTATAGTACCACTGGTTTACTGAAGCTAAGGAACATGACTTGCCACCTGACTAATTTCTTGTAAAAAATAATGTTCTTTATTCGATGCCATGATATCTTGTGCAACTGATTACTTTAAACGTTTGTAGTTTGAAAATCCTCGAATATATTTTTCAACTGCTAATATCATTAAGTTTAATTAGGTTAAAATATTAAACAAAATTTGCTAAATTTGTAGCAAAATACAATGGTTTGCTCAGAGGAAAGAGAATAGCCCTCGTAGTTAACAACTTTTATAAGTTCTAAATGATAAATTTTCTCTTGTTTTTAAAATAGGGAAGAGTTAAAAATTTAAGGTATAATTCTTGATTTCATTTTACGTAAAACAACAAAGTTTTTGGAACGGATAGTTTGGTACACGACATTTTCCAAACATCGACTTTAGGAATTAGTATATTATTATGCAACAATCGCACAACTTTTATTTATTTTTCTAGGTTAAAATAGTCAAGTTTTAAAAATAAAATATATATCTGTGGTTCACAATCTATTAAATTTATAGTTACAATGAAGAATTAAATTTAAAATATAAAAATATCTAGTTTCTCTTAAACAATTCTGTCAACTGACAAGGACATATACACTATTTTTAAAAATCTGAATCTCTGATGAGAGCTTTAGAAATAATTTAATCAATACCGTGGGTACTTTTCCAAGTTACAAATGTTTCTTCTTAGTTTTCGGACTGAAATCATGTCCTTGGTACTGTTTTTTTTTCTGTCAACGCTTCTTCCACTTTTGTAAAGTTAGTAATACACGATCATATCGGGTGTCCCAATAAGAATGCACAATTTAATTTGTGAATAAAACGCATAAGTTACTTGAAAATTTGAAACATTTTTATTTGCAACTTATAAATATACATTGCACTTACACGTGGAAAACAATATCGGACAAATGTCCGTCCAAACTTCGTTGACAAACTCTTTACTCTTGACATTTACGCACATTTCTGGATCGATTTCCATAATAAGGCGCCCGATTTGATTCTTTAACTCATGGATTGTCCTCGGATTATTCATGTAAACACGTGATTTCAGGTATCCCCAGAGAAAAAAATGCAGGTGGCGCCATCTTGTTGGAACCACTTATTTTGGATGTCTATGCCGTCCAATTTGGGCCAAAGAAACCACGTAACATGCTCTGATAACGTTCGCCATTCACCGTAACTGCATTACCTGCAGCATTTTGAAAAAAGTAAGGCCCAATCACACCACCTGCATAAAAGCTACACCATATAGTTGCTCGTTGTGAATGCATCGGCTGTTGAACTGTTATGCGAGGATTTTCGTCGTCCCAGATCCGGCAGTTATGCCTGTTGTCAAAGCCGTCCAGGTGAAAATGCGCCTCATCAGTAAAGATAATCTTTTGTGCGAAATCCTCATCCAGATTTAGATTTTCCAACACCCAATCAGCGAAGTCACGCCGTTGCAAATGATCGTCTGGCAATAGCTGTTGTGCCAGTTGGTCCCTGTAGAGGTGAAGATGAAGGTCCGCTGTCAGAATTTGTTGCATGGTGCTTTTAGAAATATTCAATTGCTGTGATCGACGGCGAATCGAAGTTCGGGATTTCGGGCAACACTTTTCCTTACTGCAGCAATATTTTCAGCAGATCGGTCGGTACGATTTCTTCTTGGTGTCTTTACATCACTAACTGAAGCACTTTGTTGAAATTTTTGAATTACTCGACGAATTGTCGATGAATCTGGTACGTTTCGTCGATCGTATATTGCACGCAATCTTCTAATCTTTCTAAGGAGCTTTCACCGTTTCTGAAGTAAGTTGTGACAATGGCAACGCGTTGTTCGACAGTAAGACGATTCATTTTCACTAACCGCAATATGTCTAGTTGACAGCTAACCAAAGACACGAGTTGCCAACTGACCAGTACGAAAATGGCGCACTTTTTATATTGTGCATTCTTATTGGGACACCGATAGAAATACAGTAAAAATACGTGTAAAAATTGAAGCGTTTGCCACAATACATATTTACAATCAAGGATGACAAAGGGGAATGACATTTTGTTGTTTTAGTAGTTTAGTAGTAAATATTAGCACTACCTGGAGTAACCCGACATAATTTCTCTTGTGTTGTCTTTTTCAATTTATTATGTTTCTGAAAGATGTGTATTTAAAAAAAAATTAATGAATAGCTGCTATTACTATAATAAATAAAAACAAAAATCAAAACAATGTGATAAGAGAGGCTCACACTGATGTAATTTCTTGCAGCAATTCCAATTTAATGAAAGTTGATTGAAAATTCGCATTCACACTAGGCAATTTGTTGCAGCAGCTTATCGCATGTATTAGAGCATGTTGTATTTTCTCAAGGAATTGTATGCCATTTGTTAATAACTTCGCTACCAACCTGTCCTATGAAATGGACTAAATTACATGTACTTATTTAAGCTAACCAAGCTATTGTATTTATGGTCCTACACGTATGTATGGTCCGAATTTCTTATACAAAAGTTCTTCCTATTTAAGGTCTACGAGGTTGTAAATTTCCATCAAAAGTAACGATGACGTACATATAATTATTTATTTCATGTTGGCAGTACTTAAAAAAAAAATTGCATTTGTGAAAAATTGCGTGTACTTCCTGATTAGTGTGAACCGGTCGTGCAACTTTTGCAACTCTTAAAAGTTGCACCATTCGTGCAATTATTTACATGCAAGAAATCGTTGCAAGCAATTGTCTCAGTGTGAACCTCTCTGTATAGAGGGGTTCACATATATGCTAATATCATAATGCCAACCCTACGTCATAAACTAATTAAAAAAAAAAATCGTTAGAATTCACTAGAAATATACGTGAATAACCTTGAAATTTAGAACAGGATCTATTTCGTCAAATTTTTACATGTAGAAATAAATGTAAAAATTTGACCTAAAATTTGCAGTAATACACGTTGAAGAGCATTGTTCAATCAATACATGTAGAAATACATGTAATTTATGATCGTATCTTAAGTAACTTAAGTAACATCTTCAGAGCTATTATTGTTTCTGACGTTGCCAAAGATCTGGTAGTTCGCGACAGGGTTATATAGGAGTTGAGTCCGGGTCACTGGAGCGTTCTAGTGACCCGGAAAACTTCAATACGGTCCCGTCCCGAACTAACTACGTATCAGAAGTTACTTGCAATAGTGAATGCGATGTCGGCTGAAGAGGAAGTATGCAAGAGATTCGGTTTAAGCTCGTGTGTTCATATTATCCTGTTAGCATATTGTATGCAGAAAAAAAATGTTTTGCTTGTATTTAGTAGTCAATTTTATATTGGATTGATATAATTGATTTTTAAACAATGTCGCGTCATATGTTTCTGGTGATTAGTCTAAATCAATAGGAATTTTTGTACTTTCATATATGCGATTATATAAGAATTGATTACAGGTCTAGGCAGTCGGATCAGCGGAATTTTCGAAAATTCTATAGTTAGGTACAGATGCAAAACTGCGCAAGTGTTAAATAAAATGTTTATCTAAAAGAATTCTTAAAAATTAGTATAAATAAGTACAAAAAATACCTGCGTTATTGTAAAGATAAGAGGGAATGAATTTATGTAACCTAAATGGATAACATTTGCGTGCTTTAGCATTGGAAAATCGGCAATGTGAACCATTTCTAACTCTGTTGAATTGAATTTATTAATGTAAACGCAAACATAGAATCTAAAACATACCCTGCCATTCATATAAACCTGCTTGTCCTTCATTTAAGATGATAAGATATATTCGATTGCCATATGTATATTTTGTCATATAATACGGATTTTTGGTTGGTATCAAGTGAATTTTTTTCATGTGGTTGTTTTTAAATTCATATATAAATGAATTTCTCTAAAAAAAATCAATATTAATAGTAATTGAAAGTAAGCTCACTCTGTAATATGAATACATGCTGTGGATCTGCACGTTGTAAGACAGTGATTATTTGAGAACTTTTGTAAGAAAACGTATGTATAGCACGAACATCAGTTGAAAGTGCCTTCTCTATTTCATCAAAATATGTTCCCAGCCATTCATAGATCCTGAAATAGTTTAATAAAAGCAATTATTAATTATTAATTTAAAGGTTATACATAAATAACCTTGAATTAATTTACAATTCCCACAACATAATTTATTACTTTATATACATCGGTTGCTGTGACAGATTTTGTAGGCTAAAGACAATTGATCGGTCAAAAAAGTCAACTAGTTTTATTTGTGTAGTACTGAGAAAAACGGTATTTTTTCGTAAACAATTTCAAACGATAGTTTTATAGATTTTCTATGTGGGTTAACTCAAGATAAATGCATCGATCGACTCCATTTGCCCGTTAGGAAGAAAGCATCATCAAATGGCATTGTGTACAGCTGGTTTGCAGAATTTAAGCGTGAATATACAAATCTTCGTCAAGTTTGTTGCATAAACCTCTTTTGTTGCAACAAACATCAATACCATAAGATAAATGATGCAGATGGACCGCTATGTAACATACTGTAACGCTCATGTATTCATAATACATGAAATCTTACATGATCATTTGACTAAGGAAAAGGTTTGTGCTACTTGGATTCCGCACAATTTAACGCACAAAATGAGCTCGTCTTAAGCGAAGCAATGAAATGCTTAAGAAATTCAATCAAAGTAGTTCTAATTCCTTTTGCATCATCGTAACTGGTGATGAAACTTAAATGTATTCCTACAAAACCTTAATCAGCTGTTTGGGTGTTTTGAGATGAACTTAAACCAACAAAAGTTGTTCATTTTTACAGTGTATCAAAAAACGATTGTGGCATTCTTCTCAGTTACTCATCGTCGCTTTAAAAGATCGAAAGACTGTTAATGTTGATTGTTATAGGACAATTTTGAAAAAAAATATCTTTCATTATGACAATGCGAATTCTCGCAGAGCCGGTCGAACAATCGAATATTTGAAAGCGAAAAACTTAAACAAATTATTTTTTATGTGGAGCTGTTAAAAATAGTATTTATAGTGAAGTTCCACCAAACATTGAAGAACTTTGACATAGACTCCGGAATGCCTTACATGTAATTCCTAGAAGAAAAATACAAAGGGCAATTCAAAATGCCAGAAAGCGTTCGCGATTGTGTATTAATGAAGATGGCCAGTTATTTGAACATTTACTGTAATTATTGGTTTATTGTTTTGTTCCTTATTTTTATTACTATTATTGTTTTTTTTCATTTATTGTTACAAACAAGGTGCAAGATTTACATAGACTTTGCAAAAACACACTTGTAATTTACCATTTGTAAAATACCCCGTTGATTTTCATTCAAATTCCTGTTAACATAAACATTACGCGGTTTGGTACACGATCCAATCTCAACCAAGTGTCTATCAAGATCCAGCAAAATGATACGACGTGGCTGTCGTCCTTCTGGATACAATTGTAAATATCTTGTACTCGCTATTGTTGTATTTCGATTCGATGAATAAAAAATACTTAACATATCTCGTTTTTGTTCGTTGGTGTACGATATTTCTCTATTAGGAATGTACTGTAATTGAAATGTTTGACAGTTTAAAATTTCATGGCACCTCACTTAATCTTAAACTGTATTTTCGTGAATAATATCGAAAATTTGTGTCAAGATGTCGTACATGCTTAAAATTAGGAAAAAAAAACTCTTTCTAGTGATGTCAAAATCCGACAAAGTGTCCATAAGATAGAATCGAAACGTCATATGGAAATTTCGAGTTTACCATTAGATAGTAGATCAAAAGTGACCTTGGGAATGTGTTTTTAGTTTTCCTCTGCAGCTAACGTGCTAGAGGTAAAAGAAGAAAAATGAGCTTCTTTCGTTTTTAAAAAAAATCTCGAACGTCATTTGGCACAGGTCCATTTTCTCTTCGGGTTCATAACCAACACAAAATTTAGCATCTTTGCCAAATTTAAACCTACCTTCTGTCTCCAATAACAAGCGAGATCCCTATGGTGAGGGTAGAAAATAAATCAGCCTGTATATAAAAATTATAGAAATAGCTAAATATTGAAAAATAACATCTTCGAAAACTTTAAATTACATTTATATAAAAATCACAGTTGTTAATATTGCGTCCTAAATGTTTATAAAAATTACAAACGCTAAAAGCAAATATGTAACATGACAGGTAAACATGTATATTAAAGTTGCATGATTTATAATTATTTTGCCATATGAAGGGACGCTACTGGATTTAGCACGAAAGCTAATAATATAAAACCAATGCTCAAGACATGAGAAGAGCCATGATAATTTTTATGATCGTACTGTATCTTAGAAAATCGTGAAAATTATAGTTTTAATAGTCGGTGTATGAGTTTAAATTAAAATGCGGTACGATTATGTACTTATTTTTTGGGTCTCTGTTTAATTAAAAATTAAAAAACTTACAAAGTGGAGCCTAAAGATACTCCCAAACTACTTGCTGTTACCATATACAGTCTATTGTTATTGATAAAGAAATCAGAATCCCTTACATAATGCGGATTTTTGATAGACTGCATAAAACTTATTTCGTTCAAGTTTTTGGCTAAATATATATCTGATATACCATTTTGAAAACAAAACAATATAAATTCAGTATTGTTGTAATAAATAGACTGAAAAATAAAAAAAAGTTAATGTAATAATAAATTATTGAGGAAATACGGTTAAAAACTTATTTACCCTGATAAAATCAACTTTTTCATGTGGTAAAGTAAAGTTTACAACTTTATCTAGAATGAAATTTATTTCATTTGGTATAATTTCGTAAAAGTTTCCGTCAAAAACGTAGCTTTTGTTGAATAAATTAACTAAGTGTGGGGACGAAAAATTATTATTTAAAACAACCAATTCGTATGAAAGAAACTCGAAGTTTGTGTGGATGTCTGAAAAAAATCAAGTTAAATTGCTTTCTTTCAATCGTTAAAAATAACCACATGACAATGTTTATAATAAATATTTTGCAAATTAAAGCTATTACCTCTTTGTGTTACGGGATGATTTAAAATATCTATGTTCAGTTCATTATTTACGTATTGCATTTTATTTGTGAGAACGTTATAAAAATTTTCTTTTAAAATATCAGTGCATAAGCATGTCGATAGTAACATACACTGCAAAAGAAATTTAAGAAGTTATTTAAATTCCAAAACATCAAAATAATTAATCAACTTACCAATAAGAAATGTAAAAAGTAGCTTAACATATTTTAAAATAAAATTTAGCCCTGGATTTGTCTTCACAACTTCACACACAGCCACTACACCAAAGAAAAGGTAAAACGTGTATGTGTTTAGTGAAGGAATTTTTTTTATTAAAAAAAGTTTAGGAGTATTTATATAGTATACACTTATGATTTATAGAATGCAAACCAGAGAAAATGAAAATATAAATTAAAGTTATTGTGAACTATACCAAAATCAAATAAAAATTATCATTTTGGGAATTATTTTTCTTTGTTTCTCTTTTAAGATAATGTAGGGTGTCGTAAACTAAAATAATAACAATAAATAATACATATAAGATACATAGGCGATTATAATAAAACATGAATGTATGCTTAACTTATCTATCGTAAATTAAAGGTAAATTATTAAATTAATACCATGTGTATTTTTAGAAAAGTATTAGCTATTTCATTTTGTGAAAACTAAATTTAGTAAACTATTTAAAGTACATATACGTCATTCTACGATATTGTACAGTAAACAGATTTTTTAGTAAATGTAGCTGGAACTCTAATATTAAAAGAGGTTAGAAGTATTACATTTAAGGGTGCTATTGCTAATTACCACTCATCTAACTTTGCTAAAATCTTCAAGCAATGTGTTTATTCTGCAATTTACCATATTTAACATATTTTATTTTCAGTACGACTTCATAGAGACGCGATCCAGTATATCTAACTTACTCTAACTTGGGTTGTAAGAAACAAGTTGGTGTATTATACACAGATTTTCTAAATCTTTTGATCATCTCGATTATGGCCTCATTTCTATGAAACTTCGATCGTTTGGTTTTAATGATTGATTGGTGGCTCTCTTTAGATCTTATCGTTCCTATTGTCAACAATATTCTTTTTACAATGGATAATCTTTCAACATATACGCTTACACATCTGGAGTGCCACAGGGATCGAATTTAGGACCACTAATTTTCATAATGTGCTCAACGATAGTGCCTAATGAACAACTATTTTTCGCCGATGAATTGAAAATTGTTTGTAGATATTAGAAATTATGAAACGCTTTAGATGGGTCATTTAAATATTTCTCGTTGGTGTAATAGTAATAACTTTTCCCTAAATGTGAAACAGTCTTGAATAATTTTAAATTACGAATTAAGCTCCATTAACTTGGATCCAATTAAATGAATTTGATGCCGAACTGAAATTCGTAAATCGTTTACATAATTTGTTTTTCCTTTCCATTTAAAATTTTTCTTTTAGGAAATAAAAACGCACTGAAAAGGATGAACATTTTCTACTGAAGGACAACTATTGAGAGCTTTTGAAAATACATGTAATTGTTGAAAGAAAAATGGAACGAATGGTTAAATGATTAGCTTATGGCTACAACGAAATGCATTAATGAAAACGGGCAGTACAATACTATTGTAAAATATTGTCTTTCGGGGGGGTTCTTAAATAAAACTAACGGTAATTGAGACACACACTATATTAACAATAAAACGAATAACAATTTAAGACTAGTAACTAACAATAAGTACATTTATGTATTGATATTTGTGTAAGATAACTCGGCGATGATTTGGTGTGGAATGGAATAAATCCCTCTCGACTGCTATTTATATTTACGGGAAAACTTCTGGCATATTCGATGTTCGCCTAGACTTTTCTTGTGTTGTTCGATCTCGCGATTCATCCGCATTTACATAATTAGTATTGTAAAGTTTGTCTTTCGGGTTCTTAAATAAAACTAACAATAACTTTAGACACACACACTATATTAATATTTAAACTAACTATTAACAACAATAAGTACATTTATGTATTTTATTTTTATGTAACTATATTTATGTATACTTCGCGAGACTTGGGTATCGAGTGTCTCTACATCCCTTCCTCGACGGCTTATATATCAATGGGAACGTTTTGTCTAGAATGCACCAAATCTGTCGAGAAAACGTCCAGAGCGATGACGCGCCTCGCGTCATCGAATGAGTCATTACATTGCCCCCTTCTTAAAAATGAAGTTTCGTCCCGAAACATGTCATGCTTTGGTCTCCTCGAACGATGACGAAATCGACAGGTAGGGCCTTTGTTACATTGCGACGTCATATCGAAATAACAGTCCACGGTCTTATCTTGCCTGGATGGACAGGAATATTCAAGCTGGTAACTGCATACCAGAATTTCCATACCAGTATGTCGGAAGATTACTTCCAACATGCTCCTTACAATTCTCCAGTCCATGCGGTCCAATCCACAACCCAATTTTGGAACTGCTAATTTCAGAATGTCCTGTTGTAACATTTGTTCACGTAAGTGGGCCAGGGCCTCCCATAAGGCACGATAGGTTGGCTTCAGGCTCGACAGTTCTTTCGTGACCAAATAAAATATGGGCTGTCCTTCATTTATTATTTGGAGACTCTTCCCAATTGCTGGTCCCTGCTGCCTTAGTTTTCCGATTCTGCCAAATCTCTCTTTAAATTCGCAGGCAATTCCTTTGGCCATTCGTAGATCTCGGGCTACGCAATGAGCAAGCGCGTAGTCTGGCGTCACCGTAAACAAATCTTGCTGTTTCTCGATGGTTACCCCAAATCGAGCTTTTCTCGAACCAGAATATTTTTCCATAAAGTCTTCGAAGGTTAGTTCATGGTATTGGCTATCCAATCGGCGCAAGTCAACGGTTTCGTCATTATTGTCTCCAGAGTATGGGGCTAATCGATTAAAATGTACAACTCTTGGCTTAGTGTGAGGTGTTCGCCTGATGCGGTATATTACATCGTTGATCCGCTTCAACACCTCGTATGGCCCCTCCCAATTCTTTTGAAGTTTTGGAGATAGGCCCCGTCGGCGTTGTGGATTATATAACCAAACCCGATCGCCTTCATGGTAACCACTCTTCTCGGCGTTGATGTCATAGCTCTCCTTCATTCTGTCACTAGCATCTTGGATATTATGTCTGACTTGTTCATGGATATTATCTAGTCGTCGTCTGAGCGTGCTGACATAATCTTCTCCGGCAAGATCTTCACCAGGCTTGCTCCCAAACTTTAAATCACAGGGCAATCGGAGTTCCCTCCCGAATAGCACGTTTGCTGGTGATTGGCCTGTTGTCTCTTGAACGGAGGCCCGATACGCCATTAGAAATAATGGTAAATGTTCGTCCCAATCTCTCTGGTGTTCGGAGACCACTTTGGATAAGTGTCTGATCATGGTCTTGTTCATTCGCTCTACCATCCCATCTGATTGTGGATGCAAGGGAGTTGTTCTCGTCTTCCGTATGCCCAAAAGTCCACACATCTTTTCGAATAGATTGGACTCAAAATTTCGCCCTTGATCGGAATGAAGTTCCAAGGGTACACCAAAACGGCTGACGAACTCCTTCACAATCACGTCGGCTACAGTTCCAGCTTCTTGATTTGGAAGAGCATATGCTTCAACCCATTTGGTAAAGTAATCCATGACCACTATTATGTATTTATTTCCTTTGTCGCTTTCTGGAAAAGGGCCGGCGGCATCTATGGCGATCCTTTCAAATGGGCTTCCTACATTGTATTGGCGCATGGGTGCACGTCGACGCCTCTGGGGACCATTGCTTCCGGCGCAATTAGCACACTTTCGGCACCATTCTTTCACATCTCGTGAACAATTCACCCAGTAAAATCTCTGGCGCACCTTCTCCAGTGTTTTATGGACTCCAAAATGTCCCCCAGAAGCACCATTATGGAGTTCTCGCAATACCTCTGGTATTCTTTTCTTGGGAACCACCATTTGCATCTTCCGCTCGCTTCCATCGTGATTTTCGACCTCACGTCTCAGGAGATCGTCTTCCATGGTTAAGGAATCCCATTGTGCCCAGTATGACTTTAATTCTCGTGAATGGGGAGCAATTTCTTGCCAGGTCGGTCTTTGCCCATTTCTTTTCCAAGCCCTGAGGAGTGCAAGATCCGGATCAGCTTCTTGATCCGCGCGCAAATTGTCAGGTTGCCATTGGTCATCAACAACGGTGGTTCGAAGAGCGTTGGCCGATTTGTCTTCGATTCTGTTGCAATGTCGACAGTCTTCTGGGCAGGGCCTTCTGGAAAGGGCATCTGCATTTTGATGTTTGAGGCCTGCTCTGTGTTCAATGACAAAGTCGTACTCCTGTAGCCTCTCAATCCATCTAGCTACTTGACCCTCTGGATTCTTAAATTGCAAGAGCCACTTTAAGGCGGCATGATCAGTGCGGATCAGGAACTTCTGCCCATACAGGTACTTGTAAAAGTGCTCAATGGTCTTAACTACTGCCAATAGTTCTCTCCTGGTTACGCAGTAGTTCCTCTCTGGTTTGGACAGGGTCTTGCTGAAGTATCCAATGACCTTTTCTTGTCCATCTTGGATTTGAGAGAGCACGCCACCAATCCCGACGTTACTGGCATCCGTATCCAAAACAAACCTCCCAGATGGCAGCGGATAGTTCAAAACGGGTGCACTGATCAACGTACCTTTTAACAACTCAAAGGCCGCTTGGCATTCGTTGTTCCAAATGAATGCTCGATTTTCTGTTAGGCGAGTAAGTGGTTTTGCAATGTTGGAGAATCCAGGAACGTAGCGTCGATAATATGTGCATAATCCCAAAAAGCTTCTTAGCTGATGTTTGTCTTTGGGTACCGGCCATTTTTCCACAGCTTTTACTTTTTCTGGATCCACAGCAATTCTTTTTCCGGAAACCACATGTCCAAGGTAATTTACCTCCTTGCGGAAAAGGTGACACTTCTTTGGACTTAATCTCAGGTTGGCATCTCGCAACCTCTGGAATACTACTTCCAAATTTTTCGTGTGATCTTCAAAGGTCTTCCCTACCACAATCACATCATCGAGATATACCAGGCAGGTATTCCAAGACAATCCCCTCAGTACAGTGTCCATGAGTCGTTCAAAAGTAGCTGGGGCGTTACACAGTCCAAATGGCATGACTGTAAATTGCCAGAGTCCTGTACCTAAACTGAAGGCAGTCTTCTCTTTGTCATTGGGATCCATTCCCACTTGCCAATAACCGCTCTTTAAGTCGAGAGTGGAGAACCATTTTGCTCCTGCCAAGGTGTCTAGCGTATCGTCTATTCTTGGGAGAGGATAGCTGTCCTTTTTGGTCACACTATTCAAACGACGATAGTCCACACAGAATCTGGTGGATCCATCCTTCTTCCTGACAAGGACCACCGGTGAAGCCCATGGACTATTCGATGGTTCAATTACTCCTTGGCCTTCCATATCTTGTATAATTTGCTTCGCTTCTTCACGTTTTGCCAGTGGTAACCTTCTTGGTCCTTGTCGAATTGGACTTGCATCGCCGGTATTTATTTTGTGCATTACAATATTGGTTTTACCTTTCGTACCAGTCTCAGTTTCGAAGACGTCTTCATAATGTTTGATTAGGTCCTTAACTTGATTTTGTTCCTTCTTGCTCAATCCTTGACAGGCGGAGTCGATTATCTTGGACAATTTCTCAGGAACCTGCACGAATCCATTCTTCTTCGCCTCTATGCGATGAACGACGGCCGACACTGGCGAACACCACCCCAGAATAGTACCCTTCTTCAATGAAACAGGGTAATGGTTCACATTCATTACCCTTATCGGTACAGTCTTCTGAGTCTTAACCAGCATTTTGGCAACTACTATTCCTCGGCCCACCTCGTCATCATCAGCCTTTGGTTCCAACATTGTAACATTTCCGTCCAAATAATCACCTTCCATACACGCCGTCAAAAATGTCTCACTTCTTGCATCCAGAACAACATTCTCTGCAGTAATTACTTGTACATTCCCACAATTTTTTCCATGAAGAAACAATTCCTCATTATTTATTTTTAAAGTGCCTTCTTTCATGTTTAACTGGAAGCCGTAGGTGTTCATGATGTCTAATCCCAATATTATTTGTTCTTCTATGTCGGCTACGAGAACACGATGTCGGACTGATGTTGGTCCTATGATAAAGTTGACATCCACTTCACCTGCCACAGAAGCTGCTCCTCCAGTTGCTGTCCTAAGTCTCCATTTGCTAGAAAATAACTTTTTATTTCTGGGAATTAAATCGGGTCGCACGATGGTTTTCGTCGATCCAGTATCTAGCAAGCAAGCATAGGTCTTTCTTTCCATAACAGCGTCCACATACAGGCCGTTGGTTTGATGTTGCAGGGATGCGACTTGGCCAGGCGTCTTTGGGGCTTCCTGATGCTGGATCGATGATTGCCCTCGCTCATCGACCCGCTTTAGTTTTCCTGCTGCTCAGACGATGCTTTCTTGGCCACCTTACCACATTTACTCCGAACGTGACCAATCTCTCCACAATTCCAGCATCGCAGTACTCTTTTATTTGATTTGATCTGGTTTAGAACTCTACTAACCACCTGCTCCATGAACTCCTCATTTTCCTGCTTGTCAACAGTGCAGACACGAGCATGGTTCCGAGAGGCTTGCTTTGCAGTCTCAAACTCAAGCGCGTGCGCCAAAGCATCGATCAAGGTTTTCGGTCTTGCCAACCTTAATGCTTGCTGCGTATCAATATCCCGGAGACCATCTATGAACGTCTGGACCGCTAGGTGTTCCATGAAATTATCTGGCGCCATCGGATATGCAAGTCGAACTAGGCGAGCAATATCTGCCTCAAATTCCTGAAGATTCTCGCCTTTCTTCTGTGATCGATTCTTCAGTTGGGTATGGTATACTTGTTCCAAATGCGCATGGCCATATCTCATCTCCAAGCGTTTAATGAGTTGAGAATAATCTTTACGTTCTTCAGGAGGCAATGTCTGCAAAATATCACTAGCATCACCCCTCAATGCTATGATTAAAGCAGTCGCCTTCTCGGCAGAAGACCATGCGTTTGCTTCTGCGGCCGCTTCGAATTGCGTCAGGTAAGTTGCCCATGACGTCTTTCCATCAAAGGTTGGTGGCTTGATTCTGGTCTTTGAAATAGCCACAAATTCTTCTTTTATTTCGATGGGCCGCGGTATGACTTCTTCGTTGACCTGCTTGGGATCAGAATGACTCGTGGTAGCGGGTAATTTCATCTCAATCATTATTGCCTCTAAAAGTCTAGAATGTTCTCCAATTTTCTCTTCTACAGCTATGAAAACCTCTTCTTTTAACGCTTCTGATTTTTCCGCTAATCGCTGTTCTAGAACTTTCTCCACTTGTTCCAGACATTTTTCGAAGTTTCTAGAATTTTCTAGTAATTTCTTTTCCAGATTTTTCTCGAGGATTCTAGCGGTTTCTAGGTTTCTTTGTTCCATTTGTTGCATTTGTATTTGCGCATTTTCTATTAATCGTTGTTCCATATTTTTCGCCCTATCCAGATTCTTTTGTTCCATTTGTTCTAGAGTTTTTGCTAAATTTCCAGAAGTATCCAGGTTCTTCTGCTCCATTTGTTGCATTTGAGTTTGTGAATCTATTAGACGCTGTTACAAGGTTTGCGAATTATCTATTAGTCTTTGTTCTAGAGTTTTCGCTAAGTTTCCAGAAGTTTCCAGGCTTTTCTGCTCCATTTTAGTTTGTGAATCTATTATTCGTTGTTCCATTTTCATCAACAGCGAATTCACGTCAGCATCTCCGCCTGGAACTTGAAAGACATAATTCTCTGGATCCTCGCCTTCTTGGATCAACACATTGCGAAGCCGTTGCTGGAGGATCGACTTTTTGCCAGTTGTATCCTCATCCCTCTCTTCTAATTCTCGTTTTAACTCGGACACTTTTAATTCAGTCAGTTTCATTGTGTTGGCCATCACGATATTTAAAATAACGTCTTTCCGCACTGTATATTTATTTAATCGAATACTTAATTAACACTTAATTGTCTACTTAGTTTATTATTTATTAATTAGTCCACACCTGAATACCACTGTAACGTTTGTCTTTCGGGTTCTTAAATAAAACTAACAATAACTTTAGACACACACACTATATTAATATTTAAACTAACTATTAACAACAATAAGTACATTTATGTATTTTATTTTTATGTAACTATATTTATGTATACTTCGCGAGACTTGGGTATCGAGTGTCTCTACATCCCTTCCTCGACGGCTTATATATCAATGGGAACGTTTTGTCTAGAATGCACCAAATCTGTCGAGAAAACGTCCAGAGCGATGACGCGCCTCGCGTCATCGAATGAGTCATTACAGTATTTTACATACGACTGCGCTTATAGAACAGCTTGTATCTCTGTCTCTGTCTAATTCGTTGCGTTGGACGCCAGTAAGCCAGACATCTGAGCTCTTTGTACCACTCCTAATAGATCTCTCAGTTCCACTCTGTTAGTCTTGTGATAAGAGCCACTATCTTAGGAGAAATTTGAGTACCCTCGTAGGATCCAATAGATTTCTTCCGAAATGTTTCTATCTGACTCCCTTCAGTTCCTGTATATTCATTCATGCGTGCATATTACATGAAGGCTAGTTTCTTTCTGTTTTTTACATCTTCTTCCCAGGGCTCGCTAACCAAGCTCATGCTGTACAGATGCTTCCTTAAAGGACAGTGTCTGGTTATCAAGCCGGAAATAGTTTTAATTTCTTTTTTATTACTACGAATTAGGTTCGCTGAAAGCCTAGCGTTCAGTTCCTCAAGTAGTATCTTAGTATGGAGTTGACCTTCCGCCAACCTATATTTCTTTTAATTTTTTTTTCTGGAGTCTTATCAGTCTCCATTGCCAAGGGTAAGTAGACTCCTCAGATTTCTCTTCAGATTCTATCTTTTTGGGTTTATTTTGTTTTATATCTCGATTCATTCTGTTCCTCCGAGTACGGAAAAGTATGAAGTCAATGCCTACAGATCTTCCATTACGGGCACAAGGCGTAAATGCAAGGGAGTGCCACTTGGTGCCCCCAGGGGAACGTTTGAGACCACATATACCCCAGTTGACATTCAGCTTTGAGTATGCTGCCTTACACCGTAGCTAGCCTTACACAGTAGCTTGAGTTAGTCCGCAGTAACAGCTTTCGCTAAGGATTGGAAGTTATTTAGGCCTATCCATCTCGCTTATGACTGCTGTAATGGGACACATTTACGACCATCTTATTCTCAAGACATTTAAATATCAGTCTGTTATAATTTTAATGATATCAAAAGTTAATTTATATGAAATAAGAAATAAAATTATATCAATATTAATGCTTTTCCCGCCATTGGGTATTATTGTGGAACATTTCGCAATAATATTAAATGCATATTTCAATCAGATCTTTTTATGCAAATGACATCATTTTCTGTAGTTCAACTTGTATAGTTAGTCATATATAAACTCAAATAGAATAACCTTGTATCACATATGCGAATTAATAGAATAAGTGTATTACATCATCCAAATATTCAAGAACGATCGAGAACTTCAAAAGGAAGCTGGGGATTCACCGAGAGCGGAAGACGCTGGAACGAATCTAGGAGAATGGAACGGGAGACTTGGCTCGGAGTAGCGAAGCGAGTCACACGTGCGGACCCCTAAAAGTAATAGTAAAGAGAGGGTTTACCGCAATATATGTACTTAAGTAAGAAAAGAAGTACATAGTGTAGCAAGAGGTATTTCTAGCATACAAGTGAAATTATTTGTTTGACACGTAAATTCCCACGTTTATTACATCAAGGTCTTTGTCTGGGGTCCCAGGCACCTTGAGGCGTGAAGAAGAAGTCAAATTTAGTGTACAAGCGCATCACCTCCAGAGGAAGCGATTAGATTGTGAAGTGATATGGCCATAGTGTAAAGATATCAAGGTTAGTCAATACTAATACTGTTTCTAGAATCTGATCAGACTAAACAGTTTAAATATGTATATGTAAAAGTAATCGTATCTCGTCCTATATGTATGTATAGTGTCTAGTTAATATTTCAGAGTAACAATAAAGAATTTTGTATTAGATTATATGTAGTAATTAAAAAGCTCTTTTGTCAATATATAAGTATATGTTTTATAACAATTTTGTTTTATTCAAATTATGTATAGTAACTGTCATTATAAGAGCATATTAATCAAAGGAGGTTTGATTGAAGTAAATTAATAAAAAAGGGGGATTCATTCGTTTCACCTACGATTTCATACACTCCTTGAGATAGGAAGACAAAAGTACCATTTCAGCTTACAAGCTTAATATAGAGTTATTTTTCTTAATCTCTCCGCAGACTATTAGCTAACCGGCAATTAGTATAAATTCAATTATATACCTTAGAAGGGGTAAATCTTCTTGTCGCCCAACTGAACAGTAATTGAATAAATTAATTACTTATTTTTCAACTTTGTAAATCTATTTCTCAATATTTAGGGTAACTGCGGAATTTAGTTATTTTCATCACCGAAGTTATCATTGTTAACAGCGACCTCGAATCCCTCGATACACAGGCTATTATTAATATATGCCAAAGATAAGGTCTGTTACACTGCCACTAATCAGGTTATCCAAGAGAGACCTGATCGTCCTCTTATCCGCCACCTACGGACTAGCTTGGTGGGTAGGTCAATCACCGCGGAAGAGGTCCACAAACCGGGATGGAACAGCCTTTGTATATTATAATATTGAAACAGTGTATTGTACGTACCAATAAATAGCATTATTATTAAAAAATACATGGTGCATAAAGCTTTGAGTATTTATCTACCCAATTGTGTGCAGTTACTTTAAATAAAATCTGAAAATTGCGCATTCTTTATGAATAACCCTGTATGTAATATAATACATTTTATTTTAATTTTCTTGTAAAAATTATTAATTAAAACATCGTACAGCTGTGATAGATAATAAGCGATGCTATAAATACTCTTTCTTTCATTTTATACGCAGGAAATTTGATATTTAAATTCGACTATATTATTCACATCACATTGTATCACTCTGTTGAGTTTAATGACCGATTTGTGCATGTATAACAATAAAAATAGTAATTATACTTTTAATAGGAACTCGGATTTAGTTGCCCGTGTAACGATCGCTTTTAGTAATGATATAAATATATAATACGGCAATTTCTCCTGTGACGAAATTGACATTTTATGATCATCCAGTATCGTCTAATATATGCACATACTATAAACTAACAATGTCTCATTATAGACACCGGATTGTGTAGATAGATGTTTGCATTATGGATTTTAAGGTCCAACGAAATCTGTTTTGGTATATTCGTTTTTATTTCTTTGATATTGCTCTTGACTCCTTATTATTACTATGCATTAAACCGTCTTTATATGTATGTACATTCGTATATTCCGGGTTTTGTATAGATGTTGGCGATAAAATAGACTGGTTTACAAGCAACATAAAAATATTGGTTGTTAACGAAATGTTGCAAAATCTTTACATCAATATCAAATAAGTAACCAAATTCCATAAGAATACAATTACTAAATGCCACATTCTCATGGAATCATTAAATTTTGCTAATTTATAAATAACTAAACATAAAAACACATTTTACCTTGATTGGTCTCGAAAATGTTATGAATCCAGTCCAACAATGTAAAGGGTCTTTCGAAGTGAGCGCCTTTTCTTTAAATAAATAAAACCCATAATTTGCATTTATATATTTCTAAAAACTTTTATTGGTAACTGTAGTATCAGTTGTGACATTTATGCACGAAAAATAATATATGACAAGTGACCACCTCTTGCTGCTTCACAGCTTTTCACTCTTTTGTAAAAATTTTCTATTACATTTCGACATAATTGAGGCTCTATTTCACCAATGACACGAATAATTTCATTCTTTATTTCAGGAATCGATTGTGGTTTCTTCTTATAGACCTGGCTTTTTACGTAACCCCAAAGAAAATAGTTCAACGGTGTTAGATCACATGATCTTGGTGGCCAATTAACATCACCATTTCTTGAAATAATTCCTCAAGGAAAGTTTTCTCTTAATAAATCAATTGTTTCATTGGCAAAATGAGGGTTGCACCGTCCTATTGAAACCATCTATCCTCTAGATCAATATCATTCAGTTCAGGCCACAAAAATTCAGATAACATCTCACGATATCGAACAACACTGTTACAGCAACATCAGCAGCATTAAAAAAAAATATGATGTAATTACACCACCTGACCATAATACATACCAAACAGTGGCACGTTGAGGATGTAAAGGTCTTTCATGAATCACTCGTGGATTTTCCTCACCCTAAATTCGACAATTGTGTTTGTTAACAAAACCGCCAATTTCAAAATGTGCTTCATCCGAAAAGCGAAAAATCATCTAGATGTTCTTTAATCCAACTGACGAATGCACGACGTTTTCCATGGTCCAATGGCTTTAGTTCCTGTGTCATTTGAAGTTTATGTGCCTTTAAAGCTAAATAAAATAAATACGCCTTGTCTAAATTCAGTATATTCAGTAAAGAAAGTTTAAGAAACAAGGAAGACTAATGGTTAATAGACAAAGGAAACAGTAAGATTCAACAACTAAATTTGCATGAAAATCTACGACCATCATACCAATACTGTTATCTGCCTGTATCTGAATTCAAAAATACTGAGCACCTTCAACATTGTTAGTAAATTCTTAGGCGAAAATATTCTTTAATAAAGTCGTATAATGAAACAAAGAAATAACCACAACCCAATATCGTATATTTTTATAAAAAAATTGTTTAATCCACATTGTTTAATTATATCCATATTGCTCATAAATAAGTTTCAATAAAACAAAATTAAAAGCATCCATTTCGACGGAAAAAAAATCACATGTAGTTTATAGCATACCATGTAATGATTGTAGTCGCACTTATATAGGTCAAACAGAACACACATTTAAAAGATAGAATCAATGGACACAAATATGCGAAAAACATTACAGGCTTAAAACACACGAAAACAAAAATAGTTCCACCAATAATTACAAAGAAGTTAAAGTACTCCAAAAAGAAAAAAATACAAAGCAAGATTGGTATTAGAACTAATTCATATTAAAAAAAAAGAAGAAAACGCCGTAAATAGTTGTAACGAAATTGCAAATTTTACAAAATTATATTTTCTTATAATATAATATATTATAAATAAAGTAAATATTCACTTCAAGTCAACACTTAATTATTTTGAAACCATTCGCACCACATTGAATGTATCAAATTACTGGCAGGAATAAATACAAAAATTTTAAAATAAACAGATGCGGTATGTCGAGCAAAATTCAGTTTATTTTTATATGTGGAATAGTCAATATGTCACATTATATTTAAGTAAAAAAGTTCGAAATGTAGAAAATGTAAAACTGATGAAAACACATTGTAAGTAACATTTAATATATATAATTAATGTATTATTAGTAGAGCAGACCAATTTCCGTGCGCGCCATGAGCGCCGGTATGGGAGTGTAATTCGTAATATATTAGAATATGCGATAGAATAGGGACGCAACATGAACTTGTTACCGATATAAGTATAGAAGTAGAGACATTTATTCTATCAGAAATAATTAAATATACATTTGGTTTTCTGCTATTAAAGTAATATGCATAAACACACGAAAAATCATCGGCGCAAGGAAATTGATCTGCTCTAATTATCAGAAACACTTAGTATTTGATGTTTATATGTATATATACATGTATACATATATTACATTTTGGGAAAGAAACACATATCTGAAACGCGAGAAATTTGAATGACAGCGTAATCCTTTACTGACAGAGCCGATCTTCGTTAATAAATGACCACTGGCGACTGAATGCAAATACATGTAAATGTGCTAATACGAATAAAGAAGCTCCCTTCGAATGGATGGTAGACAGCCATGTGCAGGGATGGACGTGTAACCCATCAACTGACCCTCACATACCCCACATGCCATTATCTACGTGTTTAAAGAGATCAAATCAGCATTACTGTGTGACATTGTTGTATTAGAAGTTTGGAATCCGCCTTTTACGCATATTAAAATGGTTGTGCTTCCTTTTCTAATCTGATTTATGCTAATTTGTATCGATTTGTTTAATTAAAATATAAAAAATAAAATAAAAACTGAGTTACCTAGTAGGTAATATATTCTGTTACATGAGCAGTGCGCTATGCTTTCCTTTGTTTTATAAATCAATTCTAATTTTAATTAAAACTCACAATTTTTCATAAGAAATAAAAACACAAGGAAACCAATAAAAAGCACGGAATTAATCATAAATACAGATACAACTACTAATAATACAATCTTCTTTTCCGAAATTTATTTCAAAGTCTGTAAAATGTCGTTAAAAAATTCCTAGAAATCGCACGTAAAACGTCACTTAGCATCGCAAACACATACACAGAAATTAGGCCCGTTGGAATCTGACAATTTTAACGAAGAACTCTGTGAAACGTTAATGGCAGCAAATATTCAATTAAATAAACTTAACAATCCCACCTCCAAAAAAATACTGGTCGAAATATTCCTGATGAATCCACCTTACGCAAATATTGTATTTCTAAGTGCTACACGAAAGCAGTAGAACGCATTGGAAGCTATCTTTCAAATCAGTACCTATGGATAAGTGCCGACGAAACTGTCGATATATTAGGACGCTGTGTGGTAAATGTTTTAGCTGGTGTACTCATACAACTATTCCATATAATGCATATGTAATAGCAACAAAAGTTATAAATACAGTCGATGCAGAAGCAGTAGAGGAGAATATGCACCAAATGCTTCATTCAGATGAGAGAAAAAATTCTTTTATTCATCAGTGACAGTGCTGCATGTATGTTAAAACAGGCAGACTATTAAAGGAAACATATCCTAATATGCTGTATATTGCTTCTGTAGCAAATGTTCTCCACATAATCTGTGAATATATCAGAGACACCTTTCCGGAAGTTGATAGACTTGCATTCGCTTTTAAAAAATCTTTCAAAAAAGCACCATTGAGAATAGGTTTTTACAGGGAAAAACTTCCATCTTTGTCGCTGTCTCCCTCTTCAATAATATCTAGATGGGGAACATGGTTGGAAGCTACTAGTTTTTATGCAGAGAACTTCAATGATTTGCAAAATTTCGTTACATGTTTAAATAACGACGCTCGAAGTATTTCTGAGTGAAGGAACTAATACAAATTCCAAATTTAAAAAGTCAATTGTAGTTTCTTCAGGAACCCTTTGAAAATTTGCTAAAACTAATCACTTATTTTGAAAATCAAAATCTCAAATTAAATGATGGATTAACCACATTAGATGTGGCTATTAATAATTTGAAAAATATTCCAAGTGATTTCGGATGTGGCCTTCGGCAAAAGTTAGATGCAGTTTTTAATCGAAATCCAGACTGGATAACATTGCAGCAATTGTGTATGGTTACAATGCCTCAATATTCAACTGCTAAATACGGTGAAATAAAAGAATATTTCCAGTATGCACCTATAACCACTTGGGACGTAGAAAGGACGTTTTCTATCTACAGGGATGTATTCCATTCACAGTGAACACATTTTACAGAAGAGAACCTTGAGAAAGTATTGCTATTTAATATTAATACTCCTTTACACAACTTGAACTACAAAATGAACAAATAAAAATGTATTTCGTATTTTATAGATCACAACCCGTTTGTTTTCCAATTATATAAATAAAATTAAAAACTCTTTCAAAATATAAATTTCCAAAACTACGCCCATCGGCCTCTCGTGTCCGGTGCGTAATCATAATGAAAGAGTGGTAGAAAAATTCCTAAGAAGGTGATTCAAAAAATACGAATGATGCTCCGCAGCAAGTGACAAATATTAATTTGTTTTCAGTTTCTTTAGGGTAGTATTTTGTTCATAAGAACTGGTTTAGAACAAATTTTGCTGAAGAGTACATACATTACTTTCAGTATTGTGATATATTTATATAACAGAAACATTTGTTTTGAAAACATTATTGTTATTATTATTGTCGTCGCTATGGATGTTGGATAATGTAAAACGGAAAAAATCTAATGGAAAGGGGATCATAAATACGTAGCCTATAGTAATCCTGTGTATATTTCATCGTTAAACGGTAGTAATGGACATGGCTGTAGTTAACTCAGCAATTAAACTTTCGAAATGCGATGCTCACGAAGATAGCAGCAGCGCACACCAATCCAATACGAACATTTCAGTTTATGATCGAATGCAATTTATACGTATTAGTAAATTCGTGACCTACACTGTTCATATATTCAGAAAATATTATAAATATTGAAATGTTGCAATTAATAGCGATACGTAAAAATAGCTTATACTAGAATTTTATTTACAAAAAAGGTTTTAAATATGTCTATACGTTAATATGCAGGTATAACGCTTTTGTTTCATTATGAAACAGACATGTAAAAAATTTACGTATCTGTAACTGTATACTTGGACAAAAACCTCGTATTTCCAGCATTTACTTCTGCTTAAGACATATGTTTCTGCCATCTATAGGCGTCGTCAGTTAAGCTAGTGAAGCAATGTATACAAATGATACAAATCTTTATAAATAGATCTGTATCTGTATATGCCATTAAGCCGGAATCCCTTACTAGATAAAGCAAATTTCATCCTATAAGGTGGCACTTATTTAATAAGTGACATCTGACGGACGAGAGAGACTTTGCCGAAAAAAGGGATCTTTCGTTTGACCAGCTATGCTGATACAAAAAAACGAAACAATACGGGTTGTCCATAACATGCATTGCTTCACTAGCTTAACTGACGACGCCTATAGATGGCAGAAACATACGTCTTAATCAGAAGTAAATGCTGGAAATACGAGGTTTTTGTCCAAGTATACAGTTACAGATATGTAAATTTTTTACATGTCTGTTTCATAATGAAACAAAAGCGTTATACGTGCATATTAACGTATAGATATATTTAAAACCTTTTCTGTATATTTACCGCCATCTGGCTTATTTATGGACAACCCGTATTGTTTCGTTTTTTGTATCAGCATAGCTGGTCAAACGAAAGATCCCTTTTTTCGGCAAAGTCTCTTTCGTCCGTCAGATGTCACTTATTAAATAAGTGCCACCTTATAGGATGAAATTTGCTTTATCTAGTAAGGGATTCCGGCTTAATGGCATACAGATACAGATCTATTTATAAAGATTTGTATCATTTGTATACATTGCTTCACTAGCTTAACTGCCGACGCCTATAGATGGCAGAAACATATGTCTTAATCAGAAGTAAATGCTGGAAATACGAGGTTTTTGTCCAAGTATACAGTTACAGATATGTAAATTTTTTACATGTCTGTTTCATAATGAAACAAAAGCGTTATACGTGCATATTAACGTATAGATATATTTAAAACCCTTTTTGTATATTTACCGCCATCTGGCTTATTTATGGACAACCCGTATTGTTTCGTTTTTTGTATCAGCATAGCTGGTCAAACGAAAGATCCCTTTTTTCGGCAAAGTATCTTTCGTCCGTCAGATGTCACTTATTAAATAAGTGCCACCTTATAGGATGAAATTTTCTTTATCTAGTAAGGGATTCCGGCTTAATGGCATATATTTATAAAGATTTGTATCATTTGTATACATTGCTTCACTAGCTTAACTGACGACGCCTATAGATGGCAGAAACATATGTCATATGTAAATTTTTTATGTCTGTTTCATAAAGAAATAGAATTTTATTATTTTTCAAATTCCTCGGTTAAGGCGAAACTTATATGGGAATCTCTGAAATAGTGATTCCCAGTTAATAATCTTTATTAATTTGATAGCTATCGAATGTGATAGAATATACGAGGAATATCTTGGAAGTAATGAGAATGAGTTTTTTATGATCAATGTAGCAACACTGCACAGTCTGGAGACGACTACATGTGGATGGAAGGGATAGGCACGCAACCAGAAAAGGTGCAGTCCACTCAGTTCAGTGTTAGCGATGCGATCGCTAGCTGTTTACAGTTGTGTTCCAATTCAACGTCACTCGAAAAATGCAAGCAAATATTGAGCAGTGATATATAATTAAATTTTGCGTTAGACTGGAGAACTGCTTCAAAGACACTTCAAATGTTAAGAACAGCATAAGGAGATGCCGCTTTGTCTTCAGCACAAGCTTTCAGATGGCACAAGGCTATCAAAGAAGGCCGCGAGAACTTGAACATCGCTCCTAATGACCGTCCACATCGAAAACCGATGAAAGCGCTTTCTGTGTTACTGTAAACAGTCAGGATGATTATATACGAGGTAAGGATGCGTGAGGATTCTGTTTATTGAATTTTGACAGAGGAACTAAGCATAAGAAAAATTGGTGCAAAGTTGGTGCCCAAGAATTTGTTTGGTGAACAAAAAGACAATCGTTTATCTATTAGACAAGAACTGTTAGATCGCTTGATAATCGAATCCAATTTCGTGTACAGAGTGCTAACAGGTTACGAATAATGGGTATTTGAATACCAATACCGACAAAAGGACAAAGCGCAGAGTGGGAGACATCAGCATCACCGCGGCTGAAGAAAGCTAGCATGAGCAAATCCCAAATCCGAGTGAAGTCCATGCTTATCATCTTTTTTGATTGTCATGGAATTGTCCACGAAGAATTCGTACCGCAGGGCCAGATAGTGAATTGAACTTTTTATCGCGAGGTCCTTGAGCAATTGCGGAAAAAGGATTTGCGTGTACAATCTGACATTGCCAATTCTCAGATCTTGCATCACGATAATGCCTCCGGTAAAAACCTCATTGTCCGTTAGAGAATTTTTATCAAGAGACAAACATTCCAGTACTCTTATACCCACCCTACAGTTCAGACATTTTTGCATGTGATTATTTTCCTTTTGCCAACGCTTAAGCGGAAGTTGAAAGGTTACCATTATGGAGCAACGAACGGCATTCAAAGAGTCACGACGCAGCTTCTAAACAGCCTAAAAGAACAAGAATTTCAGAATTGTTTCCAGGAATATCAAAATAGCTGGGGACGTTGTCCGCGTTGCCAAGAACCATCCAATCCTCCATGAAATCGTCTTACCCTTTTGTGATCATCGTGAACCCACAGATAGAATCGGGACTCGTCAGAGAACACAATAAGATTCCATTCACCATCCCAATTTGATCTGACATTACACCACTCAATCCGAGCAGCAAGATGTCGAGGTGTCAGTGGGAGACATAAAAATGGTCCATACGAACGCCCAAAAGCGCGTATTCTGTAATATATTGTTGCTATAGAGACTCTTTGTTGTAAAACTTCCAGTCAACCATTTCCAATCAATCGGGTTGTGGAAATTCTGTCTTGTAAAGCCGCAGTCCCCACGACCATCTTCTCGTGCTGTAGTTACTCAAGGTCGTCCAGATCCACGACGATGGTTATGGATTCCTTCTTCAGACCACCTGGAGCAACACTGTAACACTGTTGGCTTCCCCCATACTAGCAGCGAATTCTCTTAAATGATTGTAATTGTTCCGTAAACGGGGCGTAGGCATAATGATTTTATGACTTAATAAACTGAGACCAAAGCACCATGAAATATTCCTTAAATCTGAAGCAAACGCAAACATAATTTTTTGATAAAACAAATTAAAAAAATTGTTCACCTGCTAAACTTTTTTGCCCATATTGTTATTATTTCATATCAGAGGCAAAACAGAGTAGTATAAAAAATTTTATTGCAATTGGTCGACTCTTTCTGGATGTCCGTTTTTTTTTGAAAATTAGTATATTATGACTAAACTTGAAATGACCTGAGGTACAGACCGGGCCGAGGTGTAACGCCTTCCCTTACATTTATTTCGTTATAATAGAAGGGAGTGAATTAAACAATGACAGTGTAATAAGACGCGCGGCGGAAAGTAAAGAATCCGACAATTCCTTTTTCGATTATTTCACAAATTGCTAACAGCGTTTTTTTCAACTACCGATTCCGATGGAAATTACTTTTTTTATTTAATTGAAAGCTTTCTCGTGGCGTATCCCGATTTAATACATCATTTTAGAAACGGCTTAATGTAATAAAATTTTGTTTGCACCATCTGCACTTCAAATTTCCACTTTTAAATTTTAATTTATCTGTTTGAGGGATTTGTAATGAAATTCATTTATCCTCGAAAAGCTGTAAATAGAGAGTTACAAAGAAGAATTATCACCCAGAGTTTATTATATATCAGTCAAATTTTAGATGTCTTAAATCCTTTAAAAAATAAATATTGAATTCCATCTGTTTAGTCCCAGATTAAACAGCAACATTTTAATCTAAATAAAATAGTGTAATTCATATTTTATAATTATCGCACTGTATATGTTACGTATTATAATTTAGTATTATTAGTCTAAGTAAGATAGTTACTTATTGTATTTAGCAATCAAATAATTCACACATACAAGTCAGGTATTTAATATAAACTAGTTCAGTAAACTGCTGATACAGAAACAATCATAGATCAGGTATTTAAAATAAACCAGTTCAATAATCAATATCGTCATCGTATAAATATGAGCAAGAATTGTGAGGACATCAAAATGCATTATAAGCATCTGTATAAACACCGTAATTAAAGTAGGTTATATCAGCGATACCGCAACAAATATTAAATGTCCTCGATATTCAATTACACTTACGTAACGTATGTAAAATTAAAATGTTTAGAATTGATGGAATTAAATTGATATAGAATTTGTATATGTATATACCATAATTTTTGTTAAATAAAGCATTAAGGAATGTACTGTTCTTTAATCACCTATTCACCATCATGACTCGTGAGTTGATGCATTTTATAATTTTCCATTTATACACTTAATTCACACTGCTGAAACTTTCAAATGTCAGAAATTAATCAAATTTCACTTGTCAGCGTAAAAGATGTTAGACTTAGAATATAATGCTAAGTTCTTCGAAAGATGGTGCTAGTAGTCGGTTATCACTTTCCACCAAATCATCTTTTATATACCAATCCACTAGCACCTGTAGTAATATACGGAAGCGAAAGATGAACAACCACAAAATGAAAGAACAAAGACTTAAAATATCAGAGATGCCATCAAAGGAAATAAAGGGAATACGAACTTTCGACTTAGGGGTATATCTTGTCTGCGTCACACTTTCCAATTATTAATTCCGAATAGGATCTCTATACCAGAGCAGGCAAGGTCAGATCAGGAAAATCTTGCTGTAATCAGACACTGAAGTCGATGCAATTTATCGAAAATGGCTACGAGAACAAATACATCACTGGCGTAGACTTTATTGACCTTACATCAGGGTATGGCACCGTCAATAATAGAAAATTGCGGGAGAAGACATAATCTCACAAGGGATTTGCTCATCTCATTGATTGGAATTCTCTTGCAGCACAGAACGTTTTAGGTCACACTGTAGGGTAGAATTCCCGCGGGACAATGTACTAGCGCCTATGCTTTATAATACTTACACCAATTATCAATGTCTCTCTTCCTATACAAATAAGCTCATCTACGCTGATAATATCACGGTGACAGCACAGGGACACATTTTCCAGGAGGTGGAAGGAAAACTCTCTAGAGCCCTTGAAGAATTTGCGTTATATTATGATAGAAACCATGTCATGTTAACCACGGGAAAACACAAGCATGTGCATTTCATCATGCATCATTTCATCTCGAAATAGGGAAGTATGGCGAGTCTTAAACATAACATGGTAAGGTCAAAAACTTGAATACTGTCCAGGGTCCAAACATCTCGGTGTCATATTAGATCGCTTTTTTACCTTTAAAAAATACTGTACTTAGGTAAAAGGAAAGGTGTGTATGCGAAACAACATAATCAGGAAGCTGACCAGCATGAATTGGGGTGCATAATTCTCTACTCTCAAGACGTCTGCCCTTGGCTTGTGCTTTTCAGCAGCAGAATATACAGCGGCAATCTGGTTCTGTCGACGCAGCCTCCAGTGAGATTGTCCATATTGCTACTAGATGCTTCAGGCCCATGCCAATCTTAATGCTACGCAAAATCGCCCCCTTCACAAGGAAAGAGGTGTTTGCAGCTAATGAAAAAAACAAACAAGAAACTTATATCCGGAATCCAATAAATAACTACCAATGTCCGAGGCAACGGCTAAATTCCGGCAATAAGTTCCTTAGAAGTCATAGTACTAAAGAAAATATTACGGTATCAACCACTAGGAGGACGAAGCATGGGACTTCTGATGAAAGACGGTGAAGCGGAACAAGTCAATAGACCTAAACCGATAAAGGAAACAAAGATGGGGATTCATAACGGGTTGGCCATTTAATGTTGCGGTTTTAAAAATCGCCCTATTCCCTTGTATATATAGAAATTAATATAATATATATTTTTTACACTAGAGGGCCAAGCGCGGTTTACAATAAATATATGAAAAATTTGCCTTGTCAGTTTTCAAGATGGCGTCGTATCCAACGGAAGTGCGTGTGGAATTAATAAAATATTATTATAGAAATGGGGAATCTTTTGCAGCTGCGGCAAGACACTTGCGTACTCTATTCGGGAGAAATAACGCATCAACGGAAAACACTATAAAAAGGTAAGGAAAAAAAGATAAATTTAGAAAAGTAACAAAGTATTCGTTATCGTGTTTCCATGTCTACTAATCCGACAATATCTTAGGATTGTAGTGAAATTTGAAGCAACAGCATCTGCGGCAGACGAAAGATCAACTGTTAGAGAACCTCAAAAGACCATCCGGGTACCGGAAGCCATAGAACGAGTACGGGAGCACTTTACAGCTCAACCTTCAACATCGACCTCAAGAGCATCTCAAGAACTTGAAATACCCCGTACAACACTAAGGCGGATCCTAAAGCAAGATCTAAAGATGAAAGCATACAAAATCCAGATCGAACAGCCGTTGAGACCGTTTGATATGGAGCGACGCTACAATTTTGCGAACTAAATCATCGAACGCATTGAAAATGGCAGCATGTCATTGGAACGAGTGCGGTGGTCGGATGAGTCACATTTCGATGTATCCGGTTATGTGAATAAGCAAAATTGGAGACATTGGGGGACAGAAAATCCACATCTAGCAATTGTTCGTCCTCTTCACCCTCGACGGTTGACTGTATGGTGTGCTATCTCGTCGGCAGGAATTATCGGTCCCGTGATTGTCAATGGAACCGTTACTTCGCAAAAATATTGTGAAATGCTTTTATTCCCGTGGCGCATGGATTAAATATGGCGGAGAATGCATGGTTTACGCAAGACGGGGCTCGTCCGCATCGCACGGAAGAAGTTTTCAACATTCTTGAAGAACATTTCGGTAACAGAATCATTGGTCTTGACGCTCAACAGTTTACAGGCGGAGGGATAACATGGCCACCATATAGTCCAGACCTCAATCCTTGCGATTTCTACCTGTGGGGATCATTAAAAGATACGGTATATCGCGATGGTATAGACACCCTGGATGACCTTGAAATGGCAATACGGCAGCGAATAGAAGCGATACCGTACGCCACACTTCAGGCAGTTTGTGGAGAATTTGAGAAGAGGCTGCGAAATGTTATCGTTGCTCGAGGCTCTCACTTCGAAAACCTGATTTATTAAACCGCAGATCTTGTTGTTTAATTGCACAAATAAATCATTTTTTTAAATTAATGTTTTGTGTGTTTAATATGACTTCAAAAACCGCAACCTTAAATGGCCAACCCTAGATTGGTATATATAAATACTTGAAATTGGGAATCTCGTTGGATCACCGGTCAGATTATCCGATCGGATATCGGGCGAATGTTATTTGAAAAAAATATTTTCAGTATTTACTAATCAAAATTGAAGATTATTAAATTTCGAATAAAAATATTATATAAACAATAATTTATATGATATCTAAATCTGCTTTTTATACCGACTGTACGTTTAATAATACTCAAAAAGCATTTCACTTTACAAAATGGAATTTGAAATTTATGTTTTAATATCCCATAAAAGGTGTGTAATACTACGACAATAACAACTGCTATAGTCGTTTCGTCAGAGCGAAACGACACACATATAATGATATTTTAATTAAATTATAGTCTTCACTTTCTATAAATGAAAATTAAATTTAAATAAACCATAATCTCGAAGGTTTTATGACCAGCTGTAATAATAAAAAGTTTACATTTCGTCCACTATAAAAGTGACGTTGCTAATACTATTAAACATTAACAATAATGTCACTTAGCCATTGTCTCTTCGGTCGACGGAGAACATCGATTTACGACAAATTAAATCTGCCAATTTTGCCTTTTCGGATAATAAGATAAAATGAGACAATGTCAATAAATGACTTAAATCGCTAGCCGTAAAATAAGAGGACGTCCTAACCTCTGTACACTTAAATGTAGCGTTCTATTTTGCCAGGGTGCCTTTTTTTATTAGATCAGTGTCGTTGGAGGTTTATTTACGAATTTATTTTTTTATACGGACGAAATAAATTCACCCTCCTAAGGTTAAATACAATGGTATCTTTATCGTTGCTCATTTGCCTTAACAAAATAATGGATTTAATTTGTAAATTAATAGTAAGATTATTATGAAAATGATCCAAACTATAATACCTCTAGAGTAATGCGTAAGGGGATAAAATTATTAATTTTGAATAAGAATAAGGGTGAAAAGAAGTTGTAAAAGTGGAGAGAAATATAAGAAAACTTAGAATTAGAGAGCGAAGAAATACATAAAACACTAATATAAAAGAAACTTGATAATCTGCATGGAAATATTGAGCCCATTACCAGTAAACAGAATAGTGCGAAGAAAATATTGGAATTGGAGCTACGTCATTAGCGACAGAAGTCACAGAATTTGCCTTAATATGGTTTGATATGGTCTTTACGAAGTAAAAAATAATAAGAGCTTGGAAGAATGTTACATTATTATGACACTAAGAAAAAATTGAGACGCAAATTAAAAAGAAAGATATACCTAACGACATAGCGAGAATTTTAGACAGAGAGAAAATGACAAAAAATCTATTCGTGCGAATTATGAAACTGGAAATCTTTTATAAGCGTCGGGTACCTGTACTGGAGAAAAGTTAGACATGTATATCGATTAAAGAATCGACTGCTATTAATGGGTTTCCAGAAAAACAGGTAAGTAACATATCACAAATTTTAAATGAAGAAAATAATAGAGAATAGTTACAAATGAAACAGACATGCAATATACACATCTGTAACTGTAGACATGGACAATACACCTCGTATTTTCCAGCATTTACTTCAGCTTAAGACACGTGTTTCTGCCATTTACTATTAGGCGTCATCAGTTAAGCTAGTGAAGTAATTAAAGCTTAAATCGCCTATAAGGTATAGAAAATTTTGTCCTATCAGGTAGCACCATATAATATAGTGACATCTGACAGACGAAAGAGACCATGCCGAAAATGGCAACCCGTCAGATGTCACTATATTATATGGTGCTACCTGATAGGACAAAATTTGCTATACCTTATAGGCGATTTAAGCTTTAATTACTTCACTAGCTTAACTGATGACGCCTAATAGTAAATGGCAGAAACACGTGTCTTAAGCAGAAGTAAATGCTGGAAAATACGAGGTGTATTGTCCATGTGTACAGTTACAGATGTGTATATTGCATGTCTGTTTCATTTGTAACAAATGCGAATACGTTCTTAACGTATTGATATACTTAAACCTTTTTTGTAGAGAATAGTTAGTTATTAATTATGAACAAAAGTTAGTCTTTATAGATTTCAGAATCTTAAGACATTATCTATCGAAATGCTTTACCAGTAGATGGGCTCTTAATACATTAGGATGAAATACAGGCTGAAAATGAGGGAATAAAATGCAATTGATTTTATGGCCAATCAAGAATTATTTCACATTAACGAGGTCGCGATTACTCGTTGAATGAATCTCTAATCACTTCTTCGGCGGCTTATATATCGGTCCTCGCATATTCTAGGTCTACCCGGACTTCTCTCGTGTTGTTCTCGAACGTCCGAGAGACTTGATGACGTACCGTCGGATGACTCATCACAATAATTTTAAAAAGAATTCATATATGAAAGAACATTTAAACAAACGGTACAAAGCATTAAAAGATGGCCGGGAAGTAATCGGCAAGGATTTGTCTCAAAGAAGCAAACAGGTTGTTGTAGACATGCTTGCACGTGCCAATTTAGAGACTACATTTTTGAAACTCATCGTAACGAGTGACGAAATGTGGGTTTGTAAATTTGACAAGCTTTGATAATGAATCAAAACTGAACAAAAACGCTTGAAAATCAATGTCATGTTGATTGTTTTCTTTGATTATCGTAATGTTGTCCACACGGAATTCCTTCAGGAAGCGAAAATAGTTTATGTAATATTTAAGAGAGATTGTCCACCGGAAGATCCAGATTTGTGAAAGAACAATTCTTTAATTTTATACCACAATACTGCGCCATTTCACAGATTGTCCCTTGTATGCGAATTATTTGGCAAAAAATCAACTAATGTCATCCAGTAAGCACCTGCTAGATAGATATGGTCTCCGTGTGATTTTTTTCTGTTCCCCAAACTCAGATTAGCATTTCGTGGACAACGGTTTGAATCCAGTGAAGTCATAAGTTGAAATTGGCAGAGGGGACTGAAGGCCGTAAGTATCCGGAAAGTGTTAATAAGAAGTGTTTCGAGGACTGTATTATTCGTTGGTGAAAGTACAGGATCTGTCAGAATAAACAGTACCGCCAATAATTTTAATTTATTTAAATTTAAATGTTCAAAATGTTCACTATTACGACGCAGATAAACTTCATATCGATTTTGTAAGTCATTAAAAACATATTTCTAAATAGTAGTTGATGTAACTGCCGGAAAAATGTTTGTATTCTTTCTCGTAGTTCGGCAATATTCTCCGGCGAATTTTCTAAGCGAAATATTTTGTCTTTCATCGTACCCCAAATGTATGCATCATGTGGCGTCAGATCCAGTGAATGAGAAGGATATTTGAAGTCTGTTCTCCGGGAAATTATTCTATCATCGAAATGCTGACGGAGGTAGTTTAGAGTGCGCGCAACTGTATGGCTCGTTGCACCATCTTGTTGAAACAATTGTGTGCGCACAAATAGATTTTGTGCACTGCAAAAGTTCTGTAAATCTCTCACAAAAGGTACAATAACGTTCTCTCTGTAACGGTCTTGGCTGACAGTAAGTGGATTCTGATTATCGTCTTTAACGAAATATGGACCAATTATCCCATGACCAGAAATCCCGCAACCAAATGGTAAATCGGACAATGGAGTGGTTTCTCTGCAATAATATCAGGACATTCATCTCCAAGGAATCAAGTTGTTTGTCGATTAATATAGCCGTTAAGATGAACGTGAGTCTCGTCTAGAAACCATATCGTTTTCAAAATTCGGGATCCTCGTAAATCAAGCTCAATATGTGACCACAGTTAATTTACCTTGCACGTTTGTCTGCAGCGTTTAGCCGTTGTCCAACTTGAATACGGTATGGATAACCACGAATTGATTTTGAACAGTCGCCGTGTAGATGTTTCACTAATGTTGAGTTTACATGCAGTTCTTACAAACCTTCTTTGTGGTAAATACACAACTTGGTCAAAAACACGTCCTGCGTTTTCATTGGTATACACTGTTTTTCGACGACCTAAAGAACCTTTACGTCGACACAATACACTACTAGTGCGATGAAATTCCTGAACAACAGCTAATATCACACTTTTGCTGGGGGCTACTTTATTAAACTGTTGTCAATATCTTACTGACACCTGCTGTAAGTTTGGACCTTCATTGCGATAATTTCCGTATGAGCGAAAGTAATGTTCTACCAAGAACAGTTTTTCTGCCATCGTTAGAACCATTTTCAATTCAAATTCAACTACAGCATAACATTGATATGGCAACTAATTACGATTAAGTCAATAATGACAAATGCATATTATGTAAGCTACTCCATAGCACCATAAGTTACTGTTTATTCTCGCGGATATCGTATGCCAATTTTGAAGGCGATAAAACAAATTTGTATTAGAAATCAATATTTTATGTTTTATTGAACAATTCCTGTTTTTTGTTCGACCAAATGTATATGTAATTAATAAATCGTGTGTTTAGATAGTGTTTCAGTTAATTCTGTTCCTATCTATTGAATAAATAAGTAATTAAATAAATGTCAAAAAATAGACGTGAAATACTAAATAGAAAGAAAGGAATGGATTAAAACTATTCGCCATAAAAATAAATGACAGATAATACAAATTTGGAAAAATTAGGAGACACAAGAAAAGAATTTAAATATTCTTTTTTTTATTAGATACAAGCACGGCCGAAATTTAAATCGTAGTTATATGTAGGGCATTTACCCCAGCTTAAAAACATTAACATTCCCCTATATTTAGACGACAATCACCGAATACAGACATATTAGAAATATTCGTCGAACTGTCCTGGTATAATGATGATTGTTCTGGAAATTAAGCTTAACCCTCCTTTGTATTAACAGCGTATGCACGTATATAGAGAACATCAAAGTACCTGCTTGGCTTTTTAAATTTCGACGATAAAGTAGATTCCGTAACTGCCGACCTTAATTGTTTCACATTTTTTCTCATTCGCAAATATCTGACCTCCGGTCATTCTAAATGATTCAATATTAATTATCCCTAACATCTCAATAAAACTTTACGAGGGAGAAATAATTGCGAAGATGGAAAAAATGGTCGGTGGGGAGAATTGCCTCGTTTATCTGAAATCTAATACTATTGTATGTATAAGATGTATAGGATAAGATAACACTTTTATTACTTTTCCGCCTTAGGATAATATACCATGACAGGTGCCTAATTTTAATAAAATATGTATGTAGGAAGGTATATCAAAATATAACGAGACTGGTGCTATAACTTCTTTCACAATTAGAATTTTATATCACAAAGAATAGAATATGACATTCCCATCTCTAATGTACTTATCCTCAAATAGGCTTTGATTTAACTTTTGACGTTTACTACAAATTAATTACTGAATTGTCAGTGTTCGACATACCCATCGAGCAAATGAGAGTGGAGTAAAGATATTTGAAATAATTGACAATATTTTCGCCCACATAGACACTAGATTTAAGAACTTTAACACCTTTAAATTTCTAGAATTAGTTAATTTTTGTGATAAACCTACAGTGCTTGAATCGCTTAAACCAAATTATCCACAATATTTTGACTCTCCTCCATTACGTACTTAACTCACAATGATTTACAACACCTCAAAAGGCTTAAGTAAAACGAGTGCTAGTGACTTATGATTATTACTATTAGATCGTGCTTGCCGTGAAATTCTTAAACTATGTGAATTAACACTGATTATCCCCGCCACAAGTGCGTCTGCAGAACGTTCCTTTTCTGAGTTTAAACGAATAAAAAATTTAGTTAGGAATTCTACAGGACAAGAAAAACTTTCTGCTTTGAGATTAATATCAATTGAAAAGGAAGTAGAGCAAGAATATTCTCGCCCAAAAAGGTTTTTTTGAGAGCGTCATAGATGAGTTTGCAAAAGAAAATAGACGTATGGTACTTCATTTTAAGTAAGGTAGGATGGATTCTATTGCAGCTTGTAACAAATATAATCTTTTTTGCGCTTCGACCAAAAAAAATTTTGCTTGGGCGTTATTTTACTCAATAACTTCCCCTGAACACGCCACTGAGTCACACAGTTAATGATAAAACGTACACAAACACTTACCGCATAATGAATCATCAGTGAATACATTATCTGGATAAGATTTTTCAAATATTCCAATCATCAGATATGTCTCCACAGTTGTTTCACTTAAGTTAGTGCGACGTGCGGAATAAAAGTGTTTTAATGCCGAAAACGACCATTCCACATCTTATGATTTTATATTTGAATATTCAAAATAATCTTGGAAAGAACTTAATGGTTCTTTAGACGCACTGCTACGCTTTTCGCGACAAAATCTAAATACAAAACAAGTAGTATACGTAGTAGCGAGCTGGGCCACCCCCTTTGCTTTGAACCTACTTGTTGGCGAACGTCCCCAAGGAAATACTCTGCCGGCCAACTCAATCGATTTTCGGAGTGTGTCGCGGGTCAAGGTCGCGAGATGGAATGTGAGCGCCACCGTATTCCCCCTGCAGAGCACGCCCGTAACACGGAAGCGGGTGGGATGCAGGTAGCCTCAAAAGCAAAACTAGATTGGCCCCAAACTACTTGATACTGATTCAATATACCTTTGCCTAACTCATACACTTGTGGGATAGGTCTCAAACAAACACATGACATCAACTATAACAAATTTATTAACAAAAAAAAACCAAAAGGCTAAAGCCTGTTATGCCGACATGCAATGTCAAAATCCAAAAAAAAATATAGGGGTATCGCCAAAGGCGAAAAAAAGGTTACCTTAACAGTGGCAAGCCCAAGTGACCCACCAGAAAAATTGAATGTGAGAGTACACAAGATATAGTTTAAATATGAATATAGATATGGCTTAAATAAAAAAAGAAAAATTAATTTATAAGAACAGAAATGTGACGGCTTTCAGAGCAATTTTGCTTGACTAGATGTCAGCGAAAGCACAACATTTAAAACTAGGCAATTATCTTCAAGTTAGTAATATGGATTTGAATTACTAAAATTAATTAAGTAATGCGCCACTCGCGAATAACAGTGATTACAATAAAAACAATCGAAAGTACAACACCCTGTATTAACAGGTAAGAAATTAATGTAAATAAAATATGAATTAGGGTACATAGGTATAATCCCCCTGTATTCACAGGTAAGAAATTAATGTAAATAAAATATGAATTAGGTTACATAGGTATAACCCCCTGTATTAACAGGTAAGAAATTAAAGTAAACAAAATAGGAATTAGGTTATATATGTATAACCCCCTGTATTAACAGGTAAGTAATTAAAGTAAACAAAATATGAATTAAATTAATACGTGTCTGAACAAGTCATTCAGTAGAAGACAACTAAGTATACTGAATTCTGGGTTCTTTACAATAAGGTTATAACGATCTTAATTACATCAAAACAACAACGTATCCCCATATTTAAAATTTATCCAATACGTAGGCCCGCCTGAAGGACCAATGCCTCGTACAGAAGAACAAAACAAGTTCCACCTGGCCGCTAAATAAGTTAGTCAACCAGTATAAATAATACTACAAGAAAATTAGAACGTAACTTGGTGTGTAACCACCTATCTACTAAATACACTTTGATTGATGCCTTGCTCAGCTAACTGAGTTACATGAAAATTATTAAGAAAACCTATGCGAATAACTATTCGCTGAACAGAAAAGAATTGCCTGTAAATTACTTTTGAATTTAAACAATTAAAATGCCCTTCACAATAATCGAGCTTTATTATATTTAATAAAAATTATTCTGACAGAATCATTACGATGCTATACTCTATGACAGGTTCAAATTGCCGCGAATACCCAAAATTAGCTAATAACTGGCTTTCTTTCAAGCCTTTACGTAAATGAAATGTGAACACACATATATAACCATTAGAGGTTAGGTATTGCACTTATATTATTAACAAAGTATCGTCTAACAATTCAACACCTACTTTATATTATCTTCGCTATCGCCTAATCTATTAACTTAATGGAAATGCCCTCCAAAGGGATTCTGATGAATACTATTCCTTAAACTCGGAAGTTCGCCATGTTGGTAACGCCGATAAAAGTTCTAGAACGTTGCTTTTTTTGCTGCAACCACGCCTGGAATTTGCGAAGTTCCTCGTGTCAAAACCGCAGCAGGAAAAGAATAAATACAGGCCTACGATATAAAAATAAATAAATCCTAAAAGGATAAGAGACAACTATTAGACAAAGTACCAATAATTAAGATATTTCTTACCGTAAAAACCTTGTTCGAATCTAACTAAAGAACAACTTGACTGGTCAATGAACAACGTACGAAAGACAGACAGAATCACTTAAGTCACCCGGACATGCGCTACAGATTAAGGGCGACATCTATAACGTTCTTTACGAATCTTACGCAAGCGAATCTGGTTGCGGGATCACAAAGAACGAAGAACGATTTAATTAAGTAAAATGTACCTTTTTTTCCTAACACGTAACAGCACCTTCAGAAATTAGTTTTAATATGTGAAAATCCGAATTTTTGTGTAAAACAATTTTTCTATCACACACTTATTTCTTTCGCCTTCTACAGCGCATCGTTCTGCATGAACATCATTCACAATTTCAACAGAATCCACAAACGACATCGAAACATTTTGTAATTTTTCTATTCCCTCGGCTAGTCGGAAGTAATTGTTGTGTATAGTTTGTTAATCTTCTTTAACCTGAGGATCTATAAATAATTCCTGGCTTTTCTTGATACCTACAGCTTCTGTCGGATTGAATTTTAAAACTACCTTCTTTACATAATCAAAATATCGATGATAGTAAAACGCAGCCTTCAACCATGTTGTTCAACGCATAATTATCGGCTCTGGCAGTTCACGTATTTCAGGACACAGTCTGTGAAATAGTCGAGTATGTTTCGGGGATTTTAGAGAAACACTGCCTTTGTACTAGATGCTAAATCATTTCCTAGTGGATAACATTCACGAATCGTTTGTGCCACAAGATTTGCTACCACAAAGTGACCAAACTAAAATTATGCACAACAAGCAGTAAGAGGTTGCGCGATGTTCAGCGTGGCCTCCCTCTCTTGTTCTGATCTACCTGAAGGTGGACGCCCCTTTGTAAATCCCTTGCCGGCTAGCCCAATAGTTTTTCGGAGAGTCGCGAGTTTCCCTGGTCGCTAGATGTAGGTTTGACGCCATCGTATAAAAAAAACCTGCAAAGCTCCCCCGTATATACGATTGCGGGTGGGACTCCAGTAGCCCAAAAGCAAGAGAGTTTGCCCCCTTACTACTTGTCACTTTGTTTCAAACCGAACTTTGCCTGGTTAAACACTTGTGGGAAGGAAGTCAAACAAACACAAGTCGTCAATATAATCAAAATTTAATATTTCAACAAAGCAGGACAGAGACAATAAATTTTATACGAAAGTAATATCTACATACGTCAAAAGAGCAATAATAAAATTATCAAAGTTTAAATGGGTGTTTATAGAAAGAAGTTTACCAAAATAAACTAAAATATAAGTAATCACAGTGTAAAACGTGAAGGCAGTAATTATGCTTAGTTACAAAAAAAATAAAATCTAGAAAGGAGACTCCCAGATTATTTAACCCCCCTGTGTATATAGGAAAGTTATGAGTAAATTACAGTAAAAGCTAGAAGTAATTATCGGCAAACTCCCTTAAAAGCAAAGTGGTTTATAAGAGTAAAGTATCTGGGTATGTTCAGATTATACAAACACCCCCTGTATGAACAGGTGAAATATGAAATATTCAAATAATGAAAAAGAAATTGGTTTACAAACAATACAGAAGATAAGTAGAACTCTAATTACGTATACGTGATTTATGGTTCTTCACAATTTAGTAACATATATTTAATCATAAGAAATAAATTAAAAGTATCGTACTTTAAGATTTCGATTACGCAATTCGTAAGCCAGTCTGAAGGATCTTAGCTACGAATCACTGCAAGATTTATCCACAACTGGCAGCCGGTGAAGCTGACAACCAGATGAGAATAATATATAAAACTTATAATTGATCCCGAAGGGTCAAACAACTAACTTAAACAAAAATAATGAATAGTCTAGTTTGCTTCCAATGATCAACGATCAAACTTGAAAATGTGACTCAGATTAGTGATCAGTTGAAGTTAAATAAAATTATGGAATACAGATAATTATACATTAATTTTAATGAGTTTGCCCAAGTTTTAATTAAAGTTCAAATATAAAATTTAGAATTTCTACACCTACTTCAAATTTCAATGCGAATGTCGTCCCTATACCAGACTATTTCGAGTAAGCCTTCCGGCGGTTTGCGCGGACCATCCAAATCCAAAATGTTTTAAATTGAAATAAACACCGCCATCACACGGCCATATTAGATCTTAGACGCCATTTTTGACGCGATGGTATAACTCTTCTTATTTTCTTTTCCCCGACGACCACGCCGATTTCACCAAATAATGCAGGAGGAAGGAGATAAATTTTCACCGGATTTCCTTCCCAATATAACGCAAATTTATATTGTACAGCAAAAGAATAATGTGAACGCCTGCACCAGCCTTCCCTGAGGTTCACAAAAACTACAGAAAGGAACTGCAATAGCAGGATCTATCTCCACACAGATAGCGGTAATTTTATAACAAAACTGTTAAATCCTGAAAGGATTAAAAAGGAAAAACATAAGACAAAGCTCATTAGATAATAAATCTACTCACCGCAGAATAGGTTCGCTGACAAAAATAACAGAACTAGCGCGAATCAAGTTCGAAGAACGAATGCGGTCGTAGAAACCACGCATGAGTCGATTGGTTATCGATCTACGTAACAAACAAGATCGATAGACAGGTAATTTTGAAAAGAAGGGAATTTAATTTACAATAAAACATAAACAGGTGCAAGAGTGTACAGCAAGGCCAAAAATCGACGAGGGGTTAATTAAAACTCCATAATTTAGGTTATAAATCGATAAGATTGACCAAACGAACGTCTAGAAATCTGCCATATGCTAGATAAATCAAATGTTGTGAGATGGCGCTCCAAGCGAGAGTAAATAATTACGCTAAATAAAGTAAATTAAATGAGATAAATAGACGAATAGGCTCTAAAATAGGTTCACGAAATTCTAAAAGAATTTCTACAATTTAAGTAATGAATTAAAGAAACAAGAACAGATACAAAGCCCAAAAATAATTCGAACATGACTAAGCATCTTAATATTCAAGATGTCAGGCACACCGAAGTGTATGAAACATATACCGGAAATATCATCAATATCATCAATATCAGCCAAAGTATTAGAACATAAGTAAAATTTGAAGGAACTAAAGTTTGCAATAGCATAAGTTGAACGATATTTAAAAATAAAATAAAATAAAATAGTAATAAACGAAAATGTTGAAAAATGAAAGGACTAAGTTGACTTAACGAGGTTAATAATGAAATAAATTCATTAAAAATTCCTGAATGATCTCAAAATGATTTTTCGAGCGTAACACATTCAAGGCGTGGATTTTGCACGTTACAAGTAAGAGGCTGGCACTATGTTCTTTGAGAGATCGACCTAAAGAGAGCATGTTTGCGGCACCGTCACTCACAAATATTAATATTTACTTTGGTGAAATTTCAACTTTGTCCAATGACTTCAACACCATCTTCAAAATCTCATTGGCAGTTTTCAACTTTTCAACTCGTCTGGAAGCAAGTAACATAGCAGGTGACAGTTGATGAGATTCCATTGTACTTATAATAACATTGTTTTTTTCGATCCGTCGTTTCATCCACGCACCACCACAGTTTTTTATCTTTCGATTCCGATTTAATTCTTTTTTCAAAATCTTTATGAACAGAAAATAAAAATTTCGTAACATTGTCCGACTTGGCAATTCCCACTTTGCGTATTTATTCTAAAAGGAGATAAATACATGGCGGTCTAGTACAGCAAACGCTATATTACATGCAATGAGAGTTAAATATAGATTTAACAAAGTAATGAATGTTTTATTTAGTTAAAGTGTATATAACGTGTGCATAAATTGTCGCAAAAGCTACACGCAGTGACATTCTTCGTTTGGTTTTGATAATCAAATCTTAATGTTGAAATGTCGTATCATGCTTCGTTTGTTTTCATGGGGTTCTTGAAGTTCTGATTTTTATTGCGTAACTAAGCCTTACTCTGTTAATAGAGATATGCAATTTAGTTTAAAGAACAATTCTTACTAGTATTATTTCGTTAACGTTTTCTTTTTTATTTAAAAGTTTGTTTTTAACGTTTCTTCATTAACGTACTTTCACGAAAACCACATTTGACAACGTTGTAAAATAATGAGTTTGTAGTATTTTTTTTGTATTGTTTTCGAAGATCGAAATATAGAAATTATTGCGGTATCTACAATTACAAGAGTATGTGGCTACTGTTGCCAAATGTATGTTCTTTCAAATGGTTTCTGAACACATACGAAGCATGATACGACATTTTAATATTAAAATTTTTTATTCAGAACCGAACGAGGAATGTCGCTGCGTGTAGCTTTTGCGACATTCTATACACACGGTGGAGTATAGCAAATTTTTCAGTTTGCAATACAACGCCATGCGAGGAGGACACTGCGTGTCGAAACAATTGTAATGGGATTTTATCTCAATAAAGTGGAAAGTAAATAATATAATTTACAGTTAGGTTTTAATGTATAGATAATAATAGTTAATATGTAAATACCTAAATCAATTTTTATTGTATTTAAAATATATGTAAGTAGTTAATAGACTTCCAAGAATAAAAAAAACTTTAGTAATAATAACTTTAATGGGGTCTCTGAAATAATTCACATAACTTAACAATAGTAATAAGACGACTTTTTGAACATAAAATACACATTTCGGTAAATGGGGAAATAAATCACCAATACATTGAGAGGCATTCCAAAAATATTAAATACTAAATAACCACATACGTACGTGTGAAGCAATAAAAGCGAACTTCCGTCAGTCGTTTTTTAAGTACAAAAAATATAAAATTTTATGATTTATGGCCACCTACAAAGTATCTGTAAATTGTATTTTGAACGAGGCGTCAAAATTGTCCATAAATAAATCGAAACGTAAAAGTCAAATATTCTAATTATTATAATAAAAAGTATATTAACACATTTTACGATACTTACTCAGAAGAGAACAGCGATAATGTAGAAATAAAATGTCAATATCTCGATGAAATGACATGTGAATCTGAATAATTATAATCTTATTTACGATAACTCAATTTCAGTAGTTACTGATAGAATTCTTAATGAATATAGGTGTTAAATTTCATGTCCCAGGTGTTCGGCGTTGGCGCAGTTAGCGAAGGACAATGCAATGCTTCTAATTACTTTGTTAATGACAACGGTAGCAACCAATAAAAGTGGGGTGGCGAAATAATGAACCGTCAATTTGTTAACGAGCACAAATTGATAGGGTACTAGCGTGTTTTTATGCCGGCGCGCGGATGATAATAAATCTGTTTTAATCTCCATTATTACCTAAAATTGTATGGAAGTGGTTTTATTTTACTTTGTTACAATGGAGAATGAAGTTATGTGTAATAAATCGTGATGTTATTTAGTTACAAATTTTGTCTGTTCGTTCATCAAAAGCTTTTATAATAGAAATTAGAACTTATTATTAAGCGATGTAGTACAATACGCTATTCTGTTTGATCTTCCCCGCTTTTATTGACAATTTTATAACTTTTTACACAGATGATATTTAGTTAGTAGCTATTGATACTAACAACCGGAATCCCTTGGAAAAATGATTCACGAGTAATAAACTTTTTATTAATAACGCCGAAAGTAAATTTATGTCTTTTCTCTTACAGTATAGGTTCATAAATAGTTAATTGACGAAGGAGATACTTGTTGAAACTTCATTATAACGCTAAGAAATAAGTAATTAAACTTCTAGTTTCAAAAATTCTTTTATTGTAAATACCACTACAATATTGTTTCGCCATACAATGGCTTCATCAGGCGGATGAAATACTGAATATGTACAATACAAGTTTGAATATTTATGTGGAAATTATTGGGGAAATGGTGGTGGAAATTTTTTTTTTTACAATCTTAAATTTAGTAGAGGGGAGTTGTTTAAATCTAGTTGGTCATTTAAAGCTAATCCTAAACTATTGTATGTATTAATTTCTAAGTTTTCTAACAGGTTAAGTTTTTTACTATTTTCTTGAATGTGTAAAATTTTTAAATCTATATTAAATCTATGATTGATATCTATACAATGACTTGCGAAAGTTGAATCTGTTTTCTTTTCTTTATGGCTTCTCTCGTGTTCTTTCATCCTAATTTTGAATGTCCTCCCCGTTTGTCCTATGTATACTTTATTACAATTTTCGCATGTTAACTTATATACACCAGAGTTTGATTCTTTGTCTATTTTATCTTTGTTGTTTTTAACAATGTTCTGTATAGTATCGTCTGTTTTAAATGATATATGTTCGTTATTAAGTTCTTTTCATCCTATAACACACAAATTATCAGCATACCAATCAATGGTATATAGATTAATTCATGTACCTATGAGTAAAAGTAATTTCGACCTTGAACTAAATAGAATATACACAATAGCATTAAACAATGGTTACTCTATAAATATTGTCAATAACATCCTAAATAGCCAACAAAAATCTAAAACCCTTTCCTTAGTTTATCCAAAATTAAAATACAAGATAATTAATTCCTATGATTCAATCACTTACTTAGGAAAAATTTCGGGAAAAATCGGTACTTTCATTAAAAAACTTAATAACGAACATATATCATTTAAAACAGACAATACTATACAGAACATTATTAAAAACAACAAAGATAAAATAGACAAAGAATCAAACTATGGTGTATATAAGTTAACATGCGAAGATTGTAATAAGGTATACATAGGACAAATGGGGAGGACATTCAAAATTAGGATGAAAGAACACGAGAGAAGCCATAAAGAAAAGAAAACAGATTCAACTTTCGCAAGTCATTGTATAGATATCAATCATAGATTTAATATAGATTTCATTTAATATAGATTTCAAAATTTTACACATTCAAGAAAAAAGTAAAAAACTTAACCTGTTAGAAAACTTGGAAATTAATAGACACAATAGTTTAGGATTAGCTGTAAATGACCAACTAGATTTAAACAACTCCCCTCTACTAAATTTAAGATTGTAAAAAAAAAAAAAAATTTCCACCACCATTTCCCCAATAATTTCCACATAAATATTCAAACTTGTATTGTACATATTCAGTATTTCATCCACCTGATGAAGCCATTGTATGGCGAAACAATATTGTAGTGGTATTTACAATAAAGGAATTTTTGAAACTAGAAGATTAATTACTTATTTCTTAGCGGTATAGGTTCTTATTTATATAGGTCTTCATAAACGGACTGCCAGTGATGATCTGTTGCCAAGTTTTCGTATTCGGAATTACTGATTTGTCTTTGCTGTACCATTATGTATAAATATCAAACTTTCTTTAAATACATATTTTTTATGGTGGATGGAAACGAGCGATAATTTGGTCGTGTTCATAAAAAGGTGATGAATTACACTGGTCAACAAATTTTCATTTTTAAAATTTTTCTTTAGAAATTATGTGCAATTTCCGTTTCTTTTATAGTTCTAACAATAGCAATGACAACAAATTTATTTTACCAGGTCAGGTTTTGGAAAAATATTGAAAAGTAAATGAAATAATATTAAGTAGGTATGTACATTATATGGAGATGTATGGTATAATCCTGTTTAAAATGTTTTTCTTTTTACTTTTCTTTTATACTGGTCATCGGCACTTTCTGGTATCAATGTCCAACAATACTCAGCAAGCATTTCATTGTTCCACTGTAATATCATATACTTCACTATATGGGTCTAGGTACTGCCAAGGCTGCCGAATGAGGTACTGGACGAGTAGCAGAGGGCAGACTAGAATAACCAATATTTTTCTTATTTTTGTTGAAAAACCCGAAACATTTCGTGCAGTAAAAGAGGCAATCAGGTGAATGGTCCGTTTGTTCACGCCAAATCATAGGTCTTGCATCGATAGGTCCGCGTGTAGCTCTATAAAGAGCTACACGCGGATCTATCGCGGATTAGTAGATATCTGACTCTGTGAGTATATAAATATGTACTCACAGAGTCAGATATCTACCAATTCTTAGTTTGATTGGTTCCAGAGCAAAAATGGGTGTTGTTTAAGTGCTCTGACGTGGGATGAAATTTTGGAAAATTTAATGCGTTTTTTGAAAAAACTATTTAAGAAAATATTTCAAAATCCTGACGTGATGGAGAATATTTTAAATCAAATTCAGAATCAGCATGACAGGATATTAATTACACGTATTGGTGTATAAGAAAACCACACTTTATTGACCAGTGTTATCAGTCTATTTCTATTCTGTGAAACGGTATGAGAAAGTTAAGAACGGAAAACTTAAACCTTGTTGGTATTTGTAGGTTCCATGTTGGAGAGGATTCAGAGAAGATGTTTGAAATGGTTAAAGAGAGTTCTTCGTTAGAGATCAAAAAAAGGAGAGAGGAGCGCTAGTCGCTGCTGGTATTAAATTTGAAGGAAGGGAAGGTAGCTGATCGAGAGGAGTGGCAACAGTTAATGGGTTTCGATTAAATTCGGTATCTAATAAAGGAAGGAAGCATGTATGAAATTGTCTTGGAAACTAAGAAATCTTATAGAAACCTCCTCACTTTCTTAAAGCTAGATTAGGCTATTAGGATTAACATATTTGAATGAGTACTTCGGATTTTGATTTTAAGAATACGAGTAGGTTCGATTACCCGGTCCGAGGACCGCCACCGCCACCGCTAATGAGCTAATTAGCGGTTTTAATTTAATTAAAGGGTTAATCCGCGGGATTCTCGGTTTAATTCGCATGATTCGCGGATCAATTCGCGGAATCCGCGGTTTAATTCGCGGAATTTGTACACTTAAATGCTAATTCGCGGTTTTATTCGCGAAATTCGCGGTTTAAGTCGCGGGATTCGCGGATTAATTCGTGGAATACGCGGTTTAATTCGCGGAATGTGTACAAATAAAAGCTAATTCGCGGTTTTATTCGCGAGTAATTAACTAACTTCGCAGGGTAATTCGCGGTATTATTCGCTAAATCCGCGGTTAATTCACTAATTTCGCGGGATAATTAGCTGCACTCGCGGTTAATTCACGCTCATTTACATATAATTACTATGAATTACACGTTTAATACGCAATATTTTTTGACGATAAAATCACATGCGGTTTTGAAAGCGGGCTAGCGAACACTGAAGTTATATGGGAATTTAGAATTACTTGCATACAAAATACAGTGGGGGTAAATATATCGAAACAGGTCTGTACATGTCTCAACAGATATCGACTGTAGTTTTGTGTGTAACACGACCTACTTTAAAATAAAACATCATTCCACATAGAAATATAATTTTATTTATACAACATATATTTTTTACATAGATATTTTTATTAATCTCTCAATTTCATTACTTCGAAATCAAAATGCAAAGTACTATAATGTAAATACAATATTTCTAACATATATATATATACATATATATATATATATATATATATATATATATATATATATATATAATCTAAGTTCCCTTTCTACCTTTTGGTGTAGGGATTTTACATGTTTATGTGTATTTTATGTGTATTGTCAGTATTTTGTACAAAGTTTTTCCACTTTTTTCTATCTTTGGCAATTTCTCTTGCATTCAGTACTCTGTTTCTCCTCTGTTCTCTATCAATTTGGCTACCTCCTTTTCCCATGTTTGCTTCGGCCTCCCAGGTCTTCGTTTGACTATTATTTTGGACGTCCATACTCTTATAGTTTGTGTACATTCCCTCATACGCTGTAGGTGTCCCCACCATCCTAATTGTTTCTTTTCTATATCTTCCATTATGGGTTCTATTTGTAGCTCTTCTCGTACGTCAATATTTCTCACTCTGTCATTTCTTGTTATGCCTTTCACTCCCCTCAGAAATTTCATCTCAATCGTCTGTATTCTGCTTTTATTTCTGTTTGATAGTACCCATGATTCGCTTCCGTATGTTAATATTGGTCTGAATATTGTTCTGTATACCGTCATCTTGGTTTTTCTTGATATCTCTTTCTTCCTTATAAATGCTGATCTCATTGCATGGTATATATTTCTAACATATACAGAGCAATTAAGGATGTCTCATTGCAAGACAATAATGTTCTAATCTTATGTCGTAAGTCACCTACCATCAGCGAGCATGCCTGAAGTGTTGCATTACAGAAGCGCACAAAGTCGACAGTCTTGAACATGGACAGCTTTTGACTGATTAGCTGCATCAAATGAAAGATGTTGTTGTATGTGTTTTGAGACAAAACGATTGTCTGATTGCGGCTTTTAAGTCGTGTAATTTTTATGTGTTTATATACACTAGCTTCAATATAATGCTCCGGACTGCAACCTTCGGTTTTACAAAATTCTTCCCACTCATCCACAGTATAGCTAGATGAGCGAATTTGAATGATGGGTACAAAGCCGGCTGCTGGACTTAGACCTATCGTAATACATGTACTGCCGGCCTTATTGAGTAAATATGACGATTGCCCAATAAGCTGCTTTTCTCGAAAGATCGCATCTTCCATCATTTTCAGAGAGTCGGTGATGAATTTGTTGTAATTATTCTTATTGTTAACTGAAACAAAACAAAAAAATAGTAAAAATAAATTAGTAAGTATAAAATCTAGGTACCATATTCCATTGCGATTACGCAGCTTTACAGCACTAGTAAAAACTTAAAACTGAATCGTTTTGCTCTACATGCTTACCTAATAGCTCCGACCTGACTAGGTGGGGGGAGGAAAGGCATTCTCAGCGCAGGTCCATAGATGTAATGGAGGGTGGTAGTTTCTACTTAAAAATAAGAATGTTCTATCGAGTCATAATTCTAATATGAAATATAATTTAATTGCCTCTTAAGACGTTATCTTGCCATCGATGTCGCGATGGCCCCAAGCTAGAGTATGTATGCCATCAACAGCAATCCAGCGCTTGTCGTCGAAAGGAGATAGAGCTAATTTATTTTGCTTAATTGAAGAAATCTTATGCAGTCGCGATTTGAATAAATTTTGAGATTTAAATAGCAATTTTAGATCGAATAAACATTCCCAACAATATTTTTTTTTATGCCTTTAGATTTTTTTACTTGTCTACCCTCAACATCAAGTGCGTAAACTTTTGAGCGCAAGCCAACAAATTCGTTCATCAGCTTACCTGCGTTCTCATCTTTAAATAGTCCGACTGTAGCCTTATTTCGGAGGGGGATGTTGAAAACATTATTGACCGGAAAGTTGGATGTATCAAATTTTGAAATATTATTTTTAATGTCACAGTAAATATCATCTGCTTTAATTTGTAAAATAAAACTATGGGTATCCATACCGTGTGCACAACGTCGAGCGATCGATGGATATATAAGTAATAAGTAATAATATAAGTAATAAGTAATAAGTAATGACTGGCCAAGTGGGAGGGGCTACATACGTTAAACTCCTACAGGGCGTATTTAATTGTGGTGAACTAAGAAAACGTTATGGTTGTTTATTAATAAATGATGTATCAAAATAAATATTCCAAATTAATAACTAATTGTCCAACAAACTACAAAAATATTTGTAGTATATTATTTATGGTTAATGTACTAATTTGGATATTTTATCCGACTACACCGTTGCTTTTCGCACTATTAGTCATATGCCGGCTGTCAACGTCCCTACAATAACGGATACTTTTGTTTATGTCTCTTCGGCCATAATACTTTAAATTTAACATTTAAATTTAAATAAAATGGTATAATATAGTTGAAAGTATCATAAAATACAATCCGCCGTAAAGTGCAGAGTTTTTGTTTACTGCATAATAATAATTCTTACCGGCGAAACATCAGATATTTTCATCGCTAAATATTCAATGATAAGTTTCATCATAGCTTCGTGGCTTGAACTTAAAAAATTCTTATTCAAATGAAAACACATAAATAATATAAAATTATGAAACAAAACCGTAACTCTTATTGAAAAAAATTAAAATAAAAAGTATTCTGTAATAGCATAAAATTTCAAAACAATAACGATTCTTGCAAGAATATAAATAAAGTGTTTACCAGTATAAATAAATGGTTTCCTTAAATAAACTACCTATAAAATATTAAATTTAACTAAAATACCTTTATTGGTAATAAATATTAATTATTAAATAAAAGAACATTCTAAAAAGAAAAACTAATTATTTAGTAAATGCTCAAATAAACCACCCTCTTGAGCCGAGCAGTAACCCAATCGGTTATAAAAATTACGACGGACATTTGTTAACATTTCTATACGTACTCTACCTACGGATGACAAGGAGCAACTGCAACTGAATCGCCAGTCGCAAGCTTGTTTTCCGATTCAATATATTCGCCTTGCTTGAACACCATGAGCGACTGATAGGAATATTCAATGTGTTAGAGAGAGATTATTTGATTCGTACTTAGATCGTATGTAGAATGTGTTGGATAAAGAAATGTCGCGTATGGAACGCCCGTACAGTTAGACAGTAGAACAGATTGAATATACTCTCTCAACCCTAACCACATAAACTCGCTATTCGTCTTCGTCTTACTACATTGTGGTAGATCAATCACTCGCCGGCGTTCATACGGTATAACATAGATTTACGTTTTCTTCATATGTGCGTTTCAAATATTCATAATAGAAATCATACATATGAAGTTTTGATAGCTCCAACACGGAGAAGCCAATGTAAATAGGTTTATCGTAAATAACTATAAATTACTAACTAAATAATTTTTAAAATTCAATTTAGAAATTAAACTAGCGGCCCCTCCCTTTTACCAATATCTTCCCAATGAGACATTAATTTCACATCTACATGCTTGTCAACATTTTCCATTGTTTTTCCAAAAACTGAGTTATTCATGAGTTTATAAAAATCCCTTTCAAAATAATTTCGTGCTGTCTTCCGATAGCTTGTATTTAGATCGATATATTTTTGAAGCCAATTAGATTGCTTAAATTCCAAACCGCGAGTAATATTTATAATTTTAAGTCCGTTATTTAATGCTTGTTTTAAATTTCTATAATGTAGAACATAATTTTGCTTTTTATGTAAGTTTGCAATTAATTTCTTATTGGAAAATTTAGACGTGGGGGGCACCATCTTCTCGGGAAGAAAAGGTAAATCATTATGGCTATCGTGTTAAGACTTCCGGATACTCGATATCAACCTATAAAAAGTATCCAATTTCCGAATCATCAGCGATCTGTAATACGTTTAAATTTAGAATTTCTCGATTTGAGAGCAAGCGAAAACCTCCTGATGGCAAATACTGTGACATAGCCCACCCATCTAAATTGTTCGCATCTCAATATACTAAATAAGAAGTGGGAGAACTCGCATCATATTCTGCTACAGCAGACCGATTTTCATGTGGCCGATTAGAAGTACCGCCCTCGAGATGCGCACGAAATTCATAGGTAGGGGAACCTCTGGCATTCAGTGTTTTACATCGTTTTAAGCGATAAACACAGTAGTGCAGTGCCGTATTAAGGTAGTGAGTAATGGAGTTTAAAAGTAAATTAAATAAATGTGTTTTACACAGTCAAACTCGTGAAGTGATCTCAAATGTATTTAAATATATGCAAGAAGAAAAAAACTTCAGGGGTACTCAAAATTCCACTGGATCAGTTCTATGAACGCGTTATTGCCGCAACGGGTGTTTCTGAGAGAAGTATTAGACGGATTGTTAAAGAAAAAAGTGAAATAAACGCAGGTGCCGGTTCATCTTTTACATCGCCAAAGAAAAATAAAAAAAAAACCAAGCCCAAAACCGACTTAGACGATGCAGATAAAGGTGTGCTGCGTAGAACAATTTCAAATACCTTTACTGTTGACAAACTTGTGCCAACAATGCCAAACATTCTAAGAAAATTTAAGGAAACAGGATGCACTGGAGGAAAAGATTCTCTTCGGAAAGTAGTAAAAGATATGGGCTTTCGTTGGAGAAAAACAAAAACCAACAGAAAGTTGTTAATGGAAAAGCACTACATTCGTCAGTTAAGAGTGTCTTATTTGTGTACCATTCAAAGCTACAGAAATGAAAAAAGACCGATTATATATATGGATGAAACTTATATCCACAGTTCTCATACCGTGGCTACTTGTTGGAGTGACAATTCCAATGAAGGATTAGCAAGGCCTATATCAAAAGGTCTAAGACTAATTATTGTTCATGCTGGCTGCGAGACGGGATTCATTCCGAATGCTAAATTGATTTTTAAGTCTAATACCACAACGGGAGATTATCATCACGAGATGAATTATGAAAATTACAAAAAATGGTTGTTAGAAAAATTAATTCCAAACTTGCCTCCAAAGTCTGCCCTAGTAATTGACAATGTCATAATGTCCAAAAAGATAAACCACCGAATTCTAATAGCAGGAAATCAGTTATGATAGACTGGTTAAGGTCTAAAAATATTTACTTCGACAATAACATGCTCAAGCCCGATTTATATAATATTATTAAAGTACATAAGCCAACATTTAAAACGTTCGAGATAGATAAAATGTTAACACAACGTGGCCATAGTGTTTTGCGATTACCGCCATACCACCCAGATTTAAATCCGATTGAGTTAGTATGGGCATCTCTTAAACAATATGTGGCACAAAAAAATGTATCATTCACTATTAGATATGTTCAACAGTTATGTGATAACTTTTTTGATGAATTTAGTGCTGCTGAATGGAATAAATGTTGTGACCACGCGATAAAGTGGGAGCAAAAGTTTTTGGAAGCGGAACTTCTCATAGACGAAGTTACAGACCAGTTCATTATTAATTTGGGTGAAGACTCTGAATCGGAGAGCGAAGAGGAAGTCAGTGATAGTGATTCTGCATAACTTTTTATATAATTATATGTATAATTTACCGTAATTTTTTTGAAACTTAGTTATTGTTCATTATTGTTTTCTCCTATAATTATTTTTGAGTATTTATGTATTATTTCTTATTGTAATTATTATTTTCATTGTTATTTCCAATAATATTAGTATTAATAATATTCTTTTCTCCACGACTATTAAATAATGTTATTACAACACTCGCCTACGCTCGTTGAAGAATATACTGTTCTTTTGTACATATAGAAAGTTTACAATGTGATTATAATGAGAAAGAGATTAGCATGAACATTATTTGCCAATAATTCAGTTAATTCTCCAAATTAGTTTTACTTAATCCTAAGCCTTTCTACCGTTAAGTGTAGCTAACAATCTTATTCAGTCATCCCCTTAATGTGATGTTAGTACGCTATTAGCTAGTAGGTAAGGTAAGACATTTTAATTAAACATGTTACATGAAACTATGCGTTTTATTTTACTTCTATTTGCCTTAATTTAGTGAAATACAAACCATTATAAACATGTTCAACAATGTGATTTTCTGAATTTATCCCTTACTACGTCCCAAATGCAGGACTCGCACAAAGAGTTTGCATTTCATTTTTCCGAATACTGTCTCTATCTAACACTGACCCTTACTTGACGCACGTACAAATTCTCCCACCGGCCACATGAAAATCGGTTTGCTGTAGATATCTGTTATTTGCTGTAGCATGTCTTAAAGTAGCCTGCGATAACCCACCCCTAATATTTTTCTTAATAAAATATCTGTATCAGTGAGTAACTCCAATTCAGTCTGAGTATATTTTAACATAGCACTCCAAGATAGGCCGGGACTAGTAAAATAGTGAGCGGGATCCAAACCGTATGTTTTACAACAAATTTTGCGGAAATTTTCGAAAATGTCTGTCAATAATAATACGTCAGTTTTTAAATATAAATTAGAATAATCCAGCAAATGTTGACATTTAAATGCTCGCCATACAGTTTGTGCATGCTGATAATACAGTGTGGTTTTCTTTGAAGAATTTAATATAAAGTTTGATTATTTTAGTTAAGTTTGATCGGTGTCAATAAAGAGGAAGTTTTTCCATTCACTTAGCTGTCATTTTACAATGAATGTTTTTACCTCATGTATTTTTGTATAATACAGTATCTTTATATTTTGTAAAGATAGATTTTTTATTTATTTATTTTTTGTATTAAATATTCAGTTTAAATTTTATCCTGCGCTTCATTTAGTCTAATCACTCCAATATTGCTAAGTAACTTATATAATATAAGTAAATAAAAATTTTGTGAACATTTCACTGGCGTCCAAATTACTTTACAGTCACGTGTTTCCTAACTGGAACCCGAGAAGTTAGAAGTCTCATATTTTTAAATTCACCGGCTGAGAAACCTTGGTTGGAAAACTAGTTGTGGATGGTGGTCTGCTAAATTTTCAAACCATTATTCATAGCAATATGTAACACGTGAATAAAATGTAGATTTTATGGTGTTGGTCAACCTGACTAACGCACTATTGCGCATGTTCTAGTTTTAATTTAGTATGAAAGATAGGACAAGATCTAGTTTCTGAAGTAGTATAGTATCTAGTTTAGTTTTGAAACTTGGATATAAATTTATTATCCAAACGATACCTTTTTTCTAGTTACTAGAATCTAGTACAGAAAAAGTATGTATCTAGTACCATGTAGAACAGGCTTTAAACTTGTTTCGTAAATTATCATCATTTTACATGTCTATCAATTTCATCTGTATTGATTTCGGTGCATTTTCGGGTGAAATGTTGAAAGGATTGCTGAAAATGTCTATAGAGGTTTAACTTTTTTGAAGTCTAGAAAACGATCATGAAAAGCTTGTATTAAAATATCAATTTTTTCAACATAAGCGAAATTGACATCAGTTTTATTGAATTTCTTCATAATTTTTTTGTAGTTCGGAAAATGGCTGTAATTGGCTGAATTGATTTGTGTCCTGAAAAGAGTCAATTTGCATTGAATGGACGAAATATGAGAGTATAACTGCGAAATCAATTGATCTTTGCCTTGGAGTCGCGTATTTAAAACATTCAAGTGATTTGTGATGTCTACAAGAAACGCTAAGTCACACAGCCAATCATGGTTGTCGAGTTCGGAGACCTCCTTTTTCTTTTCCGCCAGGAATATTTTGATTTCTTCAATCAAGTTAAGAAACCGCTCTAGTGATAACCCACGACTTAGCCACCTTACTTCAGTGTAAAACAGGAGATAACTATATTCGCTTTCAATATCCTCGAGACATTGTGTGAATTGTCGGTGATTGAGACCTCGTGATTTTATAAAGTTTACAGTAGGTACTGCAACTTTCATCACATTTTAAAATCCCAATAATCTTGAACAGAGGGCCTCTTGATGTATAATGCAATGAAACTGCATTAATTTCTTTGGTATCTATGTTTTTAGTTTGTAAATACTTTTTTAATATAGTTATTATCCCAGATTTACTTCCAACCATTGAAGGTGCTCCGTCAGTCGTAATTCCAAATAATTTCGTTAAATCCAAATCCATTATAGAACATTTTTCCAGAAGAGCTTTGAGCATGTCACTCCCCTGGGTTTGACTTGTCAAAGAACTCATACCAATCAGTTCTTCACTTATTTCAAAATTTTGCGTTACACCTCGTAAAAATATTAAGAGTTGAGCAGTGGAACTTATATCTGTAGATTCGTCGAGTGCTATAGAAAAATACTCAAATGCTAATGTGGTCTTCTTTGTAAGTCTTCTTTGAACAGTCATCCGATTTAGTTGAATTTTCTCAAACCTCTTTGCATCTTTCGGACACATTTTTTTTTTTGCGGCGATATCTAAACACTGCTTAAAAAACTCACCATCTTTAAAAGGCCGGCAAGTTTTCGCTATTATTCGAGATATTTAAAAGCTAACTTCAGCAGCTGTTTCAGCATCTTGAATTGGTTTTGTAAACATAGCTTGCTGGCCTATTAGATCCCTTTGTAAAGTGGAAATTTTTTGCGTTCGATTTTCGCCGGTTAATTTGGTAAAAGTATGATGCTAGGTTTCATAATGCCTTTTCACATTATATTCCTTCGGAATAGAAACACTACTCTTGCATATTAAACAGACACTTTTGTTATGCGATGAAATAAAAAAGTATTTTTCGGTCCAAATATCTTGAAACTGACGATTTCATCTTCAATCTTACGACTACGTTTTTTACTGGGGCCTGGTTTATCCATATAAAAATTGATATTATATTGTTACGTAGGTAGATGCCAAGTTCGAACGACGAAATATTTATTCTTCACAGATTACAATTAACAATATAACGTAGTTGGTTCGACAGATTTCTAGTCTCGTAACAATATGGTTGGAACGACGAGGAGCATACCTGTCCTACGTAGTAAACCTGAACAAGAAAGTAGTAGGTACTCAAAGATACATATCTTACTAACAATTACGCATGCGGTTCGCGGGCCGCAGTATGTGCATCGCTGTTTTAACACAAGAATCAAAGAACACATGAGATCCTTTCATAACAAAAAAACAGATTCTCATTAAGCCAGACATTTGTTAGAATGTAAATATGACTTTGACCCCTATTTCAAAATTTTGCATACACAGAATAAAAGTTTTAGAAATTAATAAATTTAAAAACAAACTTATCATTAAACAACCAATTAGATATGTCCAACTCCCGACTTCCAAATTTATTAATTCTAAACAAAAACTACCCATACTTAAGTTAGACACTAATATTGTAAATTTAATTATCACCTAAGAACCTTTTTATTAATACAATTTTTGGTTTTGTTTCAAGTGTTTTGTGCATTTTATTAGTGTTTGATCTATTAAAGACATGAAATAATCATAATATTTTGCAATTGAAGATGAGACTTTGATAACAACAAACATATTTATAATCCTGTTGGATATATATTTGAGAATAGATGAAAAGGTGTGCCCTTTTAGATAGAAAAAAAGAATTATTAGTAAGGATCGTGACGTTTAGAAGGATGGGCAATAGTGTGTGATATGGATGAGAGCAATTGAGTAAATTTGGTGTTAAGCTTTGAAACTTTTAAGATTGTTTTTGATACTCGTAGTTGAAAAAAGTAGAGAAAATGTATATACATAGTTAGAATTGAAGTAAAAGAGATGAAAGTTCAAGAAATAATGGAGTTAGATGAAAGAAACAACGTTTATTTTTTCTATTTGTTTCAAAATAATTGCAAAACAAGTATATTACTATAATACATTCAATTAAGAAAGGACCAGATGACGCGGCAATAGATAATTTGTATGTGAGGTTATATACCTACTAACTTATATAAAAGATTATTTTTGATGTTTGTTTATTAACATATTTATTATTAAGAAAGCTTAGACTTTAATAGTTTTATTCAAGCAAGAAGCGGCAAATATATACCAATGCAAGGTATTAGACTTATATAAAATATTTCAATCAATATCTTATAATTTGTTATTTATTGTTTGAAGATGTTGCATCTACAATAAATTTGTGCGTAAATACAGTGAGAATGTGTTAAAATAACTACAGAAGAAATATTTACATCTTCTTTGATTTTATTAAAGAATAAAACTTTTGTGTAAATGTGAAGCTAATAAATTTAAAGGATTGATGGTGACAGTGTAATATAATTATCATAATATTTGTGTATCGTTTAGCTTAAAAAATATAACATTTTACAAAATACAGTTATTTTAATAGTATCTATAATGAGAGAGCAATAAGGAAATTCATTTACCCGCACATCATTTCACATAATTTGGATACAAATTTTTATGCATCTAAAAAAGGTATTTAAAAATATTTTCATTTTACAAAAATAAGTAAGTACATATTAAAAAGGGTAAAACAGCAGTTTTGCGCCAAAAAATAGGTAAAACGTAAGCATTTTTCCAGTTTCAGTATTTGGTTAACATGTGTTCGTTCCTTTATTTCAAGTTATGGCTGATTAATACTTACTTTCTTGCTTATGTATGGGATAAATTGCTACTATCGTACAATTATTTTTTTTGCTTTTAGCAGAAATATGGTTTGATTACAGTTTCAGATTTCAATGTAATTGAAAAGAAAATAAGAATAAATAAAAAGAGAAATTGCTTTGATGGGAACCTCCGTGTGTTCAGTAATAACAATTTTTTTCGTAAATGTCTGAACACAATGAGTGTAAAACCCTCTTTTATTAGTATAATATACATTAAATCTTTTACCTACACTTACATAATTACATTAAAAAAATTATATAATCATTTTCTACTTAGAAATTTCATTAATATTCCGCGATTATGACAATATCTGGTAGTTACCTTGAGACCCAGGACGTCGAACAATTTCTGAGCACCTGAAACAACTTACAATCTCATGAATGTATATGGTAAACATTATTATATAATTACATTTGGTTTACATTTTATTTACTATATTTACCAAACTATACAATTTATAAGTATAAAAAAAATATATCTAACACATCACACACACATAACTAAATTTAACACACCACAGTTCATTATGTTGCATATTGTTCACGAATATATATATTGAAAACTACTCATCTTCAAGATCAGAACCTGAATCTAATGAAAATTCTGAGGATGACCCAGTATTTACGTAAAAGTCAAATTTTCTAATACATTTTCAACAATATTATCTAAAGCATACATTTTGTTTTCTTCTGTTATAACGTGATGAATGCTATTTTTCCATGCGTCAGCATCAACCATGTCTAATCCTTCTAATAATAAATTTCTTACTTCGTCCAATTTAAATGTCTTATTATTGGCCACAACATGATGCTTGACTTGTGCCCATATAAGTTCAATGGGGTTAAGAGTACAGTGATATGGAGGTAAACGAAAACTGTACGGCCACTTTTTCTAGCTATTTCATGGACCACGTATGAATTGGATGACAGGATGTGTAATTTTTTACAAGCTCAAACAATTCAATCTTTAGCATATAATTATCAGCTAAAATTCCTTTGGTTAAAAGCCATTCAATGAGTGCCTCCTACTTTATCATGGAAAACCATGATAAAGTAGGTGACTTTTCTGTTTTAGTAGAATGATAAGGCGCATTGTCCATTACCATAACACTATTGGGCTCAAAAGAAGGTAATATATTTTGCATCCATGCGATGAACACCTCACTATTCATATCTTCATGGTAATCTGCAGTTTTCTTGGATTCAAATAATAACAAACCCCCATTCACAAAACCAGTTTTGCTGCCAATGTGAAGCACTAGTTTTAATTAGTCAACTTGCCTTGGATTAAGTACCGTTGTATCTTTCCATATTTTTGCTTTTGTGTAACCTGCATTCACCCATGTTTCATCTAAATAATAGATTTTTCTACCTTCAGCATGAAACTTTCTTATACTTGTCAAACAACGACGCCTCCATAAGATAATATCATTTCGTTCAAATATGTTATTTCGTGTGCGTTTTTCCCACTTGAATCCTAGTTTTATTAGGATTCTCCAAAGTGATGTTCGTTTTAAAGGAGGTAAACTGGCATCCCCTTTAATAGCTTCACATATTTTTGTGCAAGTTGGTAACTCATTTTTAAAGAAAAATGAATGCACGTGCCTTCTAATCGTACTTTTTGATACTTCATCTAATTTATTGTAAGCATCTCGGCAACTTCGTTTTCTTAATGGAGACTGTGTAACTCCAGACATTTCAATTTCCTTAATAATGTCAAACATAGTATTCCTACCAATCCCTACTTCCCTTGAAGTTTGACGAACAGCAGCTGTTTTGGACATATTAGCTTTGTTCTTAAAATACACATTGTAAGCCATCTGCCTCTGTCCACTTTTTACATATTTTCCTTTAAGATTTTTCGATCGACCTGGTAAAGCTGTCATCCATGTTCTAAAACGATTATGATTAAATAAATGAAATAAATTAATGAGTGATAAAATATTTTTAGAAAATGATGTTTTCACTTTATAATTTCTATAAAGAACTATCTTTAACGAATATTAATAATAAATAGCACAATAAACAACTAGTAAAACATGCAAATGACGAGCATAAACATAATTTTGCCTGCATAAAAGCGGCCTCTATTTTAGCCAATCACAAGCTCTTATTTTAAGCCTTATATTTCCCAACGGTTTATTCTTATTTGGAATGGACATTAGATTGGTTTTTAAAAGAGTCATACGATATTTGATTTAAAGCGGTGATTACAATGAGAAAATTAAGGACTTAAATAAGATTTAGGTCGGTTAATGTAAATCGTATAGTACCAAAATCTATTACATTTTTTGGCATATATTTCCTTGATACTAATAGTTATCAGAAAGCGTTTTCCACATTATGGCTATTACTAGATAAAATTCCAATCAATCGTTCCTCTTTGTTCTCCATCAACCTTTCTGTTCTGGGATATAATTAGATACATTTTGGCTTATTATAAAACTCATATATCTTTCTTTGTAGAGTTCACTTAATTTTTGGGACACATTATTAATTTCATAGAAATACTTAAAAGATATTGTTTATCTCTCTATTTATAAATTAGCTATTTTTTATTAAATCAGACTGATTATAAGGCACAATTAGAATATCATTTTAGACGATACTTTTTTTATTAAAAAAATCCACTCGTTATTACAAACCTCTTTCGTCCATAGTTATAGGTTTACATAAAAATTTATGATAACGCTCCCTGTATTACATAATACGCAACCGCATTTCTCCGCATTCTCTCATTCATTCTCGACCAAAAAAAAGGGGAACCACTAATACTTTCGTTGGAACGCGTTATTTACGACGTATCCACGCATTTTTATTTCTATCAAGTGTATCCCGGTCTGTTTTGATGTATGGGGGTGATGGTCTCTCTAACGATTCGAACGCTTATTTAATTTAGGGCCAACTGGATTCATTCTTCGACCATTAAATCACCTATACAGCGACGACTGGACTGGTCGAAAAAACTTATGAAAGAAGAAATAGCAGGCGTAAAAGAATAGTAAAAAATACAAATAGAAAAAAAATCTATTCACATTTTCAGTAAACAGATTTTTCAATGACTTGCTAATTTTAGTGAATTTTCTGAAAATACAGTCTGATTCTAAAGCGAGTACCTGTAATTTGATTCTTGATAAAAAATTCAAATATTTTGAGACACTTTGTAATATTAGGATAGCAGTAACACATCTCACCAGCAAAGTTATTTTCAACAAGAGCAAGTAATTGGATAATTTTATTGCATAAATTATTTATTCAATTCAACTCAATTCAAATTTTTTCTATTGTATGTTGAGTATGATAATTATAAAAAAAAATCTAATTTCAAAATATACAGGCTCATTCATTTTCGGACCTCACCATGGGGATCTCTCTTATTATTGGAGATAGAGTATAGGTTTAAATTTAGCAAAGTTGTTAAATTTTGTGTTTGTTATAAATCCGTAAAGAAAATAGACCTGTGACAAATGACCTTCGTTATTTAAAAAAAAAACGCGAAAACCCCATTTTCTTCTTTTACCTGTAGCACCGACATTTGGCCTTGTAGAGAAAATATAAAAACACATCCTTGTGGCCATTTCTAAAACTCTATCCAGTGGTGTACTCTAAATTTTTATACGACGTTTCGTTTCTTTCTGGCCATCATCAACTATCTAATTTATTACAGGCGCCATATTGGATTTAGACATCTTCAGAAAGAGTTTTTTTTTCTTATTTCAACCATGTACCACATGCTGACTAAAGTTTTTGACATTAGGTTTTATTTGAAAGAATAAATTATAAGAATAAATAAGGTAGCCTTTGGAATTTCAATCTGTCAAACATTTCATTTATTGTTCATTAATAATACAAAAATGTCATACACTAACGAAGAGAAACGAGCTATGATTAAGTATTTTTTATTCTTCGAAACGAAATTCAACAGTAGCGAGTACGAGATAACAAAAACATTAATAAAAATACATAGAAAAGTATTTTTAATAATATAAAATATTATTAAAAATCTGGTGTGAAGAACACAAATACAGGTTCACTATTAATATTTTTGTGAACGTGTCCGAACATATTCCTCCCCAGAGACGTAGATACGTATTTCGCCTTTCTACAGGCTCATCGGTACGCCCCTCGTCTCTGGGGAGGGATATGTTCAGACACGTTCACAAAAATATTAATAGTGAACCTTTATTTGTGTTCTTCACACCAGATTTTTAATAATATTTTATATTATTAAAAATACCTTTGTGTTATACAAAACTGGTGGGGTTTACCTACTCATGTATGTTTCAATTATTCTGATACATAGAAAAGTAAACAATAAACAATTACAGTAAATGTTCAATTATCTGGCCATCTTCGGTAATGCACAATTGGGCACGCCTTCTGGCATTTTGTACTGCCCTTTGTATAGTTCTTCTAGGAACTGCATCGAAGGCATTCTGAAGTCTGTCTCGTAATTCTTCAATGTTTTGTTGCGCATCTAATTTATAAATATTATTTTTAACATATCCCCATAAAAAAAAAATCTAGCGGACTTAAATCAGGTGATCTCGCAGGCCATTCAACAACTCCCCTATTTCCAATCCAACGGTTTGCAAACTCTCGATTTAAGAAATTTCTAACAACAGCTGCATTGTGTGCTGGTGCGCCATCTTGTTGCCACCATAAATATTGTATTTGATTTAATGGGATATTGTCGTCAAGATAGTCAGATACGTATGTACGTAAAATGTTTAAATATCTTTCTCCATTTAAATGTTCTTCATACATAACTGGTCCTAAGAGACGATTTGCCAAAATACCCATCCAAACGTTTATTCCAAAACGATGTTGTGGTCTTCTAGCCCTGTTTTGTCGGGGATTTTGTACTGCCCAATAGTGCTCCGTATTTCTGTTGAACATTCCAGAATTTGTAAATTTTGTTTCATCTGACCAGATGATTTTGCTTAAAAAATTTTCGTCATTTTCTATCCTTCCCAATAACCAATTACAATATTCTAGCCTTCTCAAATTATCTCCAGGCAGTAAAGAGTGACTAACATGGATCCTGTATGGTTTAAACCTACTTTTATGTAAAGTTCTCCAAAACTCTGGACTGGCACAAATTTAATTCTGACGTTACTTCGCGTGTAGAAATTGATGGATTATTATTTATCTATAAAAATAAAAGATTAACATGAAATTTGAAAACACGCTTTTAATTTACCATTTGTAAAATATCTTGTCGATTTTCATTTAAATTCCCGTTGTCTTGACCATTACGCGGCTTAGTAAACATCCATTCTCGACCAAATTTCTGTCGAGATCTAGAAAAAATGGTACGATGAGGCTGTTGTCGTTCTGGATATAATTGTAGATATCTTGTACTCGCTACTGCTGAATTTCGGTTCGAAGAATAAAAAATACTTATCATATCTCGTTTCTCTTCGTTAGTGTATGACATTTTTGTATTATTAATGAACAATAAATGAAATGTTTGACAGATTGAAATTCCATGGCTACCTTATTTAATCTTATAACTTATTCTTGCAAATAAAACCTAATGTCAAAAACTTTAGTCAGCATGTGGTACATGGTTGAAATCAGAAAAAAAACTGTTTCTGAAGTTGTCTAAATCCAATATGGCGCCTATAAGAAATTAGATAGTTGATGATGGCCAGAAAGAAACGAAACGTCGTATAAAAATTTAGGGTACACCACTGGATAGAGGTTTAGAAATGGCCACAAGGATGTGTTTCTATTTTTTCTCTACAAGGCCAAATGTCGGTGTTACAGGTAAAAGAAGAAAATGGAGTTTTCGCGTTTTTTTTTTTAAATAACGAAGGTCATTTGTCACAGGTCTATTTTCTTTACGGATTTATAACAAACACAAAATTTAACAACTTTGCCAAATTTAAACCTATACTCTATCTCCAATAATAAGCGAGATCCCCATGGTGAGGGCCGAAAATGAATCAGCCTGTATATTGTGGGCACTTGATTTTTATTTCTTCTCACTCTTGAAATTGTAAATAATTGAATTCGATATAAGTGCATGTAAGTAGATAAAATAATTAAAATATTTTCATAAACATTGTAATCTCAAAAAGTTAAAAACACATTTGAACATCTAAGTTGGCAGCGGAAGAGCAAATAATCACTTGCAGACACATTATGGTATAAATCGATTGATTCGAATTTACATGTAAATCATGAGACATTTTTCAAATAATCCTTGTAATACATCTATGTAAGGCGTCTTAAAGAATCATGAAATTGTATGAGGATAAATCTGTTACGATTATATCCCTACTTTAAAATAGGGAGTCAATAATGTTGTAAATGGTTAGGTGACTGAGATGTTTTACTTAGTATCTAGCACTATTTGCGTAGTTTTACATAGCCATCGTTTTTGAAACATGGGTTTTACCAAGTCGAGATGTTGTCAAGACCATTCCAGCAACTTCGGGAAGGTTTTATTTTTTATTCTTATGTCTAAAGATTCTCTATCACATTTAGTAAATATAAAACAGTACGATTTCATTTTGTTATTTTGTATACGCGAATTTTTCTATGGCCAGTACATAACCTTGCGGTACTGCACTGGTTTCCGTTAGATCCTTTTTTCTAAATTTATAAATAAACATATTGTAATGCTTTTGTCTTTCTGGGGGTTCTTAAATAAAACTAACTGCAATTTAGACACACACTATATTAACAATAAAACGAATAACAATTTAAAACTAGTAACTAACAATAAGTACATTTATGTATTTATATTTATGTAAGATAACTCGGCGATGATTTGGTGTGGAATGGAATAAATCCCTCTCGACTGCTATTTATATTTATTGGAAAACTTCTGGCACATTCGATGTTCACCTAGACTTTTCTTGTGTTGTTCGATCTCGCGATTCAGCCGCATTTACATTTTCTAGATGTTTCTCGACGTGTGATATCATCGGGTGACTCATCACAATATAATTGAATCGTTTATTTCTAAAAGGGCCCAAGTCGCATTTTGGTGATTTTTATGTTTACATGTCGACCACCCTTCATTCGTTTGGTATTAAAAGGAATTAAGTTCGGATGCCACCTATAGTGTTTAGATATTCACTTCAAATAAGTTTAGTGTAAAAAGGACTTAAGTCCACGGATTTACTTTCGTTCCTTTCACAATTATTCGCATAGATAGCTGCACTGTCTAAATTGTCCTGTCTTATTAAGACAGGAGTCGTTCTTGTTAGATTCGTTGACAAGTGTAGCTTGTTTTGCAATTTATAAAAATGAGATAGTTAACAGTATTATAGAGAACAAAGGTCCAGGGAATATGTTAAGTGGACATAGTGAGGGTGGCAATGAAAGTAATATGAAAGCAGAAGTTGAAGAATGGCCACCTGAGAAACGACGAAGGGGAATAAGAAACGATGACAGGCAGCCGTGTAATTCTATGAAGAAGGCGAAAGTGAACGGAATAGAGTACAAAAATCATGTAAGGAAGGTTGAGCCTACCAAATTCTTCTCCAATGGTTTTGGTAGGCACAACCTTGCTTGCAGGTAAATTAAAAACATGTAGAATGATTTTAATAGGTTTAGTAATATGTTATTGTTCTTTTAGAAGCACAGAAGACGAGAGAATGAACATTTTCAACAAATTTTATAAAATTTAAATTAAAGATCAACAGGATATTTACCTATAAGGATTTATTGCAGTTAGTAATGATGGCGGGCACAGAAAACTCAAAGAAGATGGAAAACTGAGGCAAAATTCATTTATACACTATGTTTTGAAGGAAAACACATGAACCAAAGTAGGTCAAACGGCTTTTCTAAATTTACATGCATTTATGATTAAAGGACTAAAGAGGTTGGAGACTTTATTATTAAACATCGTAACTCCTCAGAATATGCGAGGAAAAACTTTGAAATCAAATGGCGTACCAGAAATAGATAATATCAAATTCGAGAATATATAGCCTCTTTCCTGTACATGAAACGTACTATTCTGGCAAAGACTATTACTATTTAAACTCAAGATTGAACATGAAAATAATGTGTGGTATGTAAGAAAAGTATCCCGAATCGACAGTCAAATATAGCTACTACATAAAATTCTTTCGTGAGAATGTTAAACGGCATTTTGATGTCCCATAAATTGATATTTGCTGTCAGTTCGAAGATTTATCCCTAAAAATAGAGAGTCTTTATCATTTTATTCATTAGGTGTAGCAGCAAAAAGAGAGCAGCAGTTGCCGAACTCATTGTTGGTATAAGAAGAGCGCAAAATCTATATTTGTCTGCTAAATACTACCGAAGAAACTCAAGAAGGAAGTGATATTACAACAATTGTCTTTGATTTTATGCAGAATTTGCAATTACCAGAAGTTCTTGTCCAAGACCTTTTTTATTTAAGTCAACTAAGGGTTAGTGTTTTCTGTATTCACTATTTAAAAACAGGAAAAGCAAATTTTTATATTTACCGCAAAGGTACTGCTACTAAGGGTCCTAATACAGTGTGCACCTTCATTACGAATTAAGTAACCAACTATGTCCATCCCGATGTAGAAGATTAAGACTATTTTCTGATAATTGCTCTGGGCAAATTAAGAACCATACGATAGTGAGAATGTGAATGGCTCTACTTGATACCGGTCGATTTAATAAGGTTCATCAGTTTTGTCTAGTGCGTGGGCATTCCTTGTGATAGGGAATGTGATAGATAAAAGATCATTAAATAAATTTTGTAGAATCTATATGACTTTACCGCGATGATAATAAAATCCAGCAGAAATAACAATTTTACTGTTAAAGAAATTTCCACTACCAATGTTATAAACTGGAAAGATTGGTCGCCATCCTATTACAAAAAAAAACTTCTTTTAGAATGAATCACAAAGACATCTCAGAGACCAAAAAGAGGCCTTTCCGATTTCCGAGATGCATCACATTATGCGTGAACCGAAGCTGGATGGACATATAATGGCTTCAGAACACATAAATAGCTTTGTACAACATCACTCCAAACTAGCCATGTCAAATGAAACCCGTGATTTGACAATGACAACAAAGGAAGGTGACAAAGTAGGTAACAAAATTTCAATTCTTGATACAAAAACTGAATATCTAAAATTGTTAATCAGATGGGTACCGGAGAAGCACAAGGACTTTTATCAAAACATTATTGACAGCTGCGAATCTAAGAAAGGAAGGAAGACCAATTAGTTTAAACTAAAAATGTCTATTACATTTAAGTTTGTAAGTTTATGGCAAATAAAGTAAAAAAATTAATTAATTGTATTTATAGCTAAAAGGACAATTTTTACCTTGAATCCTGTAGCTTTAACAATAATAATTTATACTTATTACTCAAGGAAAAAAGATGTCTACTAGATACATATAACTGTAAAAAATTATCACTCGCTTTTTATCATTTTATTCAAAACTATACAAATGTGACTTAGGCCTTTTTATAAATAAACGATTCAATTATAAGCACACCATATTATGCGTATACATTTAATATAATTATTACTTCTCAATTTTTATGCATCGTTCGTTTATTTTAAATCGTACTGTATATTAACTTTGATTAAATGCGCCTTTAATTAATTGTTAATTTCTCTAATATTGATTTCTAAAATCAGTAGTACATGGTAAATTTGACACTAATAAATTTCATATAAAGAAAATTTTTAAAATAGCGCGTATATTTTTGCGCAACAGAGGCAGGAAACAACACTTTAATTTTTAGATAGTTAATTGACGAAGGAGATACTTGTTGGAACATCATTACAACGCTAAGAAATAAGTAATTAAACTTCTAGTTTCAAAAATTCTTTTATTGTAAATACACTACAATATTGTTTCGCCATATAATGGCTTCATCAGGTCGATGAAATACTGAATACGTACAATACAAGTTTGAATATTTATGTATGTAAAAATTATTGAGAAAAATGGTGGTGGAACAATTTTACAATCTTACATTTAGTAGAGCGGAGTTGTTTAAATCTAGTTGGTCATTTAAAGCTAATCCTAAATTATTGTATCTATTAATTTCTAAGTTTTCTAACAAGTTAAGTTTTTTACTTTTATCTTGAATGTGTAAAATTTTTGAAATCTATATTAAATCTATGATTGATATCTAGACAATGACTTGCGAAAGTTGAATCTGTTTTCTTTTCTTTATGACTTCTCTCGTGTTCTTTCATCCTAATTTTGAATGTCCTCCCAGTTTATCCTATGTGTACATTATTACAATCTTCGCATGTTAACTTATATACGCCAGAGATTGATTCTTTGTCAATTTTATCTTAGTTGTTTTTAATTATGTTCTGTATAGTATTGTCTGTTTTAAATGATATATGTTCGTTATTAAGTTTTTTAATGAAAGTATCAATTTTTTCCGAAATTTTTCCTATGTAAGTGACCGAATTGTAGGAATTAATTATCTTGTATTTTAATTTTGGGTAAACTAAGGAAAGGGTTTTAGATTTTTGTTGGCTATTCAGGATGTTATTGGTAATATTTATAGAGTAACCATTGTTTAATGCTATTGTGTATATCCTATTTAGTTCGAGGTTGAAATTACTTTTATTCATAGGTACATTAAATAATCTATACACCATTGATTGTTTGCTAATAATTTGTGTGTTATAGGATGAAAATAATTAGCGTGTATTGTGGTGTCTGTATCACACAAAACTAATAAACACGAGTTCGCTATATACCATAAACCAACACATACAGACACCATAATACCTGCTAATTCTTTTCATCCTATAACACACAAATTATCAGCATACCAATCAATGCTGTATAGATTAATTAATGTACCTATGAGTAAAAGTAATTTCGACCTCGAAATAAATAGGATATACACAATAGCATTAAACAATGGTTACTCTATAAATATTTTCAATAACATCCTGAATAGCCAACAAAAATCTAAAACCCTTTCCTTAGTTTACCCAAAATTAAAATGCAAGATAATTAATTCCTACAATTCAATCACTTACTTAGGAAAAATTTCGGAAAAAAATGGTACTTTCATTAGAAAACTTAATAACGAACATATATAATTTAAAACAGACAATACTATACAGAACATTATTAAAAACAACAAAGATAAAATAGACAAAGAATCAAGCTCTGGTGTATATAAGTTAATTATGTATAAAAGTATGTGAAGATTGTAATAAGGTATACATAGGACAAAGGGGACGACATTCAAAATTAGGATAAAAGAACACGAGAGAAGTCATAAAGAAAAGAAAACAGATTCAACTTTCGCAAATCATTGTATAGATATCAATCATAGATTTAATATAGATTTCAAAAATTTTACACATTCAAGATAAAACAAAAAAACGTAACTTGTTAGAAATCTTAGAAATTAATAGATATAATAGTTTAGGATTAGTTTTAAATGACCAACTAGATTTAAACAATTCCCCTTTACTAAATTTAAGATTGTAAAATTGTTCCACCACCATTTTTCTCAATAATTTTTACATACATAAATATTCACTTGTATTGTACATATTCAGTATTTCATCCACCTGATAAAGCCATTGTATGGCAAAACAATATTGTAGTGTATTACAATAAAAGAATTTTTGAAACTAGAAGTTTAATTACTTATTTCTTAGCGTTAATTTTTAGAAGGATTAAATCAATTATTACAACTTTGAACAGAATATGTACTTCAAAACAACAATTTTAAATGTATATAGCTTTTGCATGCTATTGTACGCCGTACCGTCTTTATTACAAAGGGAAACAATTTCCTCGTGTTCTATTTTCTCCTTTTTTATTGTATGAGTCTATTTCTGTTTCTAAAGTAATGCCAGTTTATTCAAAATTCGAGTCATAAATATATCAAAAACGGACGGAGCGGTGTTCAACGGAAGAATGTGGTTATTTTCTTCACATATGCACTCGATCCGACGGCAAGATTTCGAGGGTAGTTTAAAATTATAGGGCGCATAACTCAAGTCAGTATTGCCTACTTCGCGGTTCGTTTCTTCCGTTGAGTCTCTCCTTTGTTATTTTAATTTTTCTAAGGTTTTTCCCGCCACTGGCCCATCGATACTTTTCAAATAACACCATTATTATTTGCTCTCGAATATATATCACGTTTTTTATATATATAATACGTATGTGTACGGACATGCAAATTGAAAGATATAGAAATATATTATTGAAGTTGTCATATGCATTGTATGCAGTCGTTCAGAGAACTCTACCCACCCGGAAAACCTTAGGGTGGATTTTGAGTAGAAATTCGAGATTGAAATTTTTTTTTATCGCGAAAATTTCGCCGAAATATGACGTTCGATTTCGACGAATCTCTGTATCTTGGAAACTAGCTGACTCCAGAAGACCTCTTACACAGCCGGATGTGTTTTGACATACCGAAACGTCTGATCGAAACCGGAAGGCTCTCCGATGTCTACTGCTTGAGTTATGCCAGGAAAATCGTAAATTTTGAAATCGAAAATGCCAATATTGCCAAATTTCGCGTTGGCGTGACGGCCAAACGGTTGGTACTAGTGTGCAACCCTGTATAGATCTTTAATTTACCGCAAACTTCGCGGCGATTGGATGAGAAATGAAGGAGTTATGGCGCATTGAAATTTTCGTGATTTTTTTTAAACCTGCGATAAACTTTGACAGTCCCAACAGAAGACTGGAATAACTGGTTTGCCAATTGGTTTGAACGAATGAAGAAGTGTCACTTTGAGTCGATCTATTGTTTGATTAAAGAAACATCCCTCGTAGTGGCCAGTGTCAGTAAGCTAATCGAGTGAGAAATGTATTAGAGGTAACTTAAATGACAGCCAGTTTATGGCGTCATACCTTGACATGGAACAATAGATTTGATATTTTTTGGTGAGACAGCTGATGGAGAAATCAGAACGCTATAACGACTAGTTGTTCTTCTGCTTTGTTGATCTAGAAATTTGGGATATTTTAGAGAAGCGAAGTCGGAAATAAGTTACTTCCTGCCATTAGAAGTATTTGCAATTGAAGCGACACACAAAATAAAATAAGAATAAATAATAATGTGTTGGAGAAATTTATTACTACTTTGAGTGGTGCCTTGAGGATATCTTTCTTTGTCATTCTAATGAATGAAACAGTCAGAGCATGTCGAAAAAACTGCAAAAAGTGCAAATAGAAATTTCATATTCACAAGTTCTAATTTCGAAAATGTTATGTATTGTCGAGTCACTAGTATATAATGGGTTTACAATTACCATTAAGTCATCAGTGTTAAATTAGTAAGCTGTTGTGTGAACTGAAACGTAATGTAATCCTTTATTAAAAAATAACAGTCATCTGAACATTTGTTTATTATATGATATTCATGGTTCAGCACTTACGAAATAAGTAAGAACCTTCTTTATCATAAATCAATTTCCAGTACTGTTTTTTGTAGATCTCCAAGAAATTACTGTATGCACTACGACACGTGTTTATTTACTTTGGGATAACATTTCATTATGCGACGTTAACAATCACAGGCCTGTTATTGAATCGTATAGCTTTTTTTAAATAAAATAAGTTTTTATTGACTTAAGGATTACATTTTTTTTCATGATCTGACAATCACATTCATAGATCTGTAACTTTGAAACAAATAAAAATGAATATACAAGTTTTGCGTGTTTGTTACTTGAAATGAAGTCTACTTTACATTCCTAAAATTTGAACATGACGATACGGGACACTTGTATATACCGTGTGCACAACGTCGAGCGATCGATGGATATATAAGTAATGACTGGCCAACTGCAAGTGGGAGGGGCTACATACGTTAAACTCCTACAGGCGTATTTAATTGTGGTGAACTAAGAAAACGTTATGGTTGTTTATTAATAAATGATGTATCAAAATAAATATTCCAAATTAATAACTAATTGTTTAACAAACTACAAAAATATTTGTAGTATATTATTTATGGTTAATGTACGAATTTGGATATTTTATCCGACTACACCGTTGCTTTTCGCACTATTAGTCATATGCCGGCTGTCAACGTCCCTACAATAACGGATACTTTTGTTTATGTCTCTTCGGCCATAATACTTTAAATTTAACATTTAAATTTAAATAAAATGATATAATATAGTTGAAAGTATCATAAAATACAATCCGCCGTAAAGTGCAGAGTTTTTGTTTACTGCATAATAATAATTCTTACCGGCGAAGCATCAGATATTTTCATCGCTAAATATTCAATGATAAGTTTCATCATAGCTTCGTGGCTTGAACTTAAAAAATTCTTATTCAAATGAAAACATAAATAATATAAAATTATGAAACAAAACCGTAACTCTTATTGAAAAAAATTAAAATAAAAAGTATTCTGTAATAGCATAAAATTTCAAAACAATAACGATTCTTGCAAGAATATAAATAAAGTGTTTACCAGTATAAATAAATGGTTTCCTTAAATAAACTACCTATAAAATATTAAATTTAACTAAAATACCTTTATTGATAATAAATATTAATTATTAAATAAAAGAACATTCTAAAAAGAAAAACTAATTATTTAGTAAATGCTCAAATAAACCACCCTCTTGAGCCGAGCAGTAACCCAATCGGTTATAAAAATTACGACGGACATTTGTTAACATTTCTATACGCACTCTACCTACGGATGACAAGGAGCAACTGCAACTGAATCACCAGTCGCAAGCTTGTTTTCCGATTTAATATATTCGCCTTGCTTGAACACCATGAGCGACTGATAGGAATATTCAATGTGTTAGAGAGAGATTATTTGATTCGTACTTAGATCGTATGTAGAATGTGTTGGATAAAGAAATGTTGCGTATGGAACGCCCGTACAGTTAGACAGTAGAACAGATTGAATATACTCTCTCAACCCTAACCACATAAACTCGCTATTCGTCTTCGTCTTACTACATTGTGGTAGATCAATCACTCGCCGGCGTTCATACGGTATATATATATATATATATATATATATATATATATATATATATATATATTTAGTGTTTATAAGAATTTTATTTTTCTTATTTATTTTATTGGCCGTGTCTTAATATTAAAAATAATCTAATAATAAATAAGATAAAAATAATAAAACATCAAAATTCAATAAAAGGTCGCTAAACCAATAAAAAGTCTATTATTTTTAATATATATATATATATATATATATATATATATATATATATATATATATATATGTATATGGTGCTTCCTGAGGTAACCGACAAACTTACACAATGTGTTCTGGAGGTGATTCTGAACAAAAAGGTTCATATAACTAAGCTAAAGTGCGTATGAACTTCTTTGTTCAGAATTACCTCTAGAATGCATTGTGTAAGTTTGCCGCTTACCTCACGGAACAGCCTGTATATACATCTTAAAAGTAAGTCTTATATCAAATTATTTCATATTTTCGAAATTGTAAAATTTTATATATAGATTACTTTTTATTAATATATCTGTTACTTATATATATATATATATATATATATATATATATATATATATATATATATATATATATTACATTCTATAACGAAACATTTTTATAGTAAGCTGTTTACTATTTGAAAAGAAGATCTGAAGGGTGGAGAGCTCATCCTTGTGAGATTATTTCGAAATGATAAACGTCAAAAGGACCCTACTATCGGGGAATAACCGGCACATTTGAAAATTTCCACTCAATGGATATTAGTTCACAGTGTATACGCTTATCAGAGGAATATACATGGCGAAAAATGTCGAATTACTCGCATAAATCAGTAGTTATGAATGTCAAAGGAGTAAATGATGCTTTAACAATGCGTACGGCGGATAGTGGCCGGCTAGCGGAAATATTTTACGCTCTCTGATCTCGTCAGGATCCTGAATAATACGTTTTAATTATCCTGCTCTCTCCTTGCGTTGAGTAAAAGCAGCCCTCTTCTACCGCTTTTCGTATGTCGGCGGTTCAATGATTCTTTTTATACTCTACAGGTTAAATGATACATTTCTGCGTATGGGTACTAATTTTATTGAAGTAGGTATATGAGTGTGTGCCAATGAGTGGTACCACAGTATTATATTGATAGTTGATTAGTTGTTAAGGTAATTAACATATAAACAACAATTAATATGCCCTTTCAAACAATCTGATTGATCTAAAGGTACGAATGTTTGCTGATATTAAATAGATAATTCCGTCGATTGTATACTAGGTACAAACAGTAATCAGTGGCGGCTCGTGCTAAAAATTTTAAGGTGTTCTGCAAGTTTTACAAAAAAATTTACCTTGCACGGGCAGTAAGAGGTTGTCTCCCATCGATCTTATCGTGCTTTCTTCGCCTTCCGCACTGAAGTAATGGATTTCTGGAACGATTGTCAATTGTCACACAAAAAAATAAGAGTCACTAAGCACTACTTTACTAACAAATTATTTCTTATAAATTAAATCTATTCTACGTTCTTTTCGATTTGCAAATTTTGTTATCACTTTGTCATTAAAATTGTCTATTTCGGAGATAAACTTTTTTTCGATCGATAGCATGGAAAGAGATGTTAAACGATCTTCGGTCATTGAATTTCTGAGAAACGTCTTAATTCGATTTAGTGTTGAAAAGCATCGTTCGGCCTCTGATGTTGTCATGGGAGTTGTTATTACAATTTCTAATAATTTTCTAGTCTCCTTCAACGTATCTCCCAAATTGTTTTTTATTAAAAATTTTAGAAGAGGTAGTGCGCCTTTTAAAAATCTACAATCAGTTCTTGAGTAAATAACAGACAATTCAGTTCGTAATCTTTCTTTATCAAGGGTGGGATAATAGGAGCATGCGGAAGTGAGTTTGTCCTCAGGAAATTTACTGCAATACTCTCCAAAGCATTCCGAAAAAAAAAGTTATGCCACTACTAGATGCTCTTTAAAATGAAATCGATCTTTTGCACAATTTAGAATAACATCACACACCTCTAAAGTCGAAATTCGATGATTAAATCTGCTGTTATTTGGACGTTTGCGTTTTTCTGGTGGTGGCTCATCATTTATTAAATCTGATGCTTCACTTATGATGTTGTCAATATTATTTCGAACTTGGCCTATACTGCGTTCAAAATTTTCGATAGCGTCTTTTACTAGAGTGGGTTCAATTTTTCTTTGCTGCAATTGATTAAACAGGATATCTACATAGGGCATTACATGATGGAAAAAAGTCAGCCAAAAATTGAAGATCGGATCATTTAATGTACGGCAAATAGAGGCGGCTGCACTACAGACTGTGTTGTTGGAGAATTGTTCTTCTATTTCTTCCATACACTCAAGGAGAGAGGCCCTATTTTCGTACACAACATTAATGGTCCTGATATTAAAATTCCAACGGGTTGTAGCGCCGTGGGGATCCTTCTGTTTACAATCTTGTTTAACACTTCTACTCGTTGGGGCGAATTATTAAAAAAGCCGGGAATGTCTTGTAGATTTCCAAAAAATACACGTACTTGCGAATTTGCAGAAGCAGCTTTAGATATAATTAAATTTAATTGATGGGCATAGCAATGTACATAGTGCGCAAAAGGGTACTTTTTTTTAATCAATGCTTGAACGCCTGCGTGTTGTCCGCTCATCACCGCTGCTCCATCGTAACTCTGTGCAATCAGTTTGTTAGGTAAATTTTGAATTAAAGCATCTATGACACTTAAAATTGTTTTGCTAAGTGTTTCTGCATCACATTTTTCAGGAATGACGTAGTTCCAAAACCTTCAATTGGCTCACCATCACGAACATATCTAAAAATAACTACCATTTGAGTTTTTGCAGCAACATCCGTTGTTTCGTCCGCCATGATCGCCAAAAACGGAGAATTATTAATTTCCACAATTATTTGTTCTTGGCAGACTTCAAGCATGCACTGTAACAGATCATTCTGTATTTCTTTGGAAGTGCCTTTAAATACCGAACAATTTTTTAGGTGCTCACTTAGAGTTGCATTTAATTCAGCCGAAAAATTAATAAGTTCACGAAATATCCCCGGATTCTCGGAAGTATCGCTCTCATCATGTCCCCGAAGGGCCAATTCAAAAGCTCCACAAAATTTTATACAATTAATAATTTTTGATAAAATATACCGATTCTTTGACACATTTTCATTATGTCTCTGTATATTTACCCAATAAGCAGAATCTAGTTGAGCCATAATATTAGTTGACCCTAGTAACGCAAATTCCATACAATTATGAAGATGGCTTTTAGAATTCCCATGTCTTTTTATTTTCAAACTCAAGTGCTCTAGATCCGAGACCCCTATTTCCGTCCAAGCTTTATCGCCACCAAAAAGTAAACAGGGAAAACAATATAAAGCATTTTTTTTGTTGCATCCACAAATCCATTCGTTTTTTGAATAAATAACGCTACTAAATTTACGTGTATAATTTTTCCCTCTACTTACACCAGTTTTTTCAATAGTGATATCTACTAATGGACTACCTTTTGCTTTTAATTCTATCTTTTCTTCGTATGAATATTTAAAGAATCTCTTCACATTAATTAAATTAAAGACCACCTCCATAATACACAGAGTTTATATAAATTGTCAACAATACACAAAAACAGAAGCACGCGCACTCTAATATTATTGTTTTCACGCTAAACTCGCCGCACCGTAAAAATAGTGGCGAACATATTAAATATACCGAATTATATCGCCCTCTGCGCTGGACTAAATCCAGCGAACATGCCTGCTAAAATCACGCATTGGTTTTAAACAGCCGCGGGGGTAGCGGAGTGCGCGCGGGTGTTTGAAAGAGCTCTGAGAGCACGTTCGTGTGGACCAGATAAGGAACAAGTGAGCGATCGCGCGAATTAGGTTGGTTATTCCACTGGTCGCCTATTGAATATTATTTGATAATAACCGACGATCGTCGAGTTGCTACACCAATGCGACTTTGATGTTTTTGCTTTCATTTTATGTTGGAATTTCGGAAGCGAATATCTCGGCTTCTACTGGTCGGATTTTGATGATTGAGGTGTCAAATTGTAGGGTTTGATGTCCTCTACAGGATGATGTAGAAAAATATGCAAATTTTTTGATATACAGGGGGAGAATTTTCACAACAATATGTTACGCTTTTATAAACATCAGAAATGTCGGAAAAATTATGTAAAATAAAACTAGTTATAACTAATACAGGTTCGCCGGCCCAATTTTTTGGGAGCTCTGCAGCACTGCAGCGCTTATGCGCTAGCCGCCACTGACAGTAATATAGATGGTAGTGTATACGCAGGAGTTGCATTGGAATGTACACAGATGAAATGTAAAGAAAAGAAGACACATATATATTTTTAAATCTCTCTATGAGGAATCATTGGAGTTTGTTTTAAGTTTCACGAATTTGGATGGCAATACAAAATCTAACACAGTAACGATCAACCATCTTGCCGTAATTAGATCCTTCGTCTTTCACTAGAATACAGAGTTTTATGAGCAGAGTTTTGTGAGATTTAAAAAGTGATACAATAATTGAAGAGTGGAAATGTAAAAGGGGTTAAGTGCCATTGTAATAAAAGAAATCTAATTAAAGAAAACCATTTAATTTTCAAAAATCTGCTTACAACTAACTTGTTTTTAAATCTAAGATTAAAATACACTACGGCTGATATAATAATGGTATATAAACTAAATATTATTTCATTTTTGTATAAACAAATACATTTTTTATGCAAAAAATAAGAAAGGGCTAAGTGCCAACCTAAAGAAAACATTAAAAGGGGTTAAGTGAGATCAAGATCGTTTGTACCTGGCCACTTACACATTTCACTCAATGTTTAAAAGTTTTCTGTAAAACTCCTTATGTTCCTGGTGCCGAAGGTATGGTATCATGCTGGCTAAGGACTTTTTCTTATTGTCTGTAATTTTGCTTTCCTGTGCTAACAAAGTTAAGTTTCCTTTAAGATCTGCTGTTGTTTTACTTTTTTTCAGAACAAGAGTTTCTTTCCAGTCCTCTAAATCGTTGAAAGTTTCTTTGGTTAGTACTTTCCCAGGTTTTCTCGAATCTATTCTTATTTGAACAACTCTACTAATGTTAAGGGTTTTTGTATTAATAACTTCGTCGGCTGCATTGGAAATATTAAAAAATCGTAAGTTCTCCATATTCACGATGGCAAATGGTGGATTGTATTTTGCTGATTTTACAACTTCATGTAAATCGTTTGGTACAAAGCTCTTCATCACTCTTTTTCTTTTTTCAATTAAGGCAAAATCTCTGTCACATGCCATAAAGCTATGACCACTGGTTAAAAAGTTTTGTTATATTGTGTCAAAAACACCAGTGGAAACAAGGAATAACATTGCATACACAACCATCTTGTTTTTATTCTGGCCGGCGCAGTTATCACTCCAGATTATGAGATTTCTCTTGTGAGTAACATCCATATTTAGCACTCGTAAAAGGCAGGAGGCGATTTCATTTCCTCCCCTTCCTCTAACACCTTCGTGTCACAACACATGAACGAGGTGTTTGTGTCGCTAAGGTGTACCCCAAAATTGTAACAAGAAAGTTGACTAAGGTAAAACATATCGGAGTGAGTGAGGGTAGGCACAAACATAACCTGTTGTAAATCCATTGATATCACAGAACATGTATTTCCAGGTTGTTGCGATCTCATGATACTGTCTTTCATGGCAGCTAAAGAGTTTTGCACTTTTCTATGATGCAGTTCAAGTTGGGTTTTTGCACTCTTACTACTTGAAATATGTGCTTGGATTTCGCAATTAAGTTTGTCACATGTTCTGCATGTGTCAACTCTGGGACGATGGAACGATAAGTTCGGAAAATCTTGGAAAAATATGCGTCTGTAATATTTGTATGTAGCACTAGAATCGGGATACTTAACTAAGAAAGCCTTATGCAATCGATGCAGATTTAAATCCGGGCTTAAATACTCTCTTTTTGATTTTAATCTCGAGTAATGACTAACGTCTCTAGGTAATAACAAGATGTGATTTTTGACTTGTTGACGATCATCTTCAGTAAATTTTAAAGTCTTATTGCCCTTCCTGCGATCAACACAAACATTTTCCCCCCTTTTTTTCTTTTTGACAAGAACCTCAATTCTTTTAGCAGTGATGGCGAATATTTCCATAAATGTACGTTTACACACATGTACTAAATGTCCATTACCATCGGGAACATTGTAATAGATGCTGCACTGACGGCGACTGCTTTTTGGAGACTCGTATGTGCCATGCCGTCCTCGTTGTATTGGAGCCAGGTTAATTAAACCCATGAGATACGTGCCTTGTTCTGAGAAAGCCGTTTTGTAGTAACTTTTAAATAATTCTAGTTTTCTCTCATATGTGATGTTCTTGCAACTATATTGACATTTACACACCACCTGTAATATTAGAACGTGTTACTTAAAATAATATTTTAGGTTATGTTAAAATTACCTCTCTTTGTGGTTCGGACTTTGCAGCTATTTCCTTGCCATTGGAAGATGTGTACACCTTTCCCATTAGATCTGCGCTTTTTAGTGTTACTGTTATCAATTTGCACATTTTGTACGGACGACATGACGTTTATTACTACCGAATTGACAATGGCACATAACCCCTTTCAAACGGAAATTGCTCCTGTACTTACTACACCTCCTGCCATCTATGTTACAATGTTCTAACCTCTAAATACGTCACTGGCACATAGCGCTCTTCAACCTACATTTGCCTTGGCACATAACGTCTTTTGGACGCAATATCCGTATGTGGCTAAAAATGGCACTTAACCCCTTTTGCATTTCCACTCTTCAATTATTCAAGTGGTAAATAAAATATCGTAAAAATACGTTTCTCTGTGTCTCTTTAAAGAAGTTTCCAATAGACTGGCACAAGATAACATTATGTCACTGATCTGAATGAAAGAACATGCGGGTATTAAGGGCAATATGACAGCTGATAAACTGGCTAAGGGGGTTAAAGAAGAAACTTTGAAGGTTCAGAACCTCAATGCGAGATAACTATGTATTGTGCCAGACGAGAGGTCTGACCATGACTAGAATGGGACATTATGTCTACGTGCTAAGTTCTTAGCTAAGCTAATTAGAAGTATTAAAACAGAAATTATTCTGCATGTAATCTGCACTTGTCAGGAACTAAAAGCACTCGGACAAAAACATTTCGATAAGGATCTATTGGAGCTTGCGTAAGTGGAATATTCTCTGAACAGGATATTGAAGGATATAGAAACGATCGAACGGAAAAGAGAAGTTTAACAAAGGACTTAATGCTCGCGTTTGAATTTTTTTATGTCTAGTTCAAGAGATTGATGGTGATGATAATTTCCAGACATGGATGATTATAGTGGACCAATTTGAAATAGTATACTATGGTATGATTTCCCGACTCTTTCCAAATATCTCTGATAATCAGATAAAAGTAAGTCATAATTAAAGACGGCAGACTATGTGCCCCAGCAGTGGCGTTGCGTGGAGAGTTTAGCAGAATAACAGTGCGCTTACTTAAAAATAAATATATCAAATCCCTATACAAAACGTTAAGAAAAAACATAAATAACTTACCCAACATGTTTACATTGTTGCAAAAAAATGCGGATGTGCGCGATGAAAAAACTGCACCATAATATATGTTTCTGTATTAGTTTCGGAAAGGTTCGTACGTAGCGACGTATATATATGTTTATATACAGAGAAGATTTGTTCGACGTTGAGAGATGTTATATTTGCATAGTTAAAGCGCTCTTTGTATCTGTACAACGGATCTTCAGTATTGGTAAAAAGTTGCCCTAATTTTGTAAAATCTACATTTTTATCTAATACGCTGTTAAATTTTTCACGGACACAATCACTTTTTTCATCTTCAAGGATATACAGCACTAGTTTTACGTGGTCAATAATTGCTAATGAGTCCGATAAGGACAGCGCAGTGTTCTGTAAATTTTTTATTGCGTCCAGTATTGGAACATAACTGTCGTAAATAATTTTTAAATTTGCTGCAACTTGAGGATTGTTAAATTGAACCTGGCTGAGCCGTATTGCAGCTGCTTCTTTGGCATCTAGTTGTAAAATCACTGATTTAATTTTTTCAAAATGTTTATAATAATAAAATGCTGCTTCTAACCAAGTACCCCATCGTATAAGAATTGGTTGCGGCGGCTCGGGTATATCAGGACACAGCGAATGAAATAGCCGAATCCGTTTAGGAGATTTAAGAAAAACCGCTTTCGTTTGTCCTATCAGTTGATCCACATCAGGATAAGTTGTACGTATAGTGTTTGTTACAAGGTGTAAAGCGTGAAGCAAACATGTGACATGCAGCAGGTTTGGTTGAATCGTTTTGAGAAAGTTTACCGTGGAACACATAACCTTGGCAGCATCGGTAACTAACATTAACACTTGCTTCGGTAAAATCTCAAATTTGTGTAGTGTTTCTATTAGTACATCATATATCGCTCTGGCAGTACACCCTTGCATTCGTTTACAGGTTAGTAAATAAGGAGAAGAAGGTCCTTGCGGAGTCAGCGTCCATACTAGAATGGCTAGGATGGACTGTTTTTTAATATCTGTAGTTTCGTCTATTGTTAACCACAGGAATTTTTTTTTTACCGTATTTTTCGTACAATTTACAATTCTCTCACGCACTGACGGTACGTAATTCCGTAGCGTAATTCTTGCTGGTAATTTCCACGTAGGTTTGTATTTCTTCCAAAACTGACGAAACATTGGGTGTTCCACTTTCTGCATTGGTATATTGGTCGCAATTAACATCATTGTTAAATCACACACAAATTTATTATATGATCTGCGTCCACTATTATTCGATTTATGTTTGTCACTATTTATATGTCTTTGGCACTGACTTGCTTTCCAAGTTAATAAAGTTGTTTCACAAACTAAACATTTCACTACGGTACCGTCATATATTAAATCGGGAAACCGATGGAAAAATTTCTTTACTACGTTAGCATGCAACCGAGTCGATGCATTGTTTCTACGCACTCCCGACATTTTCAACACGATTGTGTTAACAATGTATCGCTTACAACGTCTCAACGGCAACTGAATTGATCGTCGTACGCCTCTACTCGATCCCTCCACATCACGCTACTGTTCGGGCACATAGTCTGCCGTCTTTAGTCAGAATGAATGACTCGTCCATATACCTGACTTCAAAAATGAATTAGTTAAATGAGCAAAACACTATAAACTCTCGAGCTAATATCAAAATATTTACATGTTAAAGATTTTAAAAGGGAGAGATAGTCGAGGAATATGCGTTTTACTTCGGCTAATCAAACTTTAGATGTTTTCAAAGACAAATAAAAAATCTAATTGGGTTTTATCTTATTAAGTTTAATATTAAGAGAACAACCCTGTTCAGGTTATAATAAATATGTTCATTTTATTTCATTATTTATATTTTCTACAATTAGTTTATCTTTATTTTGCCATTGCGGCAATAAATTATTTATACCTTTAAAATTATAAATCTATTTAATACTTTGGAATAAACTAAGAGAAAACTAATACTTTCATTTGTAAAGAATTTATTCATTTATCTGTTGGTACATGCATTTAGTTAATAACTTCAATTGTCAAAGGATTAAGTAAATATCACGTTTTAGTTTATAATTGTAAGGAACTTGGAATTTTCATATGCTATTGCAAGCAAGATTACCTGTACATTTTATTATACCTTTGTTACTATGTACCTATTATGTCATAAAATAAATTTACCGTTCCATGTCTAAAACGTTTCCAATATGTTTATCTAGATAGTTGCCAATCAAATCAGGTGTAAGGCTTTTCCGTTTTGACCCCATAATGATAATGTATGCTTTGTCCTTGTTATTACTTTAATTTTATTGCCGTTCACATATGTGATTCGTTTCAGTTCCAGAATGCAAACGCGGCATTCATCTTGCGTATAGTTTTCTCATGTGAAATTCATTATGCAAAATGAAAGAACTCGGTGAATTGAGATGGCTAGGGCCCCTGTTAATTCGCGCACTTTCACCTGCTGGGCAAAACGATATCGTGGACGTTGTTAATGTTTTTTGGCATCACAGCAGATTTCAAATCTCCCGAACGTGGTGTGTCTTCGATGCTTGTTTTGCTTCGCTTGAATTCATTGACCCAAAATCTCACGATCTCGTGGGAAGAGTATGAATTATCTAATGTAGGCGCAATCCTCACACTTTACTTTTGCTTACTTCCAGATTCCAGAAGCTTCTTATATGCAGATGTCGCTGACATCTTCACTTAGTATTTGAACACAGTTAATTGCCGAACCACCTTCGTAACTATAATACAATATACACGGGGGTATACGGGGGTATACAGGGTCTGCCTTAGTATTTCTTTGATCTGGAAAAGCCTTATTGTAAAATTAAGTGGTTTTAAAATACTCCAAGTCGACTGACGTGTTAGGCAACTTTTTATACATCTATAGATTATGTTTTTTATTAGCAACCGCGTATTCCAGATGCATTACATTTCTTATTGGAATTAAATTCTATAAGGATAACGTTATTAATAGATATTAAGGATAATGAGAGACTCAAAATTGCTATTTAATCCTGTACTGCATCCCCAGGTTTATTATTTACACGGAATAATTGCAATAACAAAATTAGAAAATTGTATTTTAACGGAATAAAAATAAACAATGAAATAGGGATACATTTAAGAGAAATATTAAAAGAACTAGAGAATGTTGTCAAAAGTTTGGCCATTCATTTCAATATAAGCAGTGCACCGCCAAATTATTGACCGTCGGACACGTTTAAATATTATAGATGCTTGTCAAATTGTCTGAAAAGAACCAGTTTCTCTAAGATGCCGATCAATAGTGTATACTTTTTTATGTATACAGTTTTATGAATCACGTAAATCACGGTAAATAGCTTAACGACAATATAAACAAATTCGACACATTTATGTCGTTTCTAACTTGGCAAATTTATATAGCTAACAAAAAACGTATTCTATAGATGTATGAAAAGTTGCCTAGCATGTTGACATGAAGTATTTAAGAACCATTTAACTTTGCAATAAGACGTTTCCAGAACAAAAAGATACTAAAAAGTTCTTCCATTTATTACCCTCCATTGCCACAAAAATTTTGTCGGTCGAATTTAGACGGACCTGGTAGGTAATTATTAGAGAACGGATGCAATTTCCATAAAACGCAATCGGCAATTGGAATTGTGTATTACGACGCTCAGTACATCCCGGCGTAATTCAATGAAGTATTTGTTTGACTTACTCGGCCACCTGGTCTCGCAGCGATAACAATAGACAACCCAGCTATTGCATTCGGAGAATATAGTGTTGTCAGTGGTGTCGTGTACGTAGATAAAATAAATAAGTTTATCGTATTTCGTAAGAGAAATAGCACGTACATTCCTTTTCTTTTCATTTAAGCAACATCTTCCAATTATTTTCACGTAAGTGTGCATAAAATTTCGTTATTTAATTTCGTTTATTTGGATCTAGAATATTTTTACTTTTTCAGACAATGGAAGAGGGTCGAGAATGGCATCGTGAAACAATGGCGAGTTGGATTGAGGGCCATACTGATTGTATGTACATTGCCAGTGATTCCGAAATTTATTGTGAAGTGTGTGAATCGTTATTGAAAAATTGCAATAAATTAACCGTAAAACGTCACGTAGGATCGTTAAAGCACGAAAAAAAATTGAACCCGTTGGAATCTGACAATTTTAACGAAGAACTCTGTGAAACTTTTATGGCAGCTAATATTCCATTATTTAAATTGAGCAATCCAATTTTGAAGACATTTCTGAAAAAATATACTGGTCGAAATGTTCCCGATGAATCAACTTTACGCAAATATTATGGTTCTAGGTTCTATACGAGAACAGTAGAACGCATTAGAAGCCATCTTTTAAATCAATACATATGGATAAGCGCCGACGAAATGGTGGATATGTTAGGACGCTGTGTGGTAAATGTTGTTGCTGGTGTACTACATCCAACTATTCCCTATAACTCATATGTAATAGCAACAAGTGTTATAAATAGAGTTGATGCAGAAGCAGTTGCTGAAACCATTAAGGAGAATATGCAAAAAATGCTTCATTCGGACGCCACGTACAAAGAAAAAATACTTTTATTTGTCAGTGATAGTGCTGCGTATATGTTAAAAACAGGCAGACTATTGAAGAAAACATATCCTAATATGCTGCATATTACTTGTGTAGCACATGCTCTCCACAGAATCTGTGAATATATCAGACAAACTTTTCCGGAAGTTGATAGACTTGTATCAGCTTTTAAAAAAGTTTTCAGAAAAGCACCATTGAGAGTAGCTCTTTTCAGGGAAAAATTTCCATCTCTGTCACTGTCTCCCACTCCAGTAATAACTAGATGGGGAACATGGCTGGAAGCTACTAGTTATTACGCTGAGAATTTCGATAGTCTAAAACATTTCGTTACACTGCTAAAGGAGGATGCTAGAAGTATTGGTGAGTGCAAGGAGCTCACACAAATCCCAAATTTAAAAAATCAGTTGTACTTTCTTCACGAACACTTTGGAAAATTTCCAAAACTAATCACTTATTTTGAAAATCGAAATCTCAAATTAAATGACGGATTATACCACATTAGATGTGGCTGTTAATAATTTGAAAAGTATTCCAAGTGACTTCGGATGTGGCCTTCGGCAAAAGTTTGAAGCAATTCTTAATAGAAATCCAGACTTAATTACATTGCAGCAATTATGTATGGAGACAATTCCACAAAATCTAACGGCTAAATATGAAGAAATAAAAGAATATTTCCAGTATGCACCTATAACCAGTGCGATGTAGAAAGGACGTTTTCAATTTATAAGGATGTACTTAATTCAACGAGAACAAAATTGACAGAAGAAAACCTTGAGGAACTATTGATAGTCAATATTAATACTCCTTTACTAAACTTGAACGACAAAATGAACAAATAAAAATGTTCCAATTATAGAAATAAAATTAAAAACTTTAAAAATACAACTTTTCAACAAATAAATATGTATTTCGTAATTTTATAGATCACCACCCGTTCGTTTTCCAATTATATCAATAAAATTAAATATTTTAGAAATACAGCCTTTCGCCAGTACTGCACTGGGCTTTGCGTCATGTGGTAAGCGTGTCCGTTCTCTAGTAATCATATTTAAAAACTCAAATCAATATTATGTCAATATATAAGTAAAAACAGAAAAATTGAAATGCAAAAATTAATTCCTTTTTAATATAAAGACGTACACACTGTATATAAATATAATCAATAATCAAGTAAACCAATAAAGCAAGGATATACCGAGACAATATAATATATTATTAAAGTTGGCAAGGCAAGAAAATAATGCACGGGGTTATAATCTAATGTCGGGAGAGAAAGTTAGGTACAAGTTTTACTTGTAAATGTGTACTCAAGTAGAATGTTTGGTCTGGTAGAAGAATGTCGCATCCGAAATAGGGGAGATGTTTTGATTTAGAAGTAACGGAAACGTCAACACTAGTACGAATTTATGTTTTGTCTCTGGTTTTAGGAGTCGGCCAGGAAAGCACTAGAAGAGCTCGGTTAAAAGGACAAGAAGGAGGATTCGCGTTCGGTCGAGCGAGCCTCGGGGGGCGTACGGTGTGTAACCGTATAACCGTAACCGTAACCAAGATGCCCTGGCGGTTCGTCAACAAAACGTCAACCGCACAAAGACGCCTTCAGCAATCGAAGCGAATATTGCCGGCTGTCTAATTAATTGCTTTAATGAAGCTGAAACTGTTAAGAGGTCGGAACGCTTGAAGAATCTGAGCGCGTGTGTCGAAATGAGAGCTCACATCTGGGTCCCGGTACTGATGTTTTGTTTTGAACATTTGAAGGGTGAAGATGTGTTGACTGTTGGCACGTGTCCGCTGATCCATAATAACTATTCATCATCAGTTAAGTGTTATTAATAAATAAATATGTGTTACTGCGATATTCCGGCTGGTTATACGCCACTCTTGATACATAATCCTTTTAATTGGGAAGCTCGGTTAAATTTATTTTATTTCGTGCTTATATTATGAATATAAATTGTTTGCCAAATTAAGTGCGCAATTAAAAGAAAGCATGCAAAAGTTAGTATGAATTTAATAAATATAATTTAAGATAAGTCGAAGTAATATCATGTATAAACATACGAGAGTGGGTAGATTAATTCGCGCGATCGTACAGAAACAAAGGAATAATTTAAATAAACAAATTTTATTTGTTCTTCATAATCTCATCTTAATTCGATATTTTTGATCTATCTGTGTTCAACTTTCTTTATTCCGTCTCGAAAGTGACTTTCTTTTAACCCTACACTGTTGAAGTTAGCTCTTGTGCAGAATTTTTTGCCTCCGAGAAAATCTTTTAATTTAGGAATAGATGAAAGTCAGATGGTGCTAGGTCTGGCGAATATAGGGAAGGGGGTGCGTGCACTAATTCGAACCTTAATTCCTCAATTTTTTTTTGCAGCAACCATACTGGAATGCACAGTTGCATTATCATGGTGAAAGAGCACTTTCTTTTTAGTAATTCCTGTCTATTGTCTTTTCAGCGTTAGCTGTCTTCGAACTATCTAAAAGATTTGCGTAATACTCGCCGTTTACGGTTTTGCCCTTTTGAGGATAATCTATCAACAATATTCCTTTTGCATCCCGAAATACCGATGTCATAACTTTTCATGCTGATAAAACTGTGTTGGTCTTTTTTGGAGTTGGTACTCTACATTTGGTCCACATCTTCAACTGTTGTTTAGATACGGCTGTAAAATAATCCATGTTTTGTCACAAGTAACAAATCGGTGCAAAAAAAATCTGTTGTGTTGCGTTTAAAAAATTCTAAATTATTCATCGATCTTTGACAGCGAACACGTCTTTGTTCCGTCATCAGTAAATGCAGCACTTGTTCATTTGAAATGCACACTGCCTCTGCTATTTCTAATGCTTTCAGAGTCGGTTACTTAGCAACAAATCATGGCGTTTATTCACCATTTCTGGACTTGTAGCTGTTTTTGGCAGCCCATTGCGGGGACCATCTTCTAAGCTACTTCCGCCATGCTTTCATGCATTCATTTCCATTTCCTGAGGGTTGTATATGAAGGACAACCCTCACACAGTCTATCTCGTATATCATCATGAATTTAGATGCAGGACATGCCCTTCTTTAAAAAATGCTTAATCGCTGCACGATATTCAAAATTATCCATTTACACTTAATTAGTAGCAGGGTAAAATTGCCTACGAAACAGGCTTTGTCGCAAATTTATCAAACACTAACAGTAAACTGACAAGGCATCGGTTGTCAAAATGGGATCTAGTTTTTTTTATTTCACGGCCTACTCTAGACGATCGCGCGAATAAGTCAACAGACGTATTTATACGTACTGTAGTTAGAATGTTTAATCGTTGTTTTAGTAATTGAATCAATTCTCTATTTTGTACCTTCAAGGAAAAAGACCTACAGCTTTTAATACTTCACTTAATTCTAATTAAGAAAATTAATAATATTCTAATTATATGATTGATAAACTATACAGGTGTCTTTGAAATAAAAAGACAACGTATGAAAAATGAAAAGATGTAATTATATAGAATATGAATCCAAAATATTGTGAGTCAATTACAATGTGAACACCAAAATTAAAAACCCCCAGAAAATTAAATTACGTGCCGTCTGTATATCGGAATATTTACGAATACCGTAACAGATAACATTGTTTAGACGGCTGTCGACGTTATAAAAGCCCTTCAACGTAGCAGCTTTGTTTACTTAGGGTTCGGTAATCTCAATACGATTATGTACTAATATATTTGCATTTGTGGACGAAAATTTTTAGAACTAAACCTAAATCACCTTCTTCTTGTGTATTACGTGTATTTTTTTTTGTTATGAGAAGTAAGGAGAAGTAACAACATTTTTTGAATATCTTTGTCATTTTTTTCTCGCTTATTATAGGGAATTTTAAGAAAATGTTTAGGGTAATACATAATTGTATCGAACGTACGTCGATCGACAACTAAACGAAACTTAAGACGTGATGAAGAATAACAAAATTATTCTTTTTGTCATTGTGGACCAACTTCAAGATATCGTCTTTCATAATATAATCCATCGTACAGTGGCGTGACAAATGTTTTTCCAATATTTTTGTCATTTTTTTGTTTTCTTATGAGAGGGAATTTTGATCAAATATTTTGGGTATATATTATATATAATTTAATCTTTACATTTATCATACGCTGTCCTTTTATTTCAAGGACCCCTGGTTTATGGATTTAATCTTTTCAATCATAAGTTAAATACATAATAGCAATTTCGAGGCCCCGACTGTAAATTAGAAACAGCATATTAGAATGTGCGTTAACGTCGAAATTTTTGGAAATAAATGTGGATTATAAAATTTTATTGGGTTTTGCATATTGAGGGTGTTGTGCACCTGCCTATATTGCAATATGTAATTTAAAATTTGATAATTTTGGATACAAAGTCTTTTTTAACTATTTATTATTCTCTTGCCTATTCGTTAATAAACGTCGAATGAGAGAGGGTCTGTATTATACAGAGACACTGGTACGGGTTGTTTTCGCTCCAAAATCGACAGATTTTTGTCATTAAATTTCCGCGAGAATGAATTACCAACCTATGCATGTACATTATTAAATTAGCAATCCTACCAGGTACCTACCAGGTTCTACCAAGTATTACAAAGAAACCATCAATAGACCTGCACAAGACGATATTATGTCACTGATATGGTTGCCAGGACATGACGACATAGACGAATGATACAGTTGAAGAACTTGTCAAGGGGAGTCTAAAGGCGAACATAAAAAAATCGGACCTTGTATGTGGAATCACTAAGGATTCTGGCAGAAGGTTGATCTGACCGTGATTGAAAAGAAATGGAGATCAATGGAACGTCAATTACATATTAAGAGACTATTGGGAGACCTGGTTGCTAATTTCTCAGCTAATATAATTAGAGATAACAAAAAGATTATCACCTGGTTGGTAATGGGACACTCCAATTTGAGGAAAGTATCTATACAACACATGTGTTGTTTGTTAGCGAAGCCTACTGCAGGATATATAAAGTACACGAAAAAAATAGCCTTTTTGTGATATGTACATCTGAGAAACTATAGGGACTCGGACAAAATTATTTCTCCGAAGATCTATTGGAGTCTACGAGGATACTTAAATTCCTCCTGAAAAGGATAATGGTTTATATCGAGGACAGAACGGAAGTGAGGGGTTTATTGGGGATGGTCGAAAGGATATTATACTCTAGTTTCTGGACTTTTGGCGTCCAACTCTAAAGACTTAAGAAAAGATAAAATAAGACAGCAATCAAGGCCCGACCTAGCAATAAAACTTAAAATTCATCCAACAGAATAAGTTGGTGGAGATACTTAAATGAATTTTTTAAAAGAAATTCAATTCTTATTTTCTTTAAACCTAATTGTTTATTTTATTAACCATTTAATTTTGGAAACACATTTCGTAACTAATTTTTATCACTTAGAAACGGTTCTATTTAGTTTTTAGCATTGTTTGGAATTTATTCAAGCAGGCTTTGTCAACATAAATATTTACAGTTCTCGTAGACAATCTTTGATGTTATGCCGTACAAAATCGAAATCCGAAAAAGCATCTTTAATTTAGTTGGCCGAATACGAGAAGTGGATATTGTAAATATGTTTAATGGACCTAATATCTCCCTGCAACAATTTACCGAACAGTAAGGGAATCTGAGGAAGGAATACCTTGTTTTAACCTACCAAAAAGCGGAAGGTCTCGGGTGTTGACTGGTGTCAGAGCAGGTAGACTGAGAGAAAGTGGAAAAGAAGGAATTTGTGTATCTACGCGAAGATTAGGAAGGCGCTATAGAGTATCACACATGACTGAACATCGGGAAATTAAGAGAAGTAAAATAACATTTAGAAAAAGAAGAAACTGACCAAAATACACAGCTGGGTCGTTGCAACGAATTCCACTTTTCAAGCAACCGAGTCATCGTTTTGGACGATGAAAAATATCTAACTCTGAGGCAAAGGGTAATGATGGATTCTATGCCAAGGATTTTAATGCAGCTCCGGGCAATGTGAAATATAAAAGAAAAGTTAAATTTGACGTTATCATGCAGGTTGCAGGCCAATAATGTCTCATTTGTACCCAGAGAAGATAATTCACCTAATGTTCCTTAAGTTCCCGAAGAATTTTGGGTCTTATTAAGGAGAACAGCTTACGATAATGCATGAGAGGCCGATAACGAAGAAAAATTAAGAAGAAGAATTTACCAAAAGATTCGGAAAATCGATGTTGCCACCATCCAATCACTAGTGAGTAGAGACCGGACGTATCAGACCGAAATTACAATGGACCATATAAATAGTCTATAACATCGTTAAGTACAACACGCAGTTATTGAATAGCACTATTCATTCGGTTAACCGCACATCTGTTTCTTGTTGTTGAATTGTGACGCGATTACTTCAATATTACAGTGAAATTCCTTTCTTCATGGGCGTAGATAGAAGTGGGAGGAGTTTTTATAATTTATTTTATTAATTAGTTTATATTTCGTAAGATAAATAAACTACGGTGAGTAAGTTTCTTTTTTTCATTGCTTTAACTGTTAATTACACACTTTGTAATTTTTGTAGTAGATCCTGTTTAATATCTTTTCATCGAATCTACTTCTCCCAATTATTTTGACGTAAGTGTCCAGTGAATTTCATAAAGTGTCAATAAATTACGCATACATTTTTAATTTTCATTTATTTAGATCTAGAACATTGTTTAAGTTACTTTTTCAGATATGATATGGAACAACGTATCAGAATAATTGAAACATACATGAGTAGGTAAACCCCACCAGTTTTGTATAATACAAAGGTATTTTTAATAATATAAAATATTATTAAAAATCTGGTGTGAAGAACACAAATGCAGGTTCACTATTAATATTCTATTAATTCTATTAACTATTAATATATTATGTGGACGGTATGCGAGGTACTTCGGCTGTCTGACAACAGGTAGCGCCGAATTTACTTCTGCGGTCGGTCTGGATAATTACGGTGATAGGGCGAGGTGGTTCTTTTCTGTGAATGTGTCTGGAAATATCCTTTCTCCAGCAGGGGCATACCGATGAGCTTGTAGAAAAGCGAAATACGTATCTACGTCTCTGGGGATAGGATATATTCGGACACGTTCACAGAAAATATTAATAGTGAACCTGCATTTGTGTTCTTCACACCAGATTTTTAATAATATTTTATATTATTAAAAATACCTTTGTATTATATGGAACAACGTCGAGAAACAATGGAGAGTTGGATTAAGGGTCAAACTGATTGTATGTCCATTGCCAGTGACTCCAAAATTTATTGCAAAGTCTGTAAAACATCGTTAAATCGCACGTAAAACGTCACTTAGCATCGCAAACACATACACATAAATTAGACTCCTTGGAATCTGACAATTTTAACGAAAAACTATGTGAAACGTTAATGGCGCCAAATATTCCATTAAATAAACTTAACGATCATCTCACCTTCAAAACATTTCTCCAAAAATATACTGGTCAAAATGTTCCTGATGAATCCACCTTTATTATGTTCCTAAGTGCTACACGAAAGCAGTAGAACGCATTAGAAGCCACCTTTCAAATCAGTACCTATGGATAAGTGCCGATGAAACTGTCGATATATTAGAACGTGTGGTAAATGTTATAGCTAGTGTACTACATCCAACTATTCCATATGACGCATATGTAATAGCAACAAAAGTTGCCATTTACAAGAATATGCTCCAAATGCTTCATGCGGACAACTGGTACAAAGAAAAAATACTTTTATTTGTCAGTGACAGTGCTGCACATATGTTAAAAAACGGGCAGACTATTAAAGGAAACATATCCTAATATGCTGCATATTACTTGTGTAGCACATGCTCTCCACAGAATCTGTGAATGTATCAGAGACACCTTTCCGGAAGTTGATAGAATAGTATCCGTTTTTAAGAAAGTTTTCAGAAAAGCACCATTGAGAGTAGCTCTTTACAGAGTTTACTTTCAATCTTTATCACTGCCTCCCTCTCCAGTAATAACTAGATGTGGAACATGGTTGCAAGCTACTAGTTTATATGCAGAAAATTTCGATAGTTTACAAAATTTCGTTACATGTTTAAATGACGATGCTCGAAGTATTTCTGAGTGCAAGAAACTAATACAAATTCCAAATTTAAAAAATCACTTGTACTTTCTTCAGGAACACTTTGCAAATTTGCCAAAACTAATCACTTATTTAGAAAATCAAAATCTCACATTAGATGATGGATTAACCACATTAGATGTGACTATTAATAATTTGAAAAATATTTCAAGTGACTTCGGATGTGGCTTTCAGCAAAAGTTAGACGCAGTTTTAAATAGAAATCCAGATTTAATAACATTGCGGCAATTGTGTATGGGGACAATGCCTCAAATTCTAACTGCTAAATACGCTGAAATAAAAAAATATTTCCAGTATGTACCTATAACCAGTTGCGATGTAGAAAGGACGTTTTTTATCTATGAGGATGTATTTCATTCAAGGGTAACAAATTTTACAAAAGAGAACCTTGAGAACGTATTGTTAGTTAATATTAATACTCCTTTACTCAACAGGAATTACAAAATGAACAAATAAAAATGTATTTTGTATTTTATAGATCACCACCCGTTTGTTTTCCAATTATATAAATAAAATTAAAAACTCTTTAAAAATATAAATTTTCAATAGTACGCCCGTGTGCGATGAGTCATGGGCCTCTCGTGTCGGGTCCCTACTTATGAGACACTTAGAACAAAACTGCGAAGGATTGAAGACCATAGGCTGCTAGCTACATTACAATATATTCTTATTGTTTAGAAATGATGTTAACCATTAGTTTTTCACATAGTTAAAATAAAGGTAAAAATTTGAAAAAATAGTATTTTGATTTTTGTTATATACGTTGTTAAGATATTAAAATATTAGTGTGTAAAATTATTTTTTAATAGCATTATTAATGACAAATTTAATGTTGATAATAAAATGCATGCAATAATACGTGGCTGTCATTCGGTAAGGCAGAAAATAAAGATATATTCAATGCATATGCATGTCTGTATAATAGGTTATTGATTTATTATAATTTAATTACTATAAACTTGACGACAAGGCAATAACGTCTAGCCGTTAGTAACTTTGATAATTGATTGACATGTGTATTTCGCCTACAGCACTCCTAAAGAGCAAACAATTGCTCACATTAGTGATTCTATCTTTGATTTACGAATACATTAATAAGACAATCGTCGCAAACGGGTCCCTTCCATTACCTTGATGACAAAAGCCGTCTTAATCCTTGTTGCGTGCAACGCCCAAAGCCAGGATCTAATTGTTATCATTCCACAGTCGTCTCCTCCATCTTCTTACCGAACATTATAAAACAACCCTACGACGAGGGGGTTGCCTACTTAATATTTATACAACCATAACGCAGTGTTTAAGAGCGATATCTTGTTTTCGTACCGTAACTGAGGTTCCAGGAACAACTAAGGGGTATATAAAGTTCGAGTTATCTTTTCATCCGTCTTTACGATTCGCAATGCCAAGATGTGTCTATAACATGCTTTACTACGACAATAATTCAATAATGTACCATTCCCGCAGTAATTACACTTCGCAAGGCATTGGCAACGTTTAATATCGTAATTGTGTTATGAAATGCAAGCGCTCGATTCCTTACGACATTAAACTTAACATGGTCATCTTTAGATACGGTTTGTTGTATAACATTGATAACGTTATATAACAGCCATATTGTTAATTAACCACGGTATCGAATTAACAGATTGCCGTTGTCATCGATTTTACGGTCATACTTCTTGTTTTTACTTCTTGTCTCGGAAATTTATTTTTCCTTTCCTCGAACGTGTCATTATATCAATTATATTTATGGATAGACTTTAAATACTTATATGAATGAAGATGTATAATGTGAAACTATAGGAAGAATACAGAATTTTTCCACCGCAATTTATGAATAGGACTTAATCACTAACAGAATAGTCGAGAATAGTAGATTCCAATGAGAGTCTCTAGTTTCTATACTTCACTTATTTCTAATGTGTATCGTAGTTTTTTTACTTAGTCTGTACAGAAATTGAGAACAAGGGACTTTTATTTTGTATATCTTTTAGGAAACTAAGCAAAGGCTGAAAATACTGAAGCAAGTTAACATGTGGGTGATTAATAATAATATCAGAAATTCAGGAATTTTTACAAAAATATTAAAAGAAATAGAGTTTCAACTCCCACAAATACAAGCTGTTATTGTAGATACGAGGGACAAGCTCAAATTATTGAAAATAAAAACAAAGTTAATATTTTCTAGGATTTTATTTTAAATACGCTCAAAGTAATTCCCTTCGGCAATGATACACTTGACCACACTTGGCCATTCTTTCACAGTTTAAAAGCTCCCAACCAATTTTCTTTCGGAATACCTTCAAAATAAGCGTGAACTGCGGTATCAATCTTTTGTACATTTGAAGAATACCGCATACATAACCTTTTTCATAGCTCGCTGCTTCTTAATCACTGTAGGAGTTTCCTCATCTTCATGAATCCATACATACACAACTCTCTTGGCGGCTAGGAAGGTCAAAAAAGGGAATATAAGTTTCGTTACTTGTCACTATTTTGGAAAAAAATTGGTGCCAGTCATTATATAAGGAGTTTAAAGTTTCATTGCAAATTCTTACACGCTCTGCTTTTTGGAAGTTAGAAAGGTGATGGACTCAGTGATGAGTAAAGGCCGGATTATATGCAAAAAAAAAACCTGAACATATGCGCATAAATATGTGGATGTTTTAGCCTAAATATGCACTTTCTTATGAAAAATATGCAGGTAAAAAAATACGAGGAATGTTGGAAAATGGAATACTCTAGAAAAAATAGTCTATTATGTTTACTACAAGTTTATTTAGAACATTTTACAACATAATTAACTATGAAAACAATTTACAATGACATATTTCTCAAAGTTTTCAACAGAAAAATTGTGACGCTTATCTAAAAACAAGTAATTATATATTGAAAAGGTTCGTTCTACCTCGACGCTTGTTATAGGAGCATATTTCAAATTAGAAATATCATCTATTGTCCACTCAAGAATTTCTACTGAATCACCACACAAGATCTTAGCAATATCCTTTAGGTTTTTAAAACCCTCATTTTTTCCTATTACACTTAAAAATTTTTCGTACACGGATTGTCCCACTCCTCCTTTAACATCAAAACATGACTTTTCGAATTTGTTTATTATTTCAACGCTCTCGATTAGCGACATAAATTGTTTTTCCAACTGCAATATAGAAGTGTAATTAAAACTAATTGGCTTTAATAAACGCCAACTGTTGAGGTATTTCCTTTACTCGAATACACCTTTTGGGCGTCTATCACAGATTGTGCATCCCTATCAAGATCCATAATAATTGTCTCTATTCCTTCATAATGATTTGCATGGAAAATAGCAGCCTCCAATCACGTTCCCCATCGTTGAGGAGGAAGCGGAACACGGTATATGTTGTTTGTAAAACTGAATTCGTAATGGGGTCGTTAAAAATACTTTCTTAAAAGTAACGAGCCATCGAAAAAATTCATAATTGGAGTAGACTGTGAAATTGGGTTGGTACTTTAACCACTTCCACATAATGACATTTATTATTTGACATTGAAACTATAAGTTTGTGTCAAATTTTTCAAAACTCTTTTTAAGAAAATTGTTTATGTTTAGATGTAAATGGACAACATTTTCAACAACTTCTGTAGCTCTATGTAAATTTTGATTATGTTTTCGACATTAAATAAATTATTTGTTTTCTTTTTTGTTGTAGTATCATTTCAATGCCATAACCTTTTTTTACAATGAAACCAAATGTAACTGTCAAGCATCAAGTAATGTGTCATTATGTGGAAGTGGTTAAAGTATTAACCCAATTTCACAGTCTACTCCAATTATGAATTTTTTCGATGGCTCGTTATTTACTAAGGGAAAACGGTTTGTGTGAATTAAATTTGGGTAAAAGATTTTCAAGTTGAAAGCTGCCTTCGCCATGTATGGTGCAGCATCCGTCAAAAACAATAGAATTGTCTCTGTTGGAATCGATTCCGGTAAGAAGAAAGTTGCCAGTTCTTCCTGTATAAACCTTGTTATTGTCAGATTATTTGCTTTTTCCAAATGTTTGGATAAAATTAGATAAGATTTTGCTGGAACCGCTACGTTAAGGATACGAATCATTAAATGAACTATGTATCAGCCCATACTATCAGTAGTTTCATCTACGCATATATAAAGATAATTGTTTACAACAACCTTCTTAATGCTATTCAATGTTTCTGCATAGATACAGTGAATATAATTTTTTCTTAACGTGTTCTCGTCGGGAATGTTATATTTGCTGATGTACTATTGCAAAAATAACTTGACATTTAAATAGTTTAATTTATGTAGTGGAATATCTGCCGACACAAACATTTGACACAAACCTTCATTAAATTGTTCTTGTTCCGATTTTTTGGAAGTTGATGGCAAACATTGCGGTAATGTTTGCTTACTCTTCTTCGCCAATTTCATCTTTGTTAGTTTTACAGCATGAGGTGGAGTTTTCATATGTTGGTCGACTTGGAACTTTCTCTCACTTGTAGTCTGCAAAAAAATATCACATCATCGGTTGTTTTGTTATAAAATAAATGTTAGTAAAAGATAAAGGAATAATTAAAAACTTAATTAATTAATTAATGAGAGGAAATAAACTTAAAATTTTACTCACAATCTTGCAGCATGCTACGCAAAACACTTTTTCTCCATCCATACGCTATCCATCCAGGCACAGTCTCGGCATTTTTGCTATTATATATTACAACTCACAAGTTTACACTTCGAAAAGCCAACATAAAATGACGTTTAAAATAAAATTACTTTCGAATATGGGAATAAATTTCTCCGAATAGTAAAGAAACACATATACTCCTAATTTTCTGGTAAAATGTATTTTTATATTTATTTAGAAGTTTTAAGGTATTAGCTTTTTCTGGAATTTTGTCTCGGCCTGGATATATGGGAAGAGCATTAATAAATTCTTGGAGACGCTTATCGAAAAAGTAACGGGAAGAGGCTTAATAAAATGCTATTTTTAATTTAAAGAGGGCTGTTTAATTTTTGTTTGTTTGTTACATCCACGACATATTTTTAGTAAAGTCTATAATAAATTTGAATTAGTAAATAAATAAAACTCGGATACTCAAAATATGCAAAAATGCTGAATTACTACAAAATATGCAAATAATATACAAACTGCATATAATCCGACCTCTAGTGATGAGGCACAAAACGACTTACCACTTTTTTTTTAAAGATGATGATGATGAAGCTGTGTACGATTGTTTTAACAGCTGAGGATCCAATCTTGAGTTGATGCTCTATTGCCACATATGTGGCTTTATTATCCTCTTCAATTACTTTTTTAACAGCAGGAATGTTTTTGTAGGTAATAGCCGTAGGAGGACGCCCTGCTCCTTTCTGACGCTGAACAGAATTTCTTTGGCATTCAAATTCCTTATACCGTCGGTAAACTGTAGCCAAGGAAAGTGTTTGTTCACTAAAAACGGAATCTGAAGTCACTTTGCACTAATAAGCGCTTAAACCTCTTTTAAAATCATAATAATTTATGAATCGAAAGTGCTCTCTGGTTAATTCCATTTTATTTTATTTTTAAAAAATAAGTTGTTAATTTTTCAAAACCTTATACAACTACGCAAGCGCCCTCAATGCTCTTTCTCAATAATTATTTAACAACTGCAAAAGTAAAGAAAAAATTATTCAGACGAAAGTTATTTCCGTTTTCTTGATTAATATTATGCTGCATTAAAAATATAGAATTCCATTAAAAAAAAAGTTGACGTTCAAATGACCTACAAGGCGATAACTAAATGCAAAACTAACTACATAATTCTATAGACTTTAAGAAGTAAACAACTTTTATTTCAAACATTTATTGGTAAATATACCGGGCGAAGTGTTGCAGTTTGTAAACTAAAATCAGGGACACCGGTATATATATTGTATATATACAATATATGCATGTATTTTTTATTTTCCCGAAAAGTTGAAAAGAATCTTGCAAAAAGTTTCTTTATTATTTGGCAAAGCGGAGTTCCTTTATTGTTATACGAGTATAGGATGTAAATCTATGTAATTTCTAATATTATCAGCATTTCATGTTAAATGTGCTAATTCAATTTTATGTAACCCAAAAGGGAATTTCAACATTTTACTTTCTTGGTTCTTCATAGCACAATAGGAAATCAAGCTAATAAGTACATTTTACATTTAACAGTATAAAACATATGTAATAGTAGGTTGTGAGCTCGGTTGAATACGCTTTCGCATATTCAATTTGCCAAACAAACTTCTGATTTGCATTATAAAATTGAAGGCAATTATGTGATATTTAGTTGAGTCACTGATTACTAGTATTATGTAACTCGCAGGCCTTCATTGCCTGCACCGGTAATAGGGAAACAGTAAACGCTGTGTTTTAATTGCAAACCCCCTTGTGCGAAAACACCGACCGAATCGACCCCGAAACTAAATGGAGCAATAGGGGAGAAACGTATTGTTCCTGGAGATGATTCGCGTCAAACTTGCCGAGGTGTTTCCATGAGTACGGAATTAAATACAGATGTCAATGTGTTAGCAATCGGTCCTGTGCAATAACAGTACAATAACTATTCAACGTTATCAGTGGAGATAAGGGCAGCGTTAGGTTCCAATGTGTTAATATCTATTATTCACAAAACTGTTATGTTCAGCCTGACCCCTACAATACTATCGAAATGTAATGGGCCAGAGTGGGTGGCGTATAAATACTTGAAGGATGTGAATAACGAATAGTCGATTACTATAGAAGATAATTTATCTTCTGTAGTAATTTATACAAAAAATTCGAATTCAACATTCTCGGCTAGTACGATGAATGCATTACTCAACTATTTTACATATCATAGATACTGTAGTTACTCTATAAATTCATCCTAAATTTATCATCAGTGGGAAACAGTAATTTTTGTGAATTACAGTATTACATATTTTTGACCAGTACTGGCTTCTGGTCAAATTTACAGGCAGGTCATATGGAATCTTAGGTAAAATTTTTGTTGATTAAAAAATTTGGAGTGTTTCAATGGTATGGATATATTGTAATTATTGATTAATTATTGATTAAATATTTTAAACAGATTTAAACTTGAGATCAATTCGCGTTTTCATTAAAAATTAATTTTAATTATAAACGACTTTTCTATACTTAAGATGTCTAATTCCTATATAACTAAAATAGTGAGGTCATTCGCGGACACCGGTCAAATCGACTAACAGCGTATATTATGTATGTGATCAAAATTATAATCGTGGGTAATTGTTATTTTAGATTGGAAATAATTAAGTGTAACATATTATTTGGGTTGGAATACTGAATGTTATTTCAGAAATGATTAGATCATTGATAAAATAACCCAAATGAGAAGTTGTCGCTATTTCAACACCAACTTAATTAATAAAAAATAATAATTTCCTACATTATAGATCAGAAATTTATTTACTTCTGGCGTTTTTGGGGTAGTAATACTGTTTTGTATATTGTTGTTTTTTGAGCTCTTCGCATTCCTAATGAAAGAATTACTTTAGATAAAGTACATTCGCTCATTTACTTGATCTTCAATATTTTCTTTTCTATCTATGAGGACTTCTAGATATTTGTAGCTATCGACTTATTATATTGTATATAAAAACGCTTCTTATATCATAATTAATGTGAACATGAGAGTCTTAGGATTTACGGTGGATTAGTGAATTAATAAATTATCTAATCTGCAAGTAAATATACTGATAATAAAGAAAAATCGAGTTTTTAATAAAACAAACGGTATATATTAAATATTAAATGGTAAACCTAATCAGTAGGCGATTAAAGGTCTGTATATTACTTCAAAATATATGTATTTAAAAAACTCTACATGTTTCGGCTGTGTACGCCTTTATCAAGAGAATACAAAATATGAATTCATAGATTCATATTTTGTATTCCTGATAAAATCTCAGTTTCTTGTAATTTTTCTAAATTTCTAGGCATATTTAGGTAAAAATTGTGGCCATAGTCTGGAAATTGCATGTGTAACATTTTTTTTTATTATTTGTATTATTATCATTGTTATAAGTTATAAGTTACAGTGTTGACATGATAAAATTTTTCGTACTGTTTTATGTGGGACTCTGTGAGTAGTATCTGACCTATAATTACTTGCTTGATATCATTTGAAAGCTAGAATTTTGTTTTAGATACCTCGTGTATCAAATTTAAATTTCCGCATTAATTGACGTAGAATTCGTTATTGTTCTGCTCTTGCTTGTGGTTCCGGAATGTCTCTTTTTTTGCGGTCTTTGTCGCAGGCAAATGTTTACACTCTCGGCAATTTTTTGTCTGATATTTACAGCTCTCCGTGTACATAGACGTAGCAATCGAAATATATAGATAGAATACGATAGAATATAAAATTAGATTAAGAAATAAAGGCGAAAGACCAGTCGTTGCACAAGCTGGTGTTTGAACTGAGTAGGGCATTAGTACTAATTGTGTTGCGAACGTCTAGAACCGAAATTTCTACAAGAAATGGATGAATTATTAGTAGTAATGAAAGAACTAACGAAAGAAATGAAGGAAATACGACTAGAACAAAAACAATATTTTGAAGAGATTAAAGAAATGAGGAAAGAAAACATAGAACTAAGAAGAAAGGTAATCGATTTGGAGAATGAGCTGGCGAAAGTGCAAAAAGTGGAACAAAAAATAGAAAAAATAGAGAAAGAGCATCGTAAAACGAACATTATAATTAAAGGGGTTGAATTTAAAGATAGAATAGAACCGCAACAAGTACAAGCATTTATAGAAAATGCTATAGGAGTAAAAAGTGAAATAAAAGAAATTGAAAAGATTGGAGATGGTAGAAACATAAGAGTAAAACTTGTTACGCATACAAATGCACTTTCCTGCATACGACCTATATTAGTGCAAGTTTTCTCTATTACTTCTCTTAAAACCCTCGTAGCTTTAACTTGTAAGTAAATTTCTACTAATGTTTTTTATTTTTGCTTTAAACTCCATATATCGAACAGTTTAGACCCTTCAACTACTATATTGTCAACCCATTACATTCATTCAATCCATCCTGAAAGCCTATGTTTTAAAGCATGCGGCCATCTTTTATATACCCTTTTCCGAAATGCTCGCAAGATTTTCATTGAAAACTCGCTTAAAGTCTCACCGAATGTCAAACTGATTATGTAGGAATTTTTGCTATGAATTGTAGATCATCTAAACGCATTTTCTGTTGTTAATATTGCCTTTTAAATTTAATGCTAATCTAATTATAATTTCACCGCTTATTGCGCCATCTCCTTTACGATGTTCGCCTTCTGCGACAGGAATCTCACTTGCCGACTCCTATTTGAAATTTTCGTCTCTGGACATTAAATTGTTTTACGTTTTAGTTTTATTTGTCACATTATGCGATTTGAAATCATTCTCGAGATTTCGAAAACTAAATTCCCTTTCTTCTTGAACTTCCAAAATTACGATGACGTGTATCCGGCATCTTCATCAAAAACGTTACGGCCGCCATTAAGACTTAATCACCCTTAAGCGCTGTGTCGTGATTGTGGCACGATTGATTAGAAACCTGATCTTTGCGGTAAAGGTATGGAAATCTTCTTAATATTATTACTATATCCCATTTTGAACTTACAGGATTCTTTAGAACGTTAATATTTACGTGGATTTCTCTGATTTACGGAGAATTTAGTGGATTTCTTTTGTGAGGCGATAGGCGTTCCTCCGGAAATTTTAACCTGAGTATTTTGGGGCATAACTTTGGCTGTTCGAATTATTCCGACGCAGTACCGGAGTTCCCGTAAGCCGTCCGCATCCTGAGAATTAGGGGCACATAAATTTTGCGAGTCCCTTTTGGAATAATAGGAAGGACGCGGTTCATCCATATTGTTTTTCCCAATATGGCGTCGCTGTGAGGACTGCTGGGAAGAATTAAAGTATTGAGTTGCAATTGTGAGCGGTAATAATATTTGGAGGGGACGATTACAGTTTGTGAAACCCAGCTAAAGTAGGTGTTGCTTTAATTACTTGCTGTTCTAATTTTATAAGTTCAAACTAGTAACGTTTAACGATTAGTATTTCCTAAATTTAAAATCTGAATCAAGCCGTTACTCTCTTTATAAGACACTCATTTGGTGTGATAGTTTATCCTGTTACACAGATCATTTAGGGGGGGTTCTTTTCCTAATTTCAAATTTGTTTAATTGTGACTTTCGAGTCTGTTTAAAGAATAAACCCGTTTATGATCACAAATAACCCCGGTTTCTGGAACAGGAACCTATTATTTGATCCAGAAGATCGACAGCTTCACTGTTTGACACCTGCTTAAATTTAGAGTCGTAATCGAGGCCGAATCCTTCAGATCGGACCTTTAATTGTTTGTTTCGATACCTTTCTATCGAAGAACTAATCTGTAAACTTTACGAAACTTATAGTGTTGTATACTGGTACAGAAACCTTTTGTAAGCTCCAGAAGACCGACAGCTTCACTGTTTGTCACCTGCTTAAATTTAGAGTCGTAATCAAGGCCCAAATCCTTCAGATCGGACCTTTGATTGTTTGTTTCGATACTTTTAATCTTAGATTTATTGGTAATCTTACTTTTCATGTTTGATATAAATACTGTACAGAATTCAAAATTGCGTATACGGAATTGGTATTCTAGATTTATACTTTTGTTAATTAATTTCTTCAAACATTTAAATATATCTGAATTTTTCACACCTGTAATACGTGGGGTACTCCAAAAGTTTCTTTCCGGGTGATTTTATTTTCATGTTCGGTATTAATTCTTACTTTTATTATATTTGTAAACAAATTTGTAACCTACCGTTTCTTTGAGATTCTGCTATTCTAGAATCTTACGCGATAACGTCATTGAGACTTCCTTTATCTCGATTGTTGAATCAAATTAACATCAACCTGGGGGATAATTTTGGGTTAACCCCTCTCGCCTCTCGATAAACTTATACGGGGGGGGAGAAATATAGTCTACGGACTTTTACAATTTTCCCAACTTTCATTTTGCTTTCATATTGTATTTTGATCAGGGCTTCACCTTTATTTTAAAAGTTATGTGTCAGGAGTAAACGACCGAGTCTAGCAACTATCTTGTAAGTGTTGGCATCGCCGTTTTGTTATATTGTTATTTCTACCGATTAGTGTATTCAATAAATTTGTTGTATTGTTGATTGTGTTTCGATCTTTTCCCTTCCCACTAGCTTTTGAGTTTAACAAAGTTTCTTGCTTTACAACGAGTGATAGGGGGCTGACCCTCTGGTGTAAGTTGGAGCTACCAGGTCCCGCCTGCTCCCGTTATAGCGTTATCTCTGCAGGTGGATAATAACGGTGGCGTCCATATTCCATCTCGCGGCCTTGAATCCGCGACGCTCTCCGAAACAAGAGAGTTAGCCGGCAGAGACCTTCCTGGGGACATAAAATCAACAGGTAGGTTCAGACCAGAGAGGATCAGCGAGCGATCTCTCCTTATCACTCGCCACACTATTAATTTTACGCCGCGTTGGTGGCAAACTCGAAAACTGGGAAATTAAACAGATGATATTAAAGAATAAAAACAAGTTGCGAGGTACAAAATATTACATTGATTCAGATTTAACAGATCAGGAATTAAAAATTCAGAAAAACCTGAGGGAAATTGCTAAAAACGAGAGAGAAAAGGGGGGAAGAATAAAAGTAGGATATCAAAAAATAATAATAAATGGAGTAACAATGATTTGGGACAGCTGCAGAAATGAATTGGTAGAGAATAAAAAATTTCAAATTACAAAAAACTAACTACAACCTTAACAAATGATGGAGACGAGCAGGCAACGACAATGAATAGGAAACGGAAAAAGAATAAATTGGTAAGGAATAGTAGAGGCAGGGCAAGAATTGGAACATGGAACATTAAAACATTGATGGAAAAATAGGAAAGATGGAAGAAATAAGCAGAGAAATGGAGAGATACAAAATAGGAATTCTGGCATTACAGGAGGTGAGGTGGAAAGACGAGGGGCGAATAGACAAGCGAGAGTACTGTGTGTTGTATGCAGGAGAAGAAAAACAAAGAAGGAATGGAACGGCGTTCATGTTAGACAAGAACTTCAGAAATAAAATATTGGAATTTAAGAGAATAAATGGCAGAATCTCATATCTAAGAATAAAAAACGAAATAGCGAATATATCAATAATAAACGCAAACGCTGAAGTATCACTACCAGAAGAAAAAGACGCATTTTACGAAAAAATTGAAGAAACATGCGAAATGATACCAAAACATGATACGTTGATAGTGCTAGGGGATTTCAACGCAAAAATAGGTAAGGAAGAACACCTAAAGAATGTAGCTGGAAGGGAAACAATTCATGAATCTACCGCTGACAATGGAACAAGATTATGCAACCTAGCAGAAGAAATGCAGTTAGTTATCGTAAGCACAAAATTCAAGCATAAAAAGGAACATAAAATCACATGGACATTCCCAGGACAAAAAAGAGGAAACCAAATAGATCATATGCTAATCAAAAAGAAAAGAGAAAATTTAATAGAGGACGTTAGATCTTATAGAGGAACAAGTCTGAATACGGATCATCACTTGGTAATAGCAAAAACAAAGCTAAGAATGATTAGAAACTGTAGAACCAAAGGAATACCTAAAAAATGGAATGTAGAAAGCCTAAATAATGATGAAAGTAAAAGAAAATACCAAGAGGAGATCAAAGCACAATTAGATAAAAGAGGAAAAAATGAGAACATAGAAGAGGAGTGGCAAAACATTAAAAACGCAATAAATGATGCGTCAGATAAAGTGTTGAAGAGAAAACAAATAAAGAGGAAAACTGGATGGTTTGATAATGAGTGCGAAGTCGTGGTAGGGGAGAAGAGACGGGCAAGGCTGGAGTGGATAAGAACAAGTAAGATGAAGATTACGAAATATACAAACAAATAAGAAAGGAAGGAACAAAACTCATAAGAGAAAAAAAATAAAATGGATAGAGACAAGGATGGACGAATTAGAAAGGGACAATAAGAATAACACGAAGTAATACAGACAGATAAAGCAACAAAAAAGGAAGAATGTAATAACCAGAATAAATAAAAATCAATGGCAGGAATATATGGAAAATACGATAAGCATAGAAGAAGAAATTATAAAAGAACCAACAGCAGAGGAAGTGAATGATATTATCAATAACTTAAAGGATAGAAAAGCCCCAGGATCAGATAACATTAGTAATGAAATGCTAAAAAATGGAGGAGAAAAATTAAGAGAGAGAATACACGACCTATTATTAAAAATATGGGAAAAGGAATCAATGCCCGAAGAATGGCGACTAGGAATCATAATACCAATACCAAAAAATGGTGATTTAACAAAATGTGATAATTATAGAAGAATAACATTACTAAACATAGTATACAAAGTATTAACATCAATTGTATTAAAAAGGTTGAATACATACCTAAGAAGAGAGATAGGAGAGTACCAGAACGGATTCATGCAGGGAAAGTCAACAATCGATGCAATTCACTCATTAAACCAAGTTGTAGAAAAATGCTATGAAAGAGATATAGACTTACATTTAATATACATCGATTTTAAACAGGCGTTTGACAGTTTGGAAAGGAAAACTATCATGAAGGAAGCAACAACATTGGGAATACCAGAAAAGATAAAAAGGCTAATCAGAATGACATTAGATGAATCAAAAGCAGCTGTAATTACAGAAGAAGGGATGACAAATGCAATAAAACAAACAAAAGGAGTAAGACAGGGAGATGGACTTTCGGCGGCACTATTTAACATAGCATTGGAAGGAACCATACGAAGTTGTGAAAAACCGGATCCTTAATATAGAAATCAATACAAGTGATTGCATATGCCGATGATATTGCTGTCATGGCAAGGGACAAGAAAAGTTTAGAAAAAATAATAAAGAGGATAGATGGAGAAGCACGGAAACGAGGTCTAGAGATAAATCAAAAGAAAACGAAATATATGAGAGTGAGTAGGAAACAGGCAGAACATGGGAAGGAAATACGGATGGGAGACCGCAGGTTTGAACAAGTACAAACCTTCAAATACCTCGGAACGATTATAAGTAATAAAAACGATAGAAGTATAGAAATAGCACAAAGAATAAAATCGGGACACAACGCATACTACAGGTATAGGGAGATAATGAGAAGTAAAAAGATAAGTAGGAAAACAAAATTGAAAGTGTACAAAACAGCGATAAGACCGACAGCCTTATATGCGGCGGAAACTATGTGCATTACAAGCAGGGACGCAGAAAATTTAAAAATTTTCGAAAGGAAGATAATTAGAAGGATTTATGGACCGGAGAGGATAAGCGAGGAGCAGTATCGACGATTAACTAATCAAGCTATAAGAGAAATACTAAACGGAGAAGATATAGTAAAGGAAATCAAATCGAAAAGAATACGTTGGTATGGACACATAATGAGAAAGGAGGAAGAATCAATATCAAGGAAAATAATGAAATGGAAACCGCAGGAAAGCGGATCCAAAGGAAGACCTAAGTTAAGATGGGAGGACCAAGTGATTAATGACATAAGGGCCATGGGAATCATTAACTGGCGAGAGAAGATAAAGGATAGAAAGGTATGGAGGCAAATAGCAGATGAAGCAAAGAAACATGACAACCTGTAAATACAAACAAACAAGAAAATGGAGAGGAGTGACGAACCGCCCCATAATGATAGTCAGAAGAGCTCAAGCAGCGGCTCCAATTCCTTAAGGAATGTATAGCCAGTTATATATATCATTGTACCCGTTGCATAAAATCTCAAGAGTCAATAAAAGTTTAATTTATGCATCTATTCTGTGATTTATGTCATTTTCAGACTATTTCTGGTCTTATATATTCCTAAAATATTTCTTGAACTATTTTTACTTAATCGAACTCGCTTATTGAACTCTTCATCCGACAAGGTGTTAAAATAATTGACTCTGCAAAAAAACAATATATTAACAACATATGCTTATTATATGCTCTATAAGCCTACCATATCTAATTTCTTCATCGCTATCTGAATCAAAGACATTTTAATTTATAAAATGTGTTATAGAAAAATGAGTCTAAAAAACTAACATTACATAAAAAAGTAATCAGCTGTTTGCTAATACTTGTCACTTTTACTGCCATCACAAGAAAATTTGATATATTTGGCGGTATAACTATCCGTGAACTAAAAACGTACGCTGGCATAAATCTCGGGTTATAATATGGAATATGTTAAAACATGGCAAAGCTAACTGTGTTTTATCTGCGATCGTGTAGAACCGGCCCTTAATTAGCATCGTTTGAAAGTATATTGCCGGACATTATTGCTAGCAGGTATTATCCACCAAGAGACCTTCAAAATTCCCTCGAATTACGTCATCATCGATACGGTTCTCATTATTAATTATGTAATAGTTTGTGGAGGTTATGGCAAACTGTTCCTGCTTGTAGTATTTTTAAAAACAGTAAGGACCAGTATCTCATCCTAACAACAAGCAAGAAACATTCATTCAAACCACAACACATCAACGAGTAAGAGTTCAAACACTAATACAAATCAAAATTAAATATCAAACGTTGGATGCAATAAAGACTTATTATAGTTAAAAGTGTATTTTTATTATCCAACAAAAAAGAACAACGCAAATGATTTTCCTTAACGTTGAGAATGGTCCTCTTTAAATCGAGAAAACCATTTTCGTCCTGTACTCTCCCCAATTACATTTTGTCCATAAACAGTTAAAATAATTCTAGCAGCTTCTGGATGCATTAACTCCTCTGTGAACTTGAACAAAAGAATATGTCAGAAATGCTTATTGTGTTTTTTACTTGACGTTCCATTTTCTTTTCTCAATAATTAATATAATCTTTGTATAAGTTCAAAAACTATTCAAAGCAATAACTTCGAGATATATCTACAGATATTTTTTGGGGACACTCTAATTCTAGAAGTCAAAACGCTAGGCACTTACGCAACAACCTGATAACTCTTAAAAACGTATCTTTATTTTAATAATTTCTGTAAATAAAAGTCATATTGTTGTTTTTATTGACGAATTGCATATTTTAATTTCTGGTCAAACTATATGCAATTAATTTTTCCAAGCACTTTTTAATCCGATTGTACATCCAGATATTGGATAGAGGGGTTCATATACGGGTAGTGTAAAGACAATAGTCATTTGTGTGAGTCTCTATCGTGCAATTATTGACTTAATGCCGTTAAAAGTGGATGCCTGTATTGTGCGTACGTGCATGTGTGTGTTTACCAAGAGAGGGATCTAGAAAGAAAAAAGGTCATCGACCCCCCTTTGCTTACATAAAATTGTTCTCACCTAGTTCCTTGATAAATGACACATCTTCAATCAAACGTCTTCATCACTCAACACAGAAATATATATGTATATGAATAAGAAATGTGCGTGACCGACAAAATGTTTTAAGTTCTCTCGTGCTTTTCAATATTCAAGTGTCCCTTTGGTCGTGTCATTTTTGCATTTTGACTTCGGGTACCAAAACACAAGCGATCGTCTTTAAGGCTCGCGTTTTGTCCCAAAGTTGATTCATTTATTATATTATTTTAATGTTGTGAGCATTCGTTATTACGTTGCAGTTTGACTGGTTATTAGATTAACTCTTCAAAAATACACATTCGATTTTGACCCTTTATTCAACCAAAGGTCAACGTCGATTTTTCATTTTTTGTATTGTGAAGAAGTACCGGTCATAATACAACGACTTCGTATGCGTTTATGATGCTCCTTTTTTTTCTAGTTTCTTTAATGATGACTGCTGCGTATTAAAGACAACGTAATAAAAATCACCCCATATATATTTTCGGTTTACATTTCATCCGTTTATTTTGACACTTAAGCAGGCGAAGGTAAAATTTGTCCCTGTTAAAGTTCTCTTTTATGTGTTGCCTGCCTATTAAATATTTTATACGTTCCAACAAACTGATATTATATTTTTCTATTCATAATAAATTGAGTATGGTATGAACGGAATGAGTACACACATATACATATAGTAAAAAATATTAATGTATTTGCATAATTGTAATTCCAAAATTTAATATTTCAAAGTAGGGTTATCGAGGCGAAATTGGGAAACAGAATCTAATTTATTATAAAGCGTATAGCAAAGGAAGGAATATTTTATTTTAATAAAAATAAATTTAAAAAAGTTCCAAAGATAATAACGACAGCAAAAATATTTTAGGTAAAAATTTGAAGAGACAAATCACTAAGCCTGGACAAACGGATTCTTATCCGGTGCAGGCGGACACGCATATTCGAAATATTCAGTAAGCCTGCACAAACGAATGCGAAATGCGGTTAAGTTCGCCTTAATGTACACATGACAATTCACGTATATAATCCTTTTTCTCACAAATAATATGTCTAGTAAAAAAATATCTAATAACAATAACTCACAACACAGTTGAACTATTCATAAAAATAAAATTTAACTAAATTAATAAACAAGGTGAAAATTACTTGATTTATTTTAAGGAATAGTATACTTGTTAAAAACAAATTATTATATGCAAATTGATTTTCAGAATCTCTTTGTTTTTCGCTTATAGTTTGCTGCATGCTTGTATTTTCAATAGTAGTTGTAGTGGTAGTATTAATGGAATTTATGATTTTAGTATGGTGTTCTTGGTTCAACTGAAGGTACGGTTTTAATAACGACAGATTACTCTGTAATTTTCACTACTTTTTGTTCACCAATACCGCTCCTGGACAATTCAGTTACGGCAACAACTCGATTGGAATGGCTCGCTTTACATCAAGTCCAATATTTTTCACCGAAGATTTGGTCCATTTGGATGGTTCATTATTCCAATAGTAGAATTCTTATACCATCCTTTCGAATTCGTTTTTTTCCAGAAAGGATTTGGCGTTAATAAAACTTTTCACATGTGATATGGTTTCCACGTTTTTTCATAATTTGTTTGAAGAATCTTACTGGACATACATTTTCTTCTTTGGTGTTTGCAACCAGCCATTTATTGTCGGCCAAACTTTGATTTCCTCCTTGCGCTGTTTTCGAAAATACTGAATTATATTCACTCCTCCCGGACCCTTATCCACTGTTGTCCACCTCTATTTTAAAATGAAATATCTTACAGTTTGCTGCTTCTCCACCTCTTCAGGCTAATTCATAGGCAGCAATATGGGAACATTTTCTTTGGAGCCCTGTAGGCTTTTTTTCATTCCAAAATAATGCCACTTCAAAACTTTCTTGTTTTGTGAGAGCTTTAGAACTCACCTTTCTTTTTTCTGGAATTGCTTGTAAAATTTTGCCTTTCGTGACACGGGCGGTTCTTGCTTTCTTAAATTGTATGTCGTTGAACGGATTAAGAACCATTTATAATCATAAAAGTACTTTTCTTGTTGTAACATTCTTGCTGTAGTGTCCCAAATCGTCTTAACTGTACTGTCTTTGTAATCCTCACCATTATTCTTCTTCATGTTAAATGTCCAGTCACATAAAATGGAAGCTAACTCTTCATTGGACGTTTCTTTCACGATATCCTATTTTCTTTCCATACAAAACAGCCTAAATTGCCGCCAAATTAATGTAGTTGAATTCATAGTATTCCACGGCATATTGTTGTGAATCTGTTTCAATTTCTGCACTCAAAGTTATCGACAATCTGCTAGACTTACTAGAACTATACCGTTTTAAAAGTAAGCTTCCGTTTTGTCGTTGGAAAAGTTAGAACAAACTTTTACCGCTGTTATAGTGGCAAAAAAACTTCGACTTATAGATTTTTAGTGTATGCATTAAATTGTCCAACATAAAAACTTTTACAGAATAAAAATAACAAGACTTGTGACTGAATGCAACGCTTTTTCAGATTATCTACTAGGGAAATGAATGTACACCCGGGCGTATTTTGTTTTTAAATACATTTAGGATTCGTTAATTACTCTTGACGTGAAACGTCTAATGGCGCGCCACGCGGGGGTAAACTCGGCTCCTGAATGCCATCATGGGATCACGGGACGACCGCTCAGTCAGCGCGCCCCTCTCTTCGCCATACCACTGGCGCTCCCCTCTCTCTGCAGCGCGTACACCGTGTATGCGAGTACATCGGAGAACGCTATAATCTACGTGTATGCTAGTGCCCTCTCTCTCTCCGCTATCCCTACAAGCTATACCATAAGCGTATGCCATTTTGACGTATGTGTGTGTGTCCATCGGTGAGCGCTATAGTCGCTTTACTTGTGTACACGACATCGTCTTAAGTTTTCATTTCAATGGGAGCGTCCTTTCGAGCATAACAAAGTATTTCCAACCGAATACGTTGCAACTTTTTATTGATTTTAAGTATGAGTGATAGTGAAAGTAACAGTAATAGTGACAATCTAAAAAAAAAGTATATATTATTAAAACATCGTGTTTTATTATATATTTTTTTTTGCTGTATATCATATAACAATAAGAAAAATATATATTTTTTATAAGCTCAAAATATTTCTTTACTTTATATTCCCTTCTTTAAATAACAATCGATTTCGATATTTCACATCTGCCAGGCGTCCCGTGATGGCTATTTTTTTTCTTTTTAATTTCAATGTAATATGTAAAGAAAAAACTGACAAGTGGAAATGTTGAACAGTTAAAAAAATAAACCACATTTCTTTTTGAAACTACAAATTTAAAAACCTACAAAATTTAAGCATTTAAAGTATAAGCATAATAAATTTAAAGTGCCTTTAAATTTATGTGAAATTTGTTTTGTAACTACATCTTAAAGGAAAAGTTATTATGAAACTGGCCGTAAGAAAATTAAAAATAACCTTAACACAATGTAGATTTAAATCCTGAATACGTATTTTGACATCTAAGTTGCCGTTTTCAGTTGTTGAAATACTTATCCACGATGAAAAACTGCATTATAGTAGCCGGTTATTTTTAATTAACTTTTATAGATTTAGCTACAACCTCTAATTTAATTAGATGAAATAAAAGGGGTTTTAATCCTTTTATTTGTCTAATTTCTCTTTACTAACCTTTCTCTTTATCTAATCTGTTTTTGATTAAACTTTAGTTTCATTTTTGTATAGTATAATATTGTCAAAACAGGATAATTATACAACCGAATATAACTTGTTAATTTAAAGCTAATAGGAATAAGGAACGGTTTAAAGAAGAAAAACGTTTTTTTTTAGAAGTAAGTCTCGAACGAAGAACAAATAAGTTAATAATTGAGACGTCTGGTATTGCCAATAAGTACATTTAACACGCAAATCTAAGGATAGACTATGCATAATAACAATTACAGGTATATTGTACCATTGTATCAGGCTATGTATTAAAAAATATAAATTGTTATACAGTGCCATTGGGTGCTATATCGATGATTGGCTTTCGTGTTGACTGGCGTGTAATTGTAATAGATGTAAATCAAAATGCAAAATACTGCAGCAATAGCAGCTAGAGAAAATTATCCGACTACTTGTTTTATCAGGTCTTAATTTTATACGTGAATGTTAGGTGTTGAAAATAGTTCACTAAAATCCAAGTGTATTCAATTATTTCGTCACCTTTCTTATTAAATGAAACTTTAAAACAAAATTATAAATTTCAATACTATTAACAACTCGGCATTTTTATCTTCATATTACTGTTTCTTCAGAAGATACTGTTATGATATTCAAATATTTTTACAAACAGCACATTAATTAATATATTTAGAGATTTGTTTTTTTTTAAGTAAATATTGTCTGTAGGATAGAAATTTTTGCTTTCCATGCTTTTAATTTTTATTCAAATTAACTCTTTCGTTTATTATTCTGACTGAAATATTTAATCGAATCGAAACAACTAGTATTCTTTTACAAAAATATATTACATAGTCCTGCCATAACGAAATTTATGGCAGGACCTAGGTGTCATATGTTTCATAATTAATATATTTTATTTGTAGATATAACGTGTGACTAGACATGATTGAAAATTTATTTCTTAAGCTGGTAACAGTTCTATAAATTTATATTGACATGTCTGATTTCTAAATTAAAATTGCTCAAAAATTTCTGTTTGTTTTTGTTTGTTGTTCTTACTTTCAAAATGTTCTTAACTGTCGAGCAAAATACATTTATTGTAATCGGCTATTTCCGAACCGGCTTGCTAAATGAAGAGAATAATTGAATATGATCCAAGCAATTGATTTATGATCAATTGATCGAAATGTATCCAGAAGAACAAATTGAATTAAATATCGTTACTTTTCACAACGCAGTATTAATAATAGAACGGTTTTGAACACTGGTAATGTGGCTAGAGATAAATCTACTGGTCGTCCGACTGTTCTTATAGCCGATATTTTGTAAAAAGTAAATGAAATTGTTGAACACGTTGGACCGATAGAACTGTTTCAACGAATTGAAGTTGGCTTAAAATGCTGATATATGTAATGAATTTCATTTTGATCATGAATCTTCGAAGGATCAGACAACTCTAATATATATATATATATATATATATATATATATATATTAGAGTTGTCTGATCCTTCGAAGATTCATGATCAAAATGAAATTCATTACATATATCAGCATTTTATATTTTATATATATATATATATATATATATATATATATTTTATATATATATATATATATATATATATATATATATATATATATATATATGTATACATATATATAAAGATAATTATTTCGTCACCTTTGTATGTTATGGTAAATTCAATTTGTTGGCGATTTAAGGTCTCGTTTTACTTCAAAATGTATATATTTAAAACAATCCTACATGTTTCGGCAAATGATGCCTTTTTCAAGGAATATAAAATATTTTATATTTTTTATAATTTTATAATTTTTCATTTGCCGAAACATGTAGGATTGTTTTAAATATATACCTTTTGAAGTAAAACCAGACCTTAAATCGCCAACAAATTGAATTTACCATATATATATATATATATATATATATACAGTGAAAGCTCTCTTGAGCGGACATCGACGGTTCCCTAAATTTTGTCCCCACAAGAGAGGTGTCCTCTCAAGAGAAGCAGCTCATTTTTACAGGTCTCTCATTTTAAAGAGAAGTAAAAATTATGGCAACTCTAACTTTTTATTTATTTGTATGAGAGGTACACAAGTACTAAAAGTAGATACATAAATACATATACATATATGTACATTATTTTTAAAAAAATTCAAGCAAGCTTGTTTGTCTTACTTTAGTTTGTTTACGTTCTAAATATTTTTTTTGAAAATGTGTTTCTACATTTTTAATCATCTGAAAACCGATAAAATCATCTTGGTTCTTGGCAAACAATTTTATCTCTTCTATTATCTTCAAAACTTCCTCAAACGTAGTTACTTCTTGACCTTCATTTTCTTTTTCTGGGTCCACATCATCATCTGAGATTTCCTCTGATCTACTAGCCTCATATTCTTCAGTCATATCAGTGACTTTCAATATGTCATCTTCGATTGCCAAATTTGCATCAATTGCTATGAAATCTTCTAAATTGATTTCTGTTATTCCAGTTTCTAAAGCAATCCTATGCATTTCCGATAGTATGGACAAAGGCAGATCATCTTCTGCCTCCCATTGCTCATATTGTTGCATATTATTTTTTTAAATCCTGCCTTTGAAAAACAATTTCGTATTGTTTCTGGTGTTACCTTCTGCCAAGCATTATGTATAAAATAGATAGCTTCTAATAAATCTATCGATTTTGAAAGTTCACGTGCAGAATTAATGTTATCCATTACAGATAAAATTTGTCTTAAAATAAGTTGTCTATAAAATACTTTAAAATTGCGAATGATTCCTTGGTCTAAAGGTTGGCAACAAGCTGTAGTGTTGGGAGGCAAAAATAATATTTTAATGTTTTTCAATTTCATACCTGTAGGATGTGAACCTGCATTATCCATAAATAATAAAATCTTTCTCTTTTGTCTGCCCATTTTCCTATCAAACTCTGACAACCAGTCCATCATGATATCTGTAGTCATCCACGCTCTTTTATTAGATTTCCACACCACAGGTAACAATTTTAAATCAAGTTTTTTGAATGCTCGTGGTCGTGCTGCTTTTCCAATGACCAGCAACGGTTCTTTTTCGCCTGACATGCTCACACAATGCAAGACAGTAAGTCGCTCTTTTGATAACTTTCCCCCAGAACACTTTTCTGTCTTCAAAGCTAATGTCTTGTCTGGTAAAGCTCGGAAAAAAAGTCCTGTTTCATCACAATTATACACGTCTTCTGGCTGATAACCTACAAGCCCAATCAAAATTCACAAAAGTAAAATTTTTATCTTTTTTAATTTTTGATGTTTTATTTTTTGTTTTAAATTTGAACTAACTTTTCTTACCTAGTAACAAAGATGGAATCTTTTCAAAAAATTGAGTAACATCATCTGCATTAACACTGGCTGCTTCCCCAGATATGCACTTGAAGCTGATATTATGACGTGTACGAAATCTATGTAACCACCCATCAGACGCATGAAAATTGTGATAACCAAGCCCTTCTGCAATTTCTTTAGCTTTGCTTTGTATTATAGGTCCAGATATTGGAATGCCTTTGCTTCTGGCTTTTGCAAACCAATCGTAACATAATTTATCCACATTGAGACCTTCAGTTTTGAAGAATCTTCTTTTCTCGTTAATGTTACTTCCTGATTGCCATTTTGCCTTATACTCTTCTTTTTGCTTTATTATTTTACCAACTTGGGTTTTTCCAATTTTAAATCGGTTGGCTAATGCACGTACACTAACTCTTTCTTTATCATATGTATTAATAATTTCCATTTTCTCTTTTAAAGTTAAAAAGTTTCTCTTGTTAGCGCTCATTTTGCATACATACGCGGCACACTTCACACTAACGACGCGACGTGAAAAAAGTGCAGAATACGGAATAAAAACGATATTTTTAAACGGGAATTTACCCAGCGTTTCGGGGATTTACTCTGTGTTTAGAAAAAATATGCAGTTCAACTTCAAGAGAGCGTCATGTCCGCGTAAGAGAGCTTTTTGCCGATTACGGAGTGTCTCACGGTGTCCGCGTCCGTTCTACAGGGCGACCGCTTAAGAGAGCTTGGCGTCTCAAGAAAATCGTATGTATCAGGTTGTTCACCACAGAAATGTCCGTTTAAGAGAAATGTCCGCTCATGAGAGATGTCCGTTAAGAGAGCTTTCACTGTATATATATATATATATATATATATAGATATTAGTTCTTGACCTTTGTATTTTATAGTAGATTAAATTTGTTGGCGATTTAAGGTCTGGTTTACTTTGATATGTATATATTTAAAACAATCTTACATGTTTCGACACATAGTGTCTTTAGCAAAGAAATTAAAAATATAAATGACAGTATATCAATGTCAAACTTATATATCTGTAGTTGTCATGGATAAAATATTCAAAGATACATTCACGTTTAATAATAAGTCATGCCTCAGAAATTTCTACAGCAAGACGTCAATTGCGGGGGATTAGCAAGCCATGAGTTATTATTATGTCTGCGCCCGTGGAGCGACTTAAGATTTTAAGCTGTCGGCATTCGCCTTGAACGAGAAGGAAAATCACGAAAACCTACTCGGACAGCCCAGTCAGGGATCTAAACACGAAACTGCCAGCATGATAAGCCAGTGTACAGATATTTAAACATACGATAGATAATAATACATATAAAAACAACATATATTCATAATGGTAAATTGCAGATCGTTACATTATTAGGTTGTAATATATACTGTTAAGATTTTTTACATCACTTCTGTTGTTAATTGAATTTTTTTCTTGTTTAATACTAATCATTTCTTTAATTTCCCTTTTCATTGTGTGTTCTTTATCGATTATCTGTGTGTTTTTAAAATCGAAATGGTAATCGCGTTGTAGTTTGTGTGTAAATAAAGCAGTTTTGCCTGCATTGGAGTATTTGTAGGCTTGTATTCTTTTGTATAAATATTGTTTAATTTGGCCTATCTAGTAACTATGGCAATCGCGACATGGTATTTTATAGATAACATGTGTTTCTCGATTTTTTCTATTTTAGGTTTTAGTTTTGAAAATAGATATTTATTAGTATTACTAAGTTTATATGTTGTAGCTATTTCATATTTTTTTTAAATATATTTAATTTTTTCTGATAATTGGGGAACCTATGGAATCGTGATATATGTTGTTTCATTGTATAAATTGTTATTGGTGTCTGCAGTGTTATATATTTGGTGGATTAGTTTTTTAATTGTTTGTTCTATAAATTGTGGTGGATAGTTATTATCTGTTTGGATCGTTTTAATTTTCTTGATGTTATCTTTTCTGTATTGAGTGTGTGATAGTTTTATCTATTATATGTTTACAAAAAGATTTAAGTATATCAATACGTTATGCACGTTTTACGCATTTGTTACAAATGAAACAGACATGCAATATACATATCTGTAACTGTACACATGGACAATACACCTCGTATTTTCAGCATTTACTTCTGCTTAATACACGTGTTTCTGCCATCTATAGGCGTCATCAGTCAAGCTAGTGAAGCAATGTAATACAAACGATACAAATATTTTTAAGAACAGATTTGTATCTGTATATAACGGGTGTTCAGAAACATTCGAAGTCAAGTGGGCTCTGAACAAAAAATCGTATATCTTTACTTAAGTATCTGATTTGTAATAATTATTAAATGTTAACTGTTGTCTGTCAAAAATCAATCTATCTCAGACATGACTTCATATTTTCAAGGACTACTTTGACTTCGAATGTTTCTGAACACTCGTTACATTTACGCTGAAATCGCCTACAAGATACAGCAAATTTCGTCCTATAAGGTGGCACTATTTAATAAGTGACATCTGACGGACGAAAGAGACTATGCCCGAAAAAGGCGACCTTTCGCTTGACCAGCTATGCTGGTACATAAGCGAAAAAATACGTATAGGTGTAGTCCATTAACACGAGACAGATGGCGGTAAATATACAAAAAGGTTTAAGTATATCAATACGTTACGCACGTATTACGCATTTGTTACAAATGAAACAGACATGCAATATACATATCTGTAACTGTACACATGGACAATACACCTCGTATTTTCAGCATTTACTTCTGCTTAAAACACGTGTTTCTGCCATCTATAGGCGTCATCAGTCAAGCTAGTGAAGCAATGTAATACAAATGATACAAATCTTTTTAAGAACAGATTTGTATCTGTATATACAATTACGCTGAAATCGCCTACAAGATATAGCAAATTTCGTCCTATAAGGTGGCACTATTTAATAAGTGACATCTTATCTTATCTTAGGTAAGTTTCAATTAAGTAATTAGATTTTGCCATGCTTTGTTAGCTATAACCTTCCAACGATATTTCGAAAGCGCGATACCACCTAGAGAATACTGTTTTTTTATCTATGTCGGTGTTGAACAACCTGTAAGTAAATCTAACTGTTTAATTGAATGAATTTATTGTTGATTTTAAAGTCAATGTGATATCTAGCCTATCAAAATTCTTGAAATTCTTTTTTTGATTGATATGCATAAGCTTTTTTGCACACTATTGTTGCTATATTACTTATTGAATTCTGTAGATTTTGCTATCGACGAAGTAATATCTTAATTTCAAGATTTTCAGTATGAGAATTAATCATTCTAGTTTAGCCTACAGTGCACTATATCAGAATAATCCTTATAATCATTATTATGGATATAAGTAATACAAATATGCATACAACAGATATATATCGGAATCTTTTGTTCGTGAAATCAAATATAAAACAAATAGCGGTAAACAATAGCTATACAAGTAGCGTAATTGACAGTATACTAAAGAAAGAACAGTTACAAGTGGCCCTTAGTTTAGTATATCCTAAAGATAGTGCTAATTTGAAACAATTTGTCTCGTTAACTTACTTCGGTAAAATAAGCGAACAAATTGGAAATATAATTTCAAAAAATAATAGTAATGTTAGTATAGCTTACAAACCATATGTAAAAACAAGTAATTTAATTTTTAACGCAAAACCTAAAACAGATATCAATAATAATCAGGAGTGTACAAATTATATTGTAATGATTGTAAAAGTGTATATATAGGTCAGACTGGTCGAAGTTTTATTATACGGGTAAAAGAACACATGAGGTCATATAAACTAAAGAAGACAGATTCAACATTCGCAAACCATCTTATTACAGAAAGGCATACATTTGGTCATCATAAAATATTGCATTTGGCCGAGAAAGGTCGTAAATTAAATCTTTTAGAGTCACTAGAAATTTTTAAAAGCGGAAACAACACAATAGATATTGTTCTTAACGACCAGTTGGATCTTATATATACACCTCTTTTCCAATGTTGTATATAATAGTTAAGTATATAGTAGTAATTTTAAATGACATCATAAACCACCCCCATATATTTTTGTGTCATTTATAAGATCTATGTAGGCCTGTAACTTTTGCAGTTTAATAATGACATTGTATGTCGAAACCGCGGTAACTATTACATGTGAATGAAGTGGTATAACAAAGTTATTGTTTTATTTTATTTTATTATTTTCAAAATGAATTACCACAAAGTTACGGCTACCAGTATTAATTTTCTTACAACAGATATATTTCTTTCCTACGAGATCCATAATCTTTGCATATAAACGTTCCCTTTAAGAACCTTAGGGTATCTCCCTGTCATTATTAACATCACACACACACGATATATGACTGTCAGTATATAACCTATATACCCAGTGACATAAATACAATGGGGGTGCATTTAGGTTACTATAGCAACGCTCTAAATCCATGCGCTTGCAATTGCACCCCATTACATTACATTCAAGTATCATGTACATTCTTAGATAAAATTTTATACACTTTCTCAAGGAGACATTTTTTGTTTTATTTATCAAAAAAAGTATTATATTTCTATTATTTGAGTTGAAATAAGCAAACTTCAGAGGAAAAATTTTTACCTTAAAGGGTCTCCTTTGTCTTGCTGCATCCCCTCTTCTTTCGGTTGTTTGAAAAATTAATGCGCAGTTATTGCGAAGTAAAAGGATTCCGTTTTAAAATACATCCGGTAACTTAACGGATTTACGCTTATTTCAGGTAGCTAACATTTTAAAAATTAGATGTAAAAGAAGTGGGAAGTTACAAAGCTCTTACCAGCGGAAGTAAAATATTTCGTTGTATTTCCTTTTATTTTTTCTGTTACCAGCGCAAAATATTAACAAACATATTTTAAAATATCAAAAAATTCTTATATGTGCGAAGGCAGATCGTTATATAAGGTCTCCAACAACGCCACTGTGTGAGTAGTGGGGATAGAAACAAGTTTGAACCTGCAGTAATTTCGAGTAACTCGTCTTAGCATACAGAGTTTAATTTTCCTGTATACCATCTTTGTGTAACAGTGCCATTTGTCATGAGTTCGATTTCCGAGATGCGGACCAAGTAACGATTCGTGATAGGATTTTTAACACTGACATGTAGCAATTTACAGGATACTAAAGTGGATATTAAATATTCAGGATTATTCACGCTATACGGCACGGAATATTGTGGCCAAAATACTTGCCTTTCAAAAAGCTTCACTTTTAAGGTATATGGGGTGTCTATTATGGTTACTTTTTACAATTATTTTCATATTACACAGGGTGTTCCAAAAGCCCGAAAAGTATCAAAGTTGTGTTTTTTATGGAACACTCTATATATTATTGCACTTTTGGATTCTCCGATCAAAATAAGTGTCTGTGTTAATTAGGTTTATAATACCTAAACCTTAAGGTTTTTTAAATAAATTGAATTTTGTCAAAATCTAACCTAATCTAACGAAATTTACAGTGAAGTGTAACAATAGATCATATTTTATATCCAAATTATAATAAACTTGCCATCTTATACAGGCTGTACAAAAATTAAAACTAATCAAATAAGAACTTTAAGTGGCTATAACTTGATTAATTTTAATAGAACGCCATATTTTTTAATTTACGAGCAAATGCACTTATTAATTACCTATAGAATGATATTTATATGTCAAGCTTAAATTCTTCGCATTTTTACAGAATCCGTCTAATAATCGTTTTTCGCACCATTTAGTGTTTTTTAAATAAAAATTCTAATGTATCTAGTTGCCTATTGTATTTAGAAATGTCAGATAATTTACAATTATTATTATTAACATAAAGCAGAAACAAGATATTCAGAACAGATGTTCGAAACGTCGACCGTTCATTTCCAGACACTTGCATATTTAACATATTCTTTTTTGAAAACCACTGCTAACTCTGGACAACATTTGCGGGCTTACAGTATCAAAAGCGTGCCTTATGGGTATTTTCATATCGTGTGGTGTTATCAAAGGCATGTTGTAGACAATTTCTTTTATGTATCTCCATAAAAATAAATCTGGTGGAGTTAAGTCCAAGTCCAAGACGTTTCGACCTTTATTAATTTCCGGTCTTTGTCAAGTTCCATATAGAAACTGTAAAGGATCAAAAAATTATGTTTTAATACTATTTCATATGAAAAATTTGTAAACTAAAAACTTACCGATTGTTCTATTTGTTAATAAATGTTTTCAAATGCATACACTATCTTAAATTATATACTTCAAAAATTTGTTTCTTTATTCTTTTCATGGTTATTGTTTAACCGGATGTGCGTCATAAACTGAGAAATTTAGTGTGCTAGAAATATGGACATCATACGACTCTGTACCAGGAAGAACGAGCGTGCCTTATATCAATAAAGAGATAGACGAACAGAGAACACTAGTTTGTAAGATTACTTGTAAAATGTTTTGATATTATTAATTTAGTCGTATTGTAACTCTTGCTTTGAACTATAATAAATTACTGCTTTTTAAAAACAAGCTTTGCCTGTTCAAACCTAAAACTGGCGCAGTCAGTCGGGATTTCTTTACGTGCTAATATTCGAGTGTAAATTAGTGCGGTGTGTGTCAACACTTTGGAGGAAGAAAAAACCAACACAAAAACCTGGGAAACAGGGCAAAGTAAGTACCATCTTGATTACAATGCGGTTCCCTGATTATTGAAATCAAACTTCCTTTCATTGAAGTCAAATCTCAAGTTAGAGTAAAAAAAAAAAATTAAGTAACAATTAAGTGAAATTCTATTAATTAGACAATCGTATTTTATACGAACAGACAATAAACGAAAGAAACAATTGCAAGTCAAACTGGAGATCGACAATTTAATTGATAGTTTAATAAGTACTAGTTTAGTAGACGACAAGCGAGAAAACGCAAACGAAATGGCATTGAATTATTCACTATTCCGCATTGAGTTAGATTCAATACCGGACTTCTCAGGCGAAATGTGAGGAATAAATTTGTTTATAACAATATGCGATCGAATTTGCACAAAATACAGTGATGCAACTGATGTAAAAACGTCATCTTTCAAACTATATTAAGTAAACTTAGGGGTAGTGCGAAAGATCTAATTTGCTCACGTTCCGAATTAAATACTTGGGCATTAAGAATTAAGAAATACTGAAAAAACAAGTCTATCAACGGGAGGAAACGCACAGACGACGTTTCGTTATAGTTGGAACTTTTCAATGTACGGTATTCCCTCGATGACGGACATTGCTTTTTCATTTCTATACTTTCTGTATATATAGTTAACATTTGGAATTTACTGCAAGGGAGAATTAATGAATATTAAATCACATTCTTACATGTAAATGTCGACTTATTTAATGCGTTCGAAACTACAATCCGACAAACTAAGTTTGTACCAGTATGCAGAACACACCCTTTCGCGACAACGAACTTCCTGGTGATTAGGTTAATTAAGAATTAAGAAATACTGAAAAAACAAGTCTATCAACGGGAGGAAACGCACAGACGACGTTTCGTTCTAGTTGGAACTTTTCAATGTACGGTATTCCCTCGATGACGGACATTGCTTTTTCATTTCTATACTTTCTGTATATATAGTTAACATTTGGAATTTACTGCAAGTGAGAATTAATGAATATTAAATCACATTCTTACATGTAAATGTCGACTTATTTAATGCGTTCGAAACTACAATCCGACAAACTAAGTTTGTACCAGTATGCAGAACACACCCTTTCGCGACAACGAACTTCCTGGTGATTAGGTTAATTAAGAATTAAGAAATACTGAAAAAACAAGTCTATCAACGGGAGGAAACGCACAGACGACGTTTCGTTCTAGTTGGAACTTTTCAATGTACGGTATTGAAAAAGCAATGTCCGTCATCGAGGGAATACCGTACATTGAAAAGTTCCAACTAGAACGAAACGTCGTCTGTGCGTTTCCTCCCGTTGATAGACTTGTTTTTTCAGTATTTCTTAATTCTTAATTAACCTAATCACCAGGAAGTTCGTTGTCGCGAAAGGGTGTGTTCTGCATACTGGTACAAACTTAGTTTGTCGGATTGTAGTTTCGAACGCATTAAATAAGTCGACATTTACATGTAAGAATGTGATTTAATATTCATTAATTCTCACTTGCAGTAAATTCCAAATGTTAACTATATATACAGAAAGTATAGAAATGAAAAAGCAATGTCCGTCATCGAGGGAATACCGTACATTGAAAAGTTCCAACTAGAACGAAACGTCGTCTGTGCGTTTCCTCCCGTTGATAGACTTGTTTTTTCAGTATTTCTTAATTCTTAATTAACCTAATCACCAGGAAGTTCGTTGTCGCGAAAGGGTGTGTTCTGCATACTGGTACAAACTTAGTTTGTCGGATTGTAGTTTCGAACGCATTAAATAAGTCGACATTTACATGTAAGAATGTGATTTAATATTCATTAATTCTCACTTGCAGTAAATTCCAAATGTTAACTATATATACAGAAAGTATAGAAATGAAAAAGCAATGTCCGTCATCGAGGGAATACCGTACATTGAAAAGTTCCAACTAGAACGAAACGTCGTCTGTGCGTTTCCTCCCGTTGATAGACTTGTTTTTTCAGTATTTCTTAATTCTTAATTAACCTAATCACCAGGAAGTTCGTTGTCGCGAAAGGGTGTGTTCTGCATACTGGTACAAACTTAGTTTGTCGGATTGTAGTTTCGAACGCATTAAATAAGTCGACATTTACATATAAGAATGTGATTTAATATTCATTAATTCTCACTTGCAGTAAATTCCAAATGTTAACTTGGGCATTAGTTAAAGACGCAATTAATAAATATTTCGGCGACAAACGCGATTTTGAACAATTAGTACAAGAATTTAATAAGACACGTATATATTCTAAAGAAGGTACAGTTGACTTTGGTTACCGTTTACAAGGCCTTTTATCGAAACTTATGACAAAATTAACTCATAATGAAACAAATAAGAAAGAAAGAAAACAAATTTATGCGCAAACTGCATTAGAAGTATATTTATTAAATTTACCAGAAGATATACAAGTACATGTAAGGCCACGCATTCCAGAAACATTAGAAGAAGCAATTGGATTAGTACAAGATGCAGAAAAATTCAAGACAAGATCAAACGCTATTAAAGGAATACGTATAAGTTCTTTTAATCAAAATATTCAAAAGAAACCTAACTATCCTTCAAAATATGCACGAGAACCTGTATATTTCCCAACGTATCCAACATACAACAACATACCACCTGTCCAACAATTGTCCAACAAATATCCCGCCATTGCAATTTCCTGGACAAACAAATTCATTTCCTCGAACAGGAATTCCAAATTTTCCTCAACCATAGTCAAACAATCAACACATAAAATACCCATCTGCGCAACAAGTATTTGGAGCACCGAAAAATGTTTGGAAGCCAAGTCAAAATACACAGCAACTTCCAAAACCAACCCCGATGTCAGGAGTATCAACAGCGCAAAACCAATCAATTACATAACGAATAGAAGTAACTTCTTCAGAGCAACCGGCACACCTAGAGTACCCATAGAAGAACTACATAATCACGAAGTAGATCAAGAAAACGCGATATACAATGAAGAAGAGGGAATCTGGTACGTTCCTATGCGACATCAAGATTATTATAACGAATAGAATTATAACGAAAATAATGAAGAAAACGAAGAAGAACCAAAAATCAGCGAAGGATGAAGACGAAAATTTTCAATTGCATGCCTCGCCAACGAACTCAACAACATAAATTTAAATGAATTACCGTATATAAATATCGAATACCCACCTATTAAATTATTAATCGACACAGGTAGCTCAATTTCTATGATAGATCCCGATATAGTTCGTAAATTTTATCCGCATAATATAGTTAAAGAAAATTTAGAATTAAGAACGGCAAAAGGTACAATATTAATACGTGAACATGCAATGATACCATGTTTTTCTGAATTGAAATCTACAGGGTTTTTAAAAATGGTTATGTTAAAATTTCATAAATTTTATGACGGAATTTTAGGACTAGACATTTATATAAATATATATGTTATTTAAATATCTGTACATTTCCTTATCATGCTGGCAGTTCCGTGTTTAGATCCCTGACTGGCTGTCCGAGTAGGTTTTCGTGGTTTTCCTTCTCGTTTAAGGCAAATGCCGACAGCTTAACATCTTAAGCCGCTCCACGGGCGCAGACATAACAAAAACTTGCCATTCGCCCGTTTTGTTTTCTAACTGTTTAGAGAATGCCAAGACATGGTTTATTATTGAACTTGAATATATCTTTGAATAATTTTATCCATGACAACTACAGATATATAGTATGACATTAATATACTGTCATTTATATTTTTAATTTCTTTGAAAAAGGCATCATATGCCGAAACATGTAAAATTGTTTTAAATATATACATATTGAAGTAAAACCAGACCTTAAATCGCCATCTACCATAACATACTAAGGTCAAGAAATAATCATCTATATATATATATATATATATATATTATAATAAAAATATTAATTGAATATTTATTGAAGACACTAGCTTTAATTCGTTACATTTCTGTTATTGGGATTTCTTAGAAGGTTGGAAGTCTATTATACTTGTATTGTTTTTTTTTAATTTAGAGTGTCAAATCTATAATTAAATTTCAAAAGTATATGACTTTCTTACATTTACTAAAATTATAGAACTATGTAAATCTAGTTAATTTTGTGTACTTCAAAGGTTATGTGTGAAGGAAAATTTAATTGTAAACCAATAAGTTCATAATATTAATTAAGAATCAAAATTATAGTATATGTCAAATATTTTGGAAAATTCTATATAACTAAACTTGACCAATGAACTTCAAGAACAGAAAAAGCTGTTGGGTTGCCATAGTGATTATTGAAACAATTGGGGAGAAGAATTTTTGCACTTAAAATTAATGGAATGTGTTTTGGATAAAAACGAATTTTTTTTTAAATATAAAAACAAGTATAATTTATATTACATACCAAGATTTGAACTGTTTTCATTTTAAACTCCGCTATCAATTAATGAGCCACAAAAGATGTGTACCAGCTTTAAATAAATATTGGGAAACATTACAAGGCCTTATATTACCAGGATTGGGACCGGTGATCCTAACTTTCGAGATCTGCCAGGATTGGGACCGTTATTCCTGAAGTTAAAATATACCAGCCGTACGTCAGGGAAGAAAGACCTAATTCCAGTGACTAGACGGATAATTGTGATAGAATATTGAGCTAAGTTTTTATTATTTGTATTTTTTTTTAAGTTAACAGATACATTTACTTACCGAAGGTAGATAAAGATCCCTTTAATGACCATTTTGTTTAAAACATTGTAAGTAGGAAGGTTATATACAAATTCATTTATTCAGCGGTTTGATTTATTTGTTTATGTAGCCTAGTTTATGTGTTTCATTTTCGTAAATTCAAATTTTAACCTATAAGAAATTCCACATAACCAATAAATTTTATAATTTTAATTTTCAATAAAATAAATTGTTAATCTATTGTTGATTCCGAATGTTTTGTTAAATATTTACCTAATATATTGTACCAAATTAAATATTCACTTATAAAGATAAGAGTTTCCTTTTAATAAACGGAATTTAAGAACCAAGACAAGTCGTTTGAATTCAATTAGTTTATCATATTAATACTGAGCTAACATACCTTTTAATTTCTTTGTCAGACAGAATCTTCACGACCCTGGAGATATCAGAGGACTCATGTTCATTGTTTTATAGTAAATTACAAACTTTCTTTAAGACCAAAACACTATTTGGTTGTACATGTTATGATTATTAACAACAAACATTTATATTCATTGCACCTGCGCAGAAGTGAATCAGAATGCGGGGGTAAAAATTAGAATTTAAATTCATTTTCTGCTTTAAAGTTTAATATTTTGTCTTTAAAAACACTCTTTAGTAAACGTTTGACTTAAAGATTATTATAATATATATATATATATATATATATATATATATATATATATATATATATATATATAAAAGTAAAACAGACTTTAGATCGCCGACTGATTAAATCTACTATAATATACAACGTGTGTGCGTGTATCTGTGTGTGTTTGTGTATGTGTGTGTGTGTGTATATAACGAGTGGTCATTAAAATTTTCACTCAAGTTAGCCATTTTTTCAAACATCATGATTGTCATAAAATAAATTGAAATGTTGGACTTTATATTAAATATATTTATAATTTTTGTAAAAGATGTGAGGAGGTAGCATTCAACCATAAAAGCTTTATGTATATCGTTAAAAGCCATTATTTTTCTTTTGATCAAACTATATGATATATAATTGACATTGACAAACGTAAAGTTACGACATGCTTTTTATATACACGGCCTACTACGAGTGAGAATTTTAATAATCACTCGTTATTATATTCGATTTTGTATTGAAATATTCTTCCAAGGAATAGCAATTTAATGTATGGAAATGTGTAGGACCAAACTATAGAAATCATTATAAAGTTAAAAACAACATTTCCTTTATTGCTCTTTTAGGAAATACTACAATTTTCTTTCTAATGTTTTTTCGAAATTATTTGTAAAATGAGTAAAGACTTGAGTTTTTCATTACAAAATACATTTATAAATTTACGCACTAGTATTATAAGTACATACATATATACATTAACTAACCTAAATAAATAAATAAAGAAATTATATACCATATATATATATATATATATATATATATATATATATATATATATATATATATATAGTAGATTAAATTAATCGGCGATTTAAGGTCTGGTTTAATTTGATAAAAATATATTTATATTTATATTTTTTTTGATAAAGACACTATGTGTCGAAACATGTAAGATTGTTTTAAATATATACATATCAAATTAAACCAGACCTTAAATCGCCGACTAATTTAATCTACTATAACATACAAAGGTCGCGAAATAATTATCTATATATATATATATATATATATATATAAGGTAAACTTAATAAGTCGGCGATTAAAGGTCTGGTTCATTACTTCAAAGTATATATATTTAAAACAACCCTACATGTTTCGGCAATATGCCTTTGTCAAGGGAATACAAAATATAAATAAAATATAATGTAAATAAAAATTTATATTTTGTATTCCCTTGACAAAGGCATATTGCCGAAACATGTAGGGTTGTTTTAAATATATATACTTTGAAGTAATGAACCAGACCTTTAATCGCCGACTTATTAAGTTTACCTTATCATACCAAGGTCACGAAGATATTATATATATATATATATATATATATATATATATATATATATATATATATATATTTAAAGTAACATAAATATCAGTCTCATTTAAAAGAATCACATGTTCGTTTGATAAATTTTGATTTTTCACATCAAAACTATACAATCCTTACTGTAGAATATCCAGTATGGCCTATGGGTTCCCGTATAATCAAGTCAAATTCGGCAAAAAAGCTACAATATCGTTCATTATGATCTAGATTGCCACTAAGTTTAAGCTTAACCACAACCGATGCATCATGTCCCGATCGGACCAGGTAGTACTCCAAGTTTCTAGCTCCTTGAAAACTATAAATGCATTCAGGACGATATTCCCATAACCTCAGTTCGTACTCGAACTTCTCTGAAAATAGAACAATAGTTTTTTTTCAATTCGAAAATGCAAAGATGCATAAAATATAGGTTAATGCGTAAAAAAAAAACGTGCTGACGTGTTTATAAATGTCACAATTACAGAAGTACACGTTTGATTTTGTTTAAAAGTAATCAAATATTTGCTAAAATTATTTTATTTATTTTAATATTGAAATAATTGTACTAATTGCTATTAATAGTATAATCTTTCTTCGAATATCAAAATTTGGTCTTGCTTTTCTGCGTTTCGTTGTTAATTCTTTCAGAGACTCTGAAAAAGCTTATATTATAGATGGCAAAATGTTGGAGAGCAAAATGACCACAAGGCAAAATCCAGAAGAATATTGCAATGTCTACTTCTGAGTACTTAATTATAAGTATAACAGCTAAATGAATGTCTTTTTAATGAGCATTTCTCTTCTCTGTTATCTGTTGGATTATGTACATATTACATCCATACAGAAGACAATTGAGTGGATTAGTGCTTACGTAATTAGTATTTACATAAAAATGGCTTAAAAAGTGGATTCTAATTTCCCCAAACAAAAAAAAAAACGTGTGAAACACAACCTAATATTTATAAACAACAAATTACCAAAGTGAGGTTAAGTAGGTTTATTTTGTTTGATAGTGTGTTCTCAATTTTAACATGGTGTACATAATACTTACGTATCGGCATTATATCAAGCGTGGTACCATTAAACTGAGACGGAATGAACGTTTTTGGTAGTTGCCGCAGAGCCATTATTATTTTGGTGTGGTCGTCAAGTTGAAAATATCTTTGTTTAATAATATTTCCTGTCGCTTCTCCAAAATCAACATCAAAAACTTTACGAACCTGCATAATCTCATACGACTACAGAAAAAAATAAAATAATATCTTTTTCGATAGATTGCTTATAAAATAATTAAATAATCTAGAAGATAAATTACATAAAATCACATACATACCATATTTACACTGATTCCAAGGAAAAGCACCAACAATATATGTTAAACGTTTTAAGCGAACTGATAGTACTTCTAATTGACGCATATGTCATTAAAGGTGCAAAGACTTTATACACTGATCTAAACCAAAACAATAGCGAGCAATCGTCAACGATAACTAGTGCATATTTATTATCAGTGTCGTCAGTAATAGTTTTATGAAAAAAATTTAATAGAAGGTAATTCATTTTTGTTTCTCTAATGACTGTACCTTAAAAATATTTCAGCAGCTACAAAATAAATGTTTTAGAAAAAATATTTGAACCAGTAGAAAGCTCGAAAATATAACTATATTATTGTTATAACACCTATGTTTCACGCCACTGATTATAGCGATAATATAAGCGTTACGCCTTGAAAGAGCGAAGCTGCATATATCTGCAATTAGTGATTAAATATTTGTATCAAGTCTTGTAATATGGGAATACTTAACGCAAACATTTTTATCCAAAGTATTAACAAATATACGTATAGCATTTCATAGCAAAATGTTTAAAATGATATATAAAGATCGTTAATAAAATTAAAGATAGTTTCATGTCGTTACAGCTATAAAAACCCTATCAACTATTGCTACATAAAAATTACATACTCCCAAAATTTCACCACCTTCCCCAAAAAAATTTCTATATTTATGTTTGCATTAAGAATCTAAAATTACTACAGTGAAGGCCCGCAAATCCGACTGCCTTATAATCCAGATGGCCTTATAATCCGCACAAAACCAAAATAAGCAGATTTGACATTAGGTGTCTTGTAATTCGGACCAACCCTTCACCTTCTAATCAGAATCGTTGTCGAATCGTGTTTTCGGTTACATTGTTTTGCATGTTATTGAATTCCCGGTAGAAAAGTGTGGAACAAAAAGTAATTCCTTATTCAGTTTTAATCGTAATGGCACCGAAAAGGGCGCATAAAACTTTAACTCTTCCCAAGAAAAATAACTTATTGTAAAAGCTGAATAGTGGCGTAAGTAGCAAAGCACTCGCTGAAAGATACGTCCACAATTTCTGATGTGAAAAAGAATAAGGAGAAAATAATGGCGTTAGTGATGAGTTTTTCTATTTACAGTTATATTTCTGAATGTGTATCAACTCCAACGAGAAACGAGAAAAATCTGCGAAAGCCAGAATATCCAGAAACGAAAAATGAACTGTACAAATGGTTTCAGCGACAACGTGAAAGACATGCCACTATCACAATCAATATTTTAAGACAAAGAGCGCTTAAAATTTACCCCTAATGTTACAATGGTAATTTCGTTACAAGCAGAGGGTGGGTGAGAAGGTTTATAAAAATATGTGGAATCCGTCTGCCGTTCAACCCTTTCTCACAAAAAATCGCTAGAAAAATGAACGAGATGGAGCTTCTATCAAGACAAATATACAATGCAGACGAATCTGCATTATTCTGGAAACTTCTACATGATCGAACATCGGTGCATGCCAAAGAAACAACTGCCCTAGCGCGAAAAACTTCGAAAGAGAGAATAACATTTCTTGCATGTACAAATGGCGATGGTACGCATAAAGTGAAAATGATGGCCATTGGCAAAGCAAGAAATTCCAGGGCTTTTAAGAAATGTCCTAGACTTCCAGTAGAATATGCCTAAACAAAAAACACCTGGATGACTTCTTCCCTATCCGTTAAATGGTTTCACGGATCTTTCGTTGTACAAGTAAGACTGTTTCAAGTGGAGAATATCAATGGAAAAGCTATACTGTTAGTCGACAATGCTCTAAGCCACGCATCGGAGACCCAACTAACCAGTGATGATAGACAAATCATAACCATGTTCCTGCCACCGAACTGTAACCCTCTTACACAACCCATGAACCAAAACGCAATACGTTTGGCCAAGATGCATTATCGAAAAAGCCTTTTGGTCCAAGTTTTGTCTTCAAAGGAGAAAGACATTTCAAGGACTCTCAAGATGATTAATTTGAAAGATGCCGTTTTTTTTTGCTTGCCAGTGCTTGGAACAAATTGTTAGCTAACGCAATAGATAAGTGTTAGAGAAAAATCTTTTGCGATTCAGCCGAAAATGTTTCAATAAACGTTGCTGAAAATTCAGAATATGAATGGGATTTAGATGATGATATTTCATTGGCGATTCTTAGAGAACAATTAGAATCGACGAATGACGTTCAACAAGAATTATATACCGAAATTGGAAATATGTTGCAGCAAATTAGCATTGACAATAAACAACCTAACGCCACTGAAATTTATGAATGGATCTATGGCGATGAAGACCATTTGCAATTGGATAGTGATTATTTTGAATGCCATTTTTTGATACTTTATTTATAAAACCTTTAATAGAAGCTTTAGTGCTGTTTAGTTTTATGGGAACAGAATCTAATAAAAATTTGTTTGCTTGTTTCTCCTTTTATTTAATAATTTCAATAATGCTCCAGTAATCCGAATGTTTCACTAATCCGGATCGAGCCAACTTTAACTGATCCGGATTTTCGCCCCTTCACTGTATATTTAAAAAAAATCTTTTAGTAACGACTTGAAATAGTACCAGTTATAATTTCTACCTAAATAATTCATGAAAAGCAATCCTGAAAATACAATATATTGGCTAACATCTTCCGCTAAGTTTCACTAAAATCAAATATCGTTACTGTTTTAATGATTACTTACTTACTAAATACTATCCTCAAGGAATCTTGACCTTCCCTCAGAGTTTCTGAACCATATTTTCCGAACACGATGGCCAGTCACGTCCGACCCGCTTGAAATATGTATATCCCAGCTAGATCATGAAATCTTTATCCTTTCTTTCGTGACTGACCTACTGTGATTCGCCCACTCAAATGCTTCCCTCCATTACGTATATTTTTTTATGCGAAAGCAAATTTATTCCCATTATACAGGAACACTGCTTTGAGGCTTGTTTTTGACGAATCAAAGAATAGGCGCCACTCAGATGGATCATATTCTATCTCAAAATACTTCATTTGCCCTTGAACATCACTACAAAAACGAGGTTTCTCTCGTTAGAGAAAAATTTAGTGAATTCTCTCTCATTGCCTGTACCACGAAAATGGGGTTCCGGGTGACAGCAAGTTTTTCTTTCCTAGTCTTGACTCCAGCAATTCAGCAGCATCTTTCGAAAGCCCTAAATCTTTAACCAGATCTAAAGGTCGTAGCTGCCGAATCATGTCAAATCTAAAAAAAATACTCTAAATAAATAAATGAATTTATAATAACAGACCTTAAACTGTCTAAGAAAAGAAATCTATAATATATATATATATATATATATATATATATATATATAAGTGTTTAGATAATTTCTTAGCCGTTATGTTATATATATATATATATATATATATATATATATATACAGATAGATAGACAGATAATTACTTCTTGACGTTTGTATATTATAGTAGATTTAAATAGTCGGCGATTTAAGGTCTGTTTTACTTTAATATGTATATATTTAAAATAATCTCTTATATGTTTCGGCACTTAATGCGTTTTTTAAAGAATTTTAAATTATAAATGACAGTATATTAATGTCATATTTAAGTTGTCATTTCAGTTTAATAATAATAATTCATGTCTTAACATTGCCCAGCAGCTCGACGCAAATTACAAGAGGCAATGGCAAGCTATGAGTTATTATTATGTTTGCGCCCGTGGAGCGACTTAAGATGTTCGGCTGTCGGCATTCGCCTAGAATAAAAATAAATAAATTCAACAACTTTCACGACAAATTAAAATTCATAATTGAAGAATAAATTAATAACAGTAGCAATTCTCTTGATATTTCTATAACATACGATAGACAGGGTACTATTTATACAAATTGGTACAACAAATCCACAGCTTCTTTTCGATATAAGAATTATCACTCAAATGCACCTACAGCATTCAATAAAATTATTATAAATAATCTGACTGATAGAGTAGTAAAACTATCACTCAATATACTCAATACAAAAAACATTATATCAAAAAAATTTAAACGATCTTAACAGACAATAACTATCCACCACAACTAGAACAAACAATTAAAAAAAGAATCCACCAAATATACAACACAGCAGACATCAATAACAATTTAAACAATGAAACAACATATATCACGATTCCACAATTATTAGAGAAAATAAAATATACTTTAAAAAAATAAACAACGTACAAACTTAGCAATACTAATAAACATCTATTTTCGAAATTAAAACCTAAAATAGAAAAAAATCGAGAAACACATGTCGTCCATAAAATACCATGTCGCGATTGCGATAGTTACTACATAGGCCCAACTAAACAATATTTATACACAAGCCCACAAATACTGCAAAGCAGACAAAATTATCAAACTCGGATATCTGGCCTAAGATACACTTTACTCGTGTATTTCTGACTAATTTAATATTTAAAATAATGACCCACGTGCACTTTTCTACTTTAATTAACTTTATATACTCCAATTTTTATCGTGTATAAAGTTTTACTTACTCAGAGTTTAATCGTACATACAAAATTTTTGAACTCCTCTTGGTATATTATTAAACTTTATAATAATAATGATGAGAATAATACAGACAGCAATATTACTAATGAAAAATGAAATTAAACTTTTATTTATTCTTAAATTAAATAGCATGCCAACAGGCTTGAAGTTTTTGAGATTATTGACTACATCTACATTAGAATTTTGAAATGAATGTAGCGCAATAAATGAACGTGAATGCCGAAATTAAAACGATGAATCTCCTATTTTTGGTGCTTTCCTGCTTTTATATGCAGCGTTTCTTTCTTCTACGAAATCGGTTCCTACTCCAAATAATTTATTTCTGTTTTCTCTAATTTTCATAGTTATTTAATATTTCCACCCCTGTGTATTTTTATATATAAATTATATTGAATTTAAATTTAAAATTGGTGTGAGAGATGACAATTATTCAAATCTCATCTCACATGCAATTGTCGCTTAATTTGTTGCGTTGATTCTACAATCTGACAAGATTACTCCTGCCGAAGAATGTAGACGC